>BLKR01001185.1:0-326848 GCA_011170035.1 Teleogryllus occipitalis | reverse complement strand
AGAGAGGAGAGAGGAGGAGAGGGAGGGGGAGTGAGGGGAGAGAGAGGGGGAGAGCGAGGGGGAGAGGGAGAGAAAGAGAGAGAGAGAGGGCGAGAGGGAGAGAGAATGTGAGCAAGGGTGTGAGGGTATGTAAGAGGGAGAAAAATGTACAGCAACTGAAGCTAATACATCAAATTAGGGCTTATGACAAAATGTGTTCCAACATTGGATATGATAGACATTCTTTTAGATATTTTCTTGAAAATTTTCGAAGGCTAAGTATAGTTAAAACATAATAAGATATTTTCATAGGGCCACAAATTTTAAAAAATGTCCACTGATAAGCAGATGCATGAAATTTTATTCACAAAGACAAAATTGCACTGATAGTCCAGGAAACTAAGGTAACTTTTCTAATTGGGAAACATTCAGAAATGAATCCTTTTCCGGAACATTGTGGTGCAATTTGAGATAAAAGTACCAAATGCAATCATGAATCTATCAGTGAATCATCTGTTTGAATTATCATGAATCTATCGGTGTTTGAAAGACGGCAAAGGGCCAAGGTATCCATGCTAGCTGAGTATTGCGGTACAGTACTAATGGATTCACATAAGATCCTTGGCAAACGAAAATCCAAGAGAAATCTTTTTAAATGGATTAAAGTTCTAAATAATGCTTCCAGGTGGAGGACAAAAATCACAATTTATAATCTTCTTTATTACTCAATATTACAAGACAAGCAGAAAGTATGTCCATTTTGTGATCTTTGGGTTCAGCACTACAAAATTCACTATATTTCAATAATTTCCTTCTTGTGACAAATGTTAAAATATATGACCTGCGTTATCGAATAACGAGGTCAGAACACGGACAAGAGGAATTAATTAATTTAGCGATATCAAGTAACTTGACTTTTAGCTTCGGTAAAGGAAGAAAGTGGAGTCCGGGAAATGAAGAAAAGATCGCGCGTGGCCCATTATCATTGCACCGGGTGATTGCTTCGGTATTTGCTTGGAAGTGTTCACGGAAACTCCTAATCAGAGCCGTCGACCGAACAAAATTGATTCCCATGAGCGTCACGAACTATCGCAGAATTCGAGATCTCGCAGGAGCAACTTTGGGGCTGCTCATCAGTTGATTCATTGATGTTTCCGGGCACGTTGAGAGCTTTGGTCATTAGTCCCGTTAGTGCAGTGAATGTTTTATCCAGGAAGATGGCGGAGATCCTCCCTTTCTTTATGGGGCGCCGACCTAAACGTCGGCTAGCGGGATATTTCCCCTGCAAGGTATCACCACCAGAGGAACACCGTCACAGCCGGGGCAAGTCCTGCTACATCGCATGTGTAGTAGAGTAGCGCAGGTGTGAAAGGAGAGGATGTGAAGAGGATGGAACGATCGCGCACAGTGCTTGGCCCGTATGCTAGGGTACTGCTCCGCCATTCGCCAAGTCACGGGAAAACTCGATCAAAGCAACAGGCCGCTAGAATTCGACCCAGCTAGATCGAAAATCCGCCACAGTCGGGACTCGAACTCGAGGACCTCTCCGGCTCCTGCGGCAACGCTGGCTTTGAGCTAACTCATCCGGCGGGACCCAACCTTTCGAAGCGGCCTTCGGGAGGAGGCTGCGTTGTCAGACACGCGGAGCAGGAGACATCGCATCCGGAGCATCAATGTCGATGTTTGGCCGGCTGCTCGCGCCTCCTGCCGTCCCTTGGACACCCTCGCCCCCTCTCCTCTCCGCCCCTCCCCACACCGCGCCAGTCGTCATTATCGAGTTAGTTGCTGGCGAGGACGCGCCGCCGCCGCCGCCGCCGCCGCCGCCGCCGCCGCCGCCGCCGCCGCCGCCGCCGCCCCAAGCGGCGACGCGGTGCGGCGCGGCGCGGCGCGGCGCGGCGCGGCGCGGCGCGGCGCGACCTGCCGCCGGACGCCGCCGCACCTCCGCTCTCCAACTCCTAAATCGTCGTGCACTAAGAAATACTGCCCATCTTAGATTGAATTGAGTGTCTTGAATGCATCATTGGATGTGCCTTCGTACAGTCGATATATCTATTGAGTTAGTTCTGACACTTTCTCAACAAATGGAGCACTGGTGCCTTTTAAATGTTTACGTCACCGAAACAAACAGCAACACCACGGATTATCTCACTCTGGAACACTTATCTGACAAGTGAGTAACTCGTAGGGTACAAGATTTTTTTTATCGAATTTGGAATAAGTGCTCAGTCTGAAAGCAACGACAGAAATGAATGAAACTTTTTCAGCTCTCCTGCAAAATGAACGTAATTGGAGATACGAGTTGTTACTGAGTAAGCGACGAAAGCTACTTCAGCGCTTGCAAAAGTATTTAGTAAATGAGAGGCTTTTAGTGTAGTTGTTAGACTGTTCACCTTCCACCCCGTGTACAGCGGTAAATAACCCGTTGTAGATTATGTGGAATTTGTTTTCAACCATGCGGGTTTGCGGAAAGGATGTTTCTCCTACTTTCTCCTGTCTCTCACTCCGTTATTGTTCCATCATTCATATCATATTTTCAATATCATGTATACATTAAATTATCCCAGATATGACCGAAAAGGCTTGGGTACTGAGGATCATAATGAATGTATGAAGAACCTAGTAGGTCTATCGAAAATTAACTACGTCGAGCAACCACTTCCATTTCAAATTTAGGTCTACGTGAGCCCGATCCCTCTCTAACTCTCCCGTGCTGTGAATAATGTCAACGATATAAGCTACCGTACGCAATCCCGAAACAGCACTCCGGGTATTATAGCCTAAAACAACATAATCAAGAAAAGACGTAGGATACTGATTATCATTTATGAAGGCGAGGGCGAGAGGCAAGTGGTGAGGGCGAGTGGCGAGAGGCAAGTGGCGAGAGGCCAGTGACGAGCGGCAAGTGACGAGGGGCAAGTGACGAGGGGCAAGTGACGAGGGGCAAGTGACGAGGGGCAAGTGGCGAGGGGCAAGTGACGAAAGGCGTGAGAAGTGGGGCGAGAAGGTGAAGAGGGGAGGAGTGAGGGGTGATCTCGATCGAATGCAGCTTCTGCGGGTACAGCGCGAGCAACTCAGGGCACAAGCGGGCGACGCATTCGATCATAACGTCTCACTCGGAGCAGCGGTGGTCGCGCCGCGCCGGCCGGCCAGCGCCGGAAGCACTCCGCCCCCAAGCGCATGCGCGAAGACCGCGGAAACAGAGCGCGCAACCCCCCTCCCCCTCGCACGGGCACGCAGCGCAGCGCAGCGCAACACAGGACGCTCACCTCGACGCGCAGCCGACGCAAAAAACCTACCGCGGCGGCAGCTCCAGCCACGGCCGAGCGAAGGCCACCGTCCCCCAAGACGTTTCCCACACCACCTCTCCATTTCACTCCACACAATAGGTGCCACTTTTACGCTCGAAAAATGGAAAGTTGAAAGAGGTAGAGCACTGTCACAATATATAAAATGGAATTATTATTATTATTATTATTATTATTATTATTATTATTATTATTATTATTATTATTACTATTATTATTATTACTATTATTATTATTACTATTATTATTATTACTATTATTATTATTACTATTATTATTATTACTATTATTATTATTATTATTATTATTAGACGCGCACGGTTTTTTGAGCCCCGGAATACCTACCCCCACTCCTTTGCCAACATTAGTTGAATTAAGAATAAATGATAATAACGAGCATTGTAGACAAAATCCGATAACCATAAATGTTGGCTCCCTTGTAATAGAAACTATTTTCCATCGAAAAACGAACTAAGAAATTTGATACAAAATTCCTGGTCAAAATAATCTAACTCCTCACTCTTCACACAAGTAGCGTAGCGACGGCTCAATGAAACGTGCGTGCATAATACGTACGTATCGGGTCACAATCACAGTAGAAATGATCATTCATCGTGTCATAAAATCACAAGACAAGCCTCGTCGGATTGTGGAACTCTGATAAACGGTAATACTTGTACACAGTCGATCGACATAGGTGAGGAATATGCACATCCCTGTACACGCGCGTGTGCGTGTGTGTATGTGTATGTGTGTGTGTGTGTGTGTGTGTGTGTGTGTGTGTGTGTGATTGGCGCAGCCCATGAGGCCAATAGATAAGCGCGAGGACAACTGTTTCTGTAGAGCGCAAAGCAAAATTCCAGATATCACGCGCGGTGAATCGCCCAACGCACTACACCACACACTCATTTGAATGTTTCAATCAGCACATGGTGCAACAAAAATGTGTGCTCTACATTCTCCATTCACGTGCATTCTCCAATACAAACATATTAATAGTTAAATCAGCATATGACAACAAAAAAATGTGCGCTTTTTGCAAGGAAGAGAGCAAAATTTAAAAATACTTTTCCCGTAGAAATATACCCGTGTATTACGATGAAAACAAACTCTCTTGAGATCAGGAATATTTCTTTTGACGGCAGGCGCTAAGAGTGACCGCAGGGGATATCTATCTGCACAAGCCAACATGAGCCAGGAAGGGCAATCCATAACGACGGGCTGGTAGAGCCAATTGGCTCATCTCGCAGCAATACTTGGCTGCTGACGGCAGTTATTCGTTGAACTCCTCAGGAAACGAATTTCCGCTTTTCAGTTTTAATCTCCCTCCCATTCCCAGCTGCACAGAGAACTAAAGGTGAAAGAAGTATTCATCCTTTTAAATTACTACAATTTGCCTACTACATTTATTACAGACTCCATTTCAAGACTGCTTGCTTAGACTCGCCTAGCTTCCAGACAACGTAAATGAAACCCCGGCATATGATCTGTTCAGATCAGAAAACGATTTTTTTAAATTTTCAAAAACAGCTGAGTGTCGCCGAAGACCGCGTCGCTCTGTAATGTATTCTTCCGCCAACCAGATTAGCCGACCAACATCTGTTACTGTTTCAGTGCTTACAGTACGTATCAGATTCAGTGCCTGCATTTAGAGGTTAGGGATAGTTTTTAGGAAAGTGATTTATATTGTCCCAATATCGTCACATAAAGAGTACAATAAATGACACATATCACTTCAGAAATCAGATGAGAATAAGTGTACTTGTACGTCTACATAATGTACCTACAAAACAGTATGACGTTAAGCCAAATTCAAATTCTTGTATTCTTTTTTGTAGTAGTACTCAACACAGCAAAACTAAAACTAATTTAGAGATAAGCTATCCTCGTTGCTATATTCATAACAAATTATTATGACTCTAATAGAAACAACTTAGGCGACTTAATACTCATACTAACGTTTTCACCAACAGTTTAGTCATGTAAGTAAAATATAGACATTTAGATAAAATTCCGTCAGGATATAAAAAAGTACAAATCATTTTCAAAAATTTAATAGGTTGTAATAAAAATCCTAAAAATTAAAATGTCTTTATGACTACAGATCCTACTCCTAACTTATTTACCTAGTTGTAATCGAATAGAAGTACGCGTGACACACATCCATTCTTTACATACTGTGACATACCAATATATGGGTCATTTTTATTACATGTTATTTGTCGTAAATGGGTGGAAATGCTAGGGTAATTAAATAGGAATACGGCGCCTGAGCAACGGCGCCCAAGTTGTGGTCAAGATAAATAAATATTCTTATGGCATTGAAAGTGACGGCGTGGCTAGTCAGATTTGAAAACGATTTGGGGATTGGTTGGAGAGAGCAACGATAGTCTACTAATGCGGAAGTATGTCTGATTTTTTTAGAAAAAAAAACAATAGAAAAGGGAAGCCGAGGTCTGGAGGGCTGAGCAGTAATAAAAAAATACACATTCTGTCATTTGTCGTGACGCTGTGCGGGTCGCTCGCGGATAGATAATTTGTGAAATTGGAACGTTATTTTTCATGCGATTGAGGAACGTTGGACTCCGAATAATTTACAGCGTGTTAAAAGTATAACTTATTATTTTTCGCGAGGGAGCTCTACTAATTATTGAACTGATAGAATTTCGAACATTCACGAACAGTTTTGACTTTAATTATTTTTACAACACGCGGAAATTAGAACTTGCAAAATGTCGTGCCGAATTTCATCTTGGAGATACTACCCTCAGCTGTCACGTTAGAAAAACAATCGTGACGTGTGTGCGAAGTTACAGTCCAATAGAACCTTAAGCACGGATTTTACAATCAAAAATTCCAGAATGTATTATTGAAGCGATTCCAATACTTTTCCTCTCTATACTGCATATATAGTACAGGAAAAAAACAGAAAAAAGAATGATAAGTACGTAACCCAGTGATCTGGGCGTTTCCACCCAATTCCGTCACAACCGAATGCAAAGGTGTATCCCATAAAACACGTGCGAGAAAGGTAATTGAACTATCAATACTCTCACTAAGATGTTCAAAAAAAATTAAATAAGCTACTTTATCCATAAAAATAAATAATTTTTCCCTACTAAATTTCATATTATGTTTAAGGATGATTAATAAATTTTTAATGGTAATTTTTCATCTCAATTATAAGAAAGCAAATCTCAATTTTATAACTACATTTCTTCCTTTTCTATCATTTTCCTTCCTGATAGTTTGACTTTTTGAATCACAAAAACCAAAACAACACAAGTGCAATCGTCACTGCATCGTAAGGCGAGGCTAATCGGAATTACACAAGCTCGTTGTGTAGCCGCTATCCTGGAAGAACTTGCTACGTCATTCATTCATTTCGTCTAGTGGGTGATGGAAGTGGCTTCTGGCTACTTTTAAAACAACGGCTCCTTTTCACGCCACTCACTTGGGAACAGCGTTTTGGTTTGCGTAGCCCCGACAACTCTCCACTGGCAATGTGGCTGAAAGGGGAACATTCCTGACCGTTGACAAATTCCTGTGCTCATGCCTGGAAACCATTACTACCATGTACTGTTTATAGACTAAAAGTTGCACTTTGAGATACGCGCACCCCAAAGGTAGTTATGCCCATAAAACAGACATACAACAGACACAGCCGCTGGGGCGACATGAATCAATATGGCGCAGTCTGTCACATTGTGAACAATCCCAAGAGTATAAACTTGTAATTTTCATGAATTCGTAAACTCTACAAAAGTATATTTTGGTATAGGAACTCACTTCATAATTTCGGTCTCTACTCCAATCACGTCTCGTCCGGAAATATTTCATCCGACCGTAAAGACTCACATTAAGATGACTCCACACATTCGTTTTCCGGAGAATAGCAAGCAACCGCTCGCCGAATCTCAAGTACTGTGGATGAGTTACTTGCTATTTGCCGAGTGACGAACATTCGGTGCTCGCCCAACCTACCGCGTGTTGGTCTTTAGAACACATCAAAGGAAGCGAACATTCGCCGAACACATTAGCTATTCGGAATTGGCCAAGGAGTAGCTCCTGCTCGGCAAATGCCAAATGTGTGGAGCCGCCTTTAGGTACTTGTTATGAAAGTAACTACTCTAGTATAATTCGTCAATACCCGCCTTTTAAAAAACATGATTTGTGGCCGCATTCGAGAAAGTCGCCTCCCCGTCTCGCAACATTGCATCGCAGCGCGCAGTGCCCGCGCGGGGGCGGGGGCGGGACGCGGCTCGCGCGGCCCTGACTCACAGGCGGCGGCCGCGACGTGACTCAAGCGGAGCTCCCGCGTGCGGGCCGGGACGGGGCGGGGCGGGGTGGGGTGGGGGCGAGGAGACGCCCTCGCAGCCTCTCAAGGACGCACCGGCGGGCACACGCGGCGTCCAGCTCAAGAAGCCACCGGCGCGACGCGACGCGACGCGACTGCGTCATAACAGAGGCCTCGTTCTCCGGATCTGCCGGTGTTCCACGTCTCAACAAATTCCGCGACAAACGTGTCGTCAATAACGAGAAAATTGCAGCACAAAGCACTTTCCCTTCTTGGGAAAGTGCTTTGTGCTGCAATTTCTATCAGGGAAGTGTTTTGAAGTATTTCCACGAATGATGCCTGAAATGGGGCACAGTCAAACTGCATTTGGAATTGCACGTGCCGATAGCAATTTCAACTTCATTTGCGATTTAAATAACTGTGCTCTGTCCGCCCTATTCTCACCTTTTCCTTCTATTCGATAGGATCTTTCGAAGCGATCAATAAGTCTATCCACTTAAGGGCACATCTTCGAAGAGCAAGTGCTTCATTGAATACATCACGGGAAGGGGATCCCCTTCCAAGGGTAATTGTCCATTCCATTCTCCAGCCTCCCGTTCAAACCCAGCTTGGAAAGCACACACTTCTTAGGGGCCACTTACTTCACTCACCCTGCAAGGCACAGGGCGCAAAACTAGTTACTTGCAATCCGGCAAGGGCCGCAGAATCTATTTAAAAAAACAACAAACCAGCGGTGCTACCAAAAGGCGTTGTAAGTAAAAACGGCTTCTTACAATCCTTGCGTCAGACGAGAAATAAACAGCAGGTCTGCAAGAAGCTGAAGCGGGTGCTGAGGCCATCGCTAGCAAACGGAAGCGGTTGCCTCAACTGCGCCTGCGCCCAAGGCCCCGCGCCTAATACGGAAGTGCTTCCCGCGCGCCTTCGCCGGCCGCCGCCGCCGCCCCGCCCCGCCCTCGCGCCAACGAATGCATATTTCTTTAAAAAGCTGCAATACATATCACTGCCAAAATCATACGGCAGAAACGTTAAAATATATCATTGCTAAAATCTTACGACAGAAACGATAAAATATATCACTGCTAAAGTCACATGGCAGAAACGATAAAAGATGTGTTGTTTATTCAACTTCATAAATTATTAAAAAAAATAAAATTTCAATGAAAGGTGAGGCCAGAAGTTTATACTGAGTACAAATTATGTAGAATTTTTAAAATGTCGTAGAATTATTAAAGTATTATTTTATAAAAATTTAAATTGATATTCGTAATTTTATTTTAACAATTACAGAAACATGATGGAATACCATTTAATCGCAAAACATTATTGTTGTGTAAATCAAGAATTTATTAATTATAAAAACATTAACATGTACGAAAACATGTACAGTGTGTTCTTCAATTGTCTGTAAAAATTGATGGCCAGAATACGTATTTCCATAATATCCATAAACTATTCTCTTGGCGTTGCGAATCCTCCACAAACTATCACATTTCTGTGAAATGATCAGCAGCTGCTTTAAGAAATTAAAGCCGGATGATACTATTAACCAATCCATCACAAAGGTCGTTTACTTCCATTCGCGACAGAACCCGCTAATTAACTTTAGTAATAATGTTCACACCCGTGACAGAGCTAACAGACAAGAATGTTCGAAAGGCAGACGAGGGGAACTGTCGAATATCTGCTACCTAACTTGGCGTCTAATAGAAATTTCTTTGCGGGCATTGATTGCTCTTCGTTCTCACTCTTTCGCAAAAATCCATTATTTTCTATCTCATTAGAACCATATATGAATTGTTATTTTAATATTATTACACTCTTATATTATTAATAACAGTATTTCATTCAGGCTTTAAAAGCAACAAACTTGTTTAGACAATAGTGGAATAATATTATGAAAAAGAAAGAACGTAAGAAAGAAAAAAAGAAAGAGAAAGAAAGAAAGGAGGGAAGAAAGAACTCGAAATCTGTAAAAGGTTTCACAACTTATATGTTATTTATGTTCTGGAACATAAAAAACAGTGAAGAAAGGTAGTGTTGTAAATTAAAGCAGTAGAATGATAAAATGGTGAAGACTATGAATAATACAGTTGATTTTAATTTGAAATCTTATGATTCTGGAATTTTGAAATGTGTGTTTTCCCCCATGAATTGAGCATTCGAAAGCTCCACTCCGGAAACTAAGCAAGTGACTAACTCCAGGAAGACAATGCGTCACTTTCACGGAAGCCGCAGCGATCGTGGTGGTCAAATAGGCGACAATGTGGAGCGCTGGTGGAGCGCAACAGGCAGTAAGGAAGGAGAGTCAACTTATGACCACTAACTGATGATTGTGTTTTCTCTGCGTGATCCATTTTTTTCTCTGACATTCTAGAAAGGATCCAGAATATTCACAAAAAAAAACTATGCGGTATTTACATAATATGTCATATCGCTTATATTATAAGCGATCTAACTGGTTTTAAATGCCTTTTAGATCCATAATACAAGCGCGGATCCACGGGGGGGGGGGGATAAGGGAAAGTTCCCCCCCCCCAAAAAAATTGTCAATGTACATTTTAATTTGTCAAAGGCATTTGAAACAAATATTTTTACATTAATATTTTTACAACATACAGTAATTCACTAAATAATCATTTTAATATTTTGCCAGAATGTTATATTAGATTATAAATTATTTGTCATGTTTAGGATATATATATATATATATATATATATATATATATATATATATTATATACTAGAGAAAAAGAGTGAGAGAAAATTCCCCCCCAATATACTTTCTGGATCCGCGCCTGCATAATAGTATATATTGAACTCAAAAAAAATCAACGATAATTATTTGGCGAAGGTTAGCTGTACATAATTATCAATTATCGATTCCCTTCAATAGCCTAGGGCATTGTCCGTCTCGGACAAACATTTGTTGAAAGAACACACCATATTGACCATAATGGCATATCAGCGAGACAATTTCGTCCTCATTATAGACAATTCGTAATTATTGGTCTCCGCGTTGTGCATACGAGTATTACACGGATAGCGAATGTCTTAATTCCTTAACAATACAAAAAGGACGAAAACAAACCAATTCAATAATTATTTCAAGACTTTGTCATAAATACTGACGTGCGAAAGAATATGGAACATGTTTTTCAAGTGTATTCTGCACTTCGGTTTCCCTTTGTCAATGACTGGCGTAGGTGGCGGCGCCTGGCGAGGAGTGACTAACTCAATCGTCAAAGGAAGCACAAACTTTTAGACGCGAATAAAGTAACAGCACAGAGTAAACAAGTGTGTTTCCATTCTTGCTCTCGTAACTATTGTTGGAGCCAGACCAGCTGATTACAATAATCACTTCATCCTTTGATCCTCCTACATGTGTGAGCCAGCACAACTAACGTTCGTCAGAATCACTAGCCAATGTGGCAAAAACGTGCCTGCGAGTTTGAAACTAAACCAAATATTGGAAAGATGGTTTCTAGATAAATCTTCATAGACGGATTTCACATAACTTAAATCACTGGTTACATCTCACCGTGCTAATAATGCCCAATCTACACCTTGTTAACAAAACAAGTGTTTTTTACTCCATTTAGAGGGAGAAATTGTTGACTGTTGTGAGTGGGCGGAAGGACACGCACAGGCAGTGCCCTTGGGACGGCGGCGTCGGTGGCGGCGCCCGCTGGGGGCGCGCGAGCAGCTGCGCCTGCCGCTGCAGCACCTGGACCGCGCGCCGCCACCTGCCGCTCCCGGCGCGTGGGAAAGGCGGTGCCCAGCATCTGCGCGCCAAGTAGCACGGAGCGTCGACGGGGAACGGCTGAGCATCGGGCTCGCCTCCGGGCAGCGAGGTGGATTTGGGCAGACTGAGATTTTAGGGCGCTTCAACTGCTTACGGTCATTATCAGTGCCGATTTGGCACCAGATGTTGCTTTGGTCGATAGATTAGTAATTCCGGGCGCGTCAACTGCTAAGGTCATTAGTCCCGTAAGTGTAGTTCAAGCTTTTTTCTCGAGAGGTGGATGTGATCTTCCCCCGCTGTATGGTGAGATCCGGCGCCGACGTACCATCGGCTAACAGGGTTTCCCCCAAACAGGTATCTCTGACCAGCGGGGGTTCGAGACAAGCTCTAAGCTCCCGACCGGTCTTCCGGCATGTGTGTAGTGCATGTAAGTGTAGGTGCGTGAAAGTAAGAAATGAGGATAGGCAAGGAAGAGAAAGGGAAGATTGAGCGCGGTCTGTGGTCCGTTTGTTAGGGTACTGCTCCGGCATTCCTCCAGTTTTGATAGGAGAAACCACAGAAAACTACCTATCAGAACAGCCAGCCGTTAGTATTCTCGTCCAGACCGCGACTGAATTCTAGCTTGTGTCGAAAATCCTCCCACTGTCGGGTCTCGAATCTAGGATCTCCCGGTCAGAGGCACTGCAGTGACATCAGTCGATACCCTGAGCCACCTCTCCCGGTACAAAAAAAATGCAATGGTCAGCAAGATTGCGAGCGATCAATAGCATGTTGCATTCATTGCTGCTCGGGTATAGTTCGAAAATGATCACGGAAACCACTAATCAAAGCAGCCGGTCAACGAATTCGATTCTGGCGGCCGCCGCTAATTCGCTGATTTTAAATAAATCTGGCACTTTCTTCTTGAAACTGTTCCCATCACTGGGGTGCTGGATAGTAAGACTCGCTTTTCACGAACTATTTCGGAGTTTCAGCGAGCGCACGCATGAGCACTGTTGCTTCTGTTCCCGAAGTCCCGGAATCTGCGCTTGCGTGCGTTCGTTAAAACTCCGAAATAGTTCGTCAAAAGGAAGAGTGTAAATCAGGTCTAAAGCGTTCCCTTCACGGTCGTCTCTGCCGATGAGGGCCATTGGAGCGAGGTTGCAGAGGAGTCTCTCTGACAGCGCCGTCGCAAGCTGTTTGGCGGATTACTAAGCGTATTACATCTCCATTTCAACTGCCAGCGTAAACATCTCATCAGATTCATCTCACACTTTACTTTTCCAGCTTTAACACTACTGCGGCTCGTAAACGGTAGGTTGTAAGAACATTGTAGCAATTCCTTGCTGCGGGTACGCCGAGCGAAAGGAGCGCTAGCGTGTCGGGCGCGGAAGCCAAGCTGCATCGCAGGCCGCCACATGTGGATCACACCACAAGGCACAGCAGATTACGCGCTATCATCCACAACAGTTCGCAGATGTACATCGTTTTCGAAGTTGTCACATCTCCCAATGAAATAAACTGTTGTTAGAGGCAATTCGGGGAAATATGGCAACGTTTTCTTAACCCGACAGATCGGACAACTATACGAAACCGGAAACGTGTCTTTGGAATCCAGACAGCTCGCGAAGCGCTGGGGAGCATCGCTTTAGTGAAAAAAAAACTCGCAACATGCGGGCTGAAGGTCAATGGCAGTCGGCTACAGCTGCTAAATCGTGGTTTTCTATCGTTAAACAGCGCAGCTAACACTGTCAGTGTAACCGAGCTACGGAGAAGCGACGGGAGGCGCCTGCGACAGCGCCCCCGCCCATGAAGCATGTGCGCCGCTCGCTTTTTGCCGCACTCTCTGCCCCACCCGGGGACTCAAGCGGTTGCTCTCTGCGGGCGTTCGACAAGACATTCCACTGTCGATACGGAAGCTTTCATTTACATAGTACACATAATTAGTACGGTAGACTAATTATGAACTGCAGTGTAGAGGCCACACCGCGCATCTTCCTCCTCTGGTTAACAGGCCTGAAATCCCGGTCAATCCATGTAAAATTTGCTGTGAACAAAGCGGATTGACGCAGGTTTTCTCGGGCTTCTCATGTTCCTCCATTACTCCATCCTTCTCGTCGGCATCATCACCATCACCCCACTACCCTCTCATCCATCAAAAGCATCTATCACCATTATGCCCGAAAATACTGGAGACTGAGGATCGTATCATTAAAGGATCAACACATTAAAGGAATTCGAACATCCACAGTTTTGCAGAAGCGCATAAACACCTCGAGTACTGGCTTAATTTTTAAAAAGGTAATATTTTCAATCTCAAGATACCAACACAAAATTGCTTAAGAAATTGAAATGATTCTGACGAACTGAATGAATTTACGAACGAAACTGAATTACACACCTTATTCTAATTCCACCAACTACAAAATTTCGAAGAAAAAGGGAAGTGACGAGAATAAGAAACTTGACAAACGGAAGTACCCTCCGTTGGAAATCGTCGGGAGAGGAAATTGAACATCCTGTCAATCCGCGCCAATGACGCGATAAGCGGTGCGGCTTTCCCATGGGTGGGCGGGGCGGCATCTCGTGACACGCCCACCAGATGCGACCTACGTTTCTTACTCATGACCAATATTTATTTATTTATTTTGGGAAATTATATTATTACTATTATTATTTTTATTATTGTTGTCGTTGTTCCCTAAATTCACAAAAATGTTAGATGATGGCTAAATATAAAATCTACTCTAGGTTGAAACCACCTTCCTATTGAACAGATCTAGCAACCGTGGGTGCCTCTACAATGCAATACAACGCAATGGACGATTCCAAATAACGCAATGTCTTGCACTTCCCAGTCTTCTGAACAACCTGGGAGTTTGGGCAATATGATGTGGTATAAATCCTAGAGCACCGATAACGTGTTACTCCTTGGTTAAATTCTGAACGTATGGCAAAGCAACATCAAGTAGACACGATTTTTTTCTCGAAATCTAGAATAACAATATCCGGTTTATTTGCTGCAATAGTACGGCCAATAAGGATTTGCTCTCACAGAATTGTACACAGTCCAACAAACGTCAAACATTTTCGTGAGTGTTCGTAACCAAGAAGCACGTATTTGGAACTGTACAGGTGTTGCAGATCTATCAGTAAAGGTACTAGATACCCTCTCGTGTCTTTTCAGGTATTCGACTTTACTAGAATTGGGCAAGCGGAGATAATTTGATTAAGGGATTCTATCGGTTCACGCCATTTATCCCGGGAAATTTTGAAAGTCGCTTTAATACATAATGCGTTCTAAATGGCTGATCTTGGGCTACCACAACTGCTTCCGATCCTAGTTTAATTCTTCGTCCTCCCCTTTTTAACCCATAAAAATTGGATCTTTGCTCATCAGGGCCTTGTCCATTTTTGTGTCTTAAATTTCATATCAAGAAACATCAGTAATTCAATGTCTTTTTACTGTGTCTTACAGGTTTTTCGCAATGCTTCTTGCTACACTTACCTATAATTATAATTGTAAGTATTATTATATTTCTTTACAATACAGAAACAGAAACTTTGTACAAGAATTATCTCAGTATTTAAAAATTTTCTGTGGATGGAGTGGTAAAAACATATAAAGAATAATTAAACCACCGGTATGTATTTTCTCTCTACAACTGTGTAGAAAACAGAAAATTATGTAATGCAGCACCAAAAAAAAATTATTTTTTTTCAGAGAAAATCAATGTCAATGAAATCTGACACCCAAATTAGATCTTTAAATAATGTCATGAACAATTTTTTAAAATAGATATGAGTACTTTCCGCGAAATATTTTAAGTGAAATATTGACAACTTTTAAATTTTACATAAACAAGATTTTTTCCAAGCTGGAAACTTTTCCTTTTTTACAAGAAATCATACTACTTTCATTGAAATATCTGAAAACTGCAAATGTTCAACGTGTGAATCGACCAAGAACAAGTAGTTTTAATTTTCACAACACCATATTAGTCTCAAGATATCGAATACTTGAAGGAAATAATAAGCGTGAGTAATTATCCCGAACAATGATGGCAGGAAATTCACCGTAGTTTACTAAAATCGTAATAGTTCTGGATAAAACTCAAGTATGTCCCAAAATACTTAGCGTTTCACAGCTGTGCTGCTGTTATCTATGTCATTCTCAATTGCGTCCATTATTTTTCGGATATAATTTGGAAACGCTTCGAGAATGGTTTGATTAGATTACATTTCGATAATACCATCAAAATCAATGACATGTTAACTGAAATTCTGGGAACAATACCAAAATCATAGTTTTCTTAAATCCAAAGTAGTTTAATGAAGAACAATGTAGTAGATTACAGGTTCTTATATACCACTGAAGCTTGGTGATCGCTAGTTGTTTGAGAATTCAATGTTTGTGGATAAATACGACTTCCACATTTCTGTTCTTTATTAGTCTCGACGAATGAGTGAGTGCATTTTAATTTGTATTTAAACCAGTGACGCTATGATAACACTGTTTCAGTGTGATAGCTTTTTTAGCATTAATTTCAATCAGTTTTACATCAGTTTTCAGTTATTCCTGTAATTAAGTGCACGAGTAATTGATCTTTATTTTTTTAATTATTAATAAGGAGATGTTTATATATCGGGATTATTATTATTATTATTATTATTATTATTATTATTATTATTATTATTATTATTATTCTAGGGATATGTGGCCTTCCAAATATAGGTTAGGAGTTTATGGTTTCTATGAACGTGTACTTATAACATCAAAATATCCCATTGCTTTGTGCTTGCATGAAAATCGTATGGCCGCAAGACTTGTTAAAGTGCAAGTCATTTCTTTCCCTTTCGAAAAACCGAGAGTGTAGCGGAGAACTACAGGCGCAAAGATATAGATCGAAACATGAACGAAATATGCCTCTTTGTGATTAGCGAAAAGGATGTGAAAATTTCAAGAGAGATGTAGTAGTTGAGATCGTAAGCAGTGCCGCCGTGTGTCTTAGAACGAATGTTGAGTACAGAAGATCGCTTGTAAGAAGGAAATTAAGAAAATCTTGTTTCAATTGTAACAATAAAAGTTTCAAATTTTCAGATAAATCTCGCAGTCTCCATCGACTAAGTCTTCAAACCCAATAGAATTGTTATAGATGAACTGAAACAATTTCCTTAGTGGTACGTTACACTAGGTCCCATTCATTCACTGTTAATAAAACGAAAATAACTGACGTGACACCACACGAGCAAATGCTTAGTGTTATTCGAATTCGTGGCCCTGAGACACAGATTTTCCCCCTGAAAGTTGTATTTGCTGCGTTTACTAAATGTGATAAGGAGAGTCCACAATCACGAACCATCCATTGTGGTTATTAGTAATGAATGTAAATAGGGACCAGTGATTTTGGTCTTTATAACCGAAAGTTCACTTCATACAGCGTTCAGTATATCCAGAGCAAACTTGTATTGCAGTGGTTCGATCTCTTGAATTTATTCACGCCTTAAATAAATCGCGTGTGTGAAACATTTCATGCGAACGACAGGCCATGCCGAGCCGTCACCGCTGCGCCACCATCCCCACCCTCAGCAGGAGAAGAGAAAGGTTCTGTCGGCTTCACAAATTCCAGCACAGGCCAGGAATATCTCACAAACTTTCTTTGCGAGTCCAAAGACAATGACCACAGATTTGCAAAGCAGCGCCCCGTTGTAAATGCGCGCCCCGTCAATTACTCGGCGTGAAGGAAGTATGTTGTTTCACCAGAATGGTGCCATAACAGGCAAAATTCACTTCCATCCTCATCCGTCATCCGCGTAAAAACAAGACTAGTATTCGGGCACCACCTCCACTGCCACCGTCGCGCCCTAAACCTTGAGAAACCAAGCAATTCCCAGATAAGGCACTAACAACATTTTAAGTAAAACACTACCCGCGGAAGAAGGCTATTGGGAATAAGGAAATATTCCATAGCGGATATTTCAAATTTGATTGAACGCTGCCCCTACCGTACAACCCTTCGGTCGTTGGAATCAGACGAAAGACAGAACGGCATTCACGGAGAGTAAGAGAAATAGCTCTGCGGGTGGAGAGCAGAGCGACAAAAAGTTTATATAGCACGGTATGGCATTTATACTTAAAAAAACATTTATTTAATATTTCTATTCTAAATTAATGAAAATTTAATTAATTTCCTATCATCTACTTAAAATTGAGACGACTTAGCTTGTCTCACAATATGCAAGAAACAAAACAAATTCGAGTTTGAGTTTAAAATTCGTTCGACGGTGTACGATTGTTCATTTACAAACATTAAAACATAACGAAAAATGAAAGAAATGTGTGGAAATGTGTAAAATATGTGTTACGTATACCAAAACCAGTAAAAATAGTCACATACAAATTGTTATAATACATTCAGAATATCTTGCAAACTTAAAAACGAACGCAGGTATGTTTCTATAAAAATCTGTATTAAAATGTGAATTCGTGCCTAATTGTAATCTCATGCCTTGCGTAGAGCTGTAAACAATGCATTTATCGCTCGTGCGAACGCGGCATCTGCAGCTGGCGTG
This sequence comes from Teleogryllus occipitalis, assembly GCA_011170035.1. Lineage (NCBI taxonomy): Eukaryota > Metazoa > Arthropoda > Insecta > Orthoptera > Gryllidae > Teleogryllus > Teleogryllus occipitalis. The sequence goes on along the minus strand of BLKR01001185.1, from coordinate 308,973 downwards.
CGTCCGCGCGTGCGTGCGTCAGAGCAGATTCTGCGCACGCCCATGAGGCAGAGCTGCCTTGCTACTCCTCCTGTACGCAGCACGCACGCTCGTGGAACATTCGCAATTTCATCGCCTTGCGGCGTCTTGAGTCACAACAGAATTTGGGTCCCACACATACCCAAAGGCGACTTACGATTTCGTGCATACACATACACATACACACACACACACACACAATTTATTTTGAGTCATCTTAAAGAACAACTTGTGAACTAACTTTACATATAAATGAAATTTTACATCACAGTAATTATAGTCTTTATTTTTAAAAACCCTCATATTGTTCTATTGTCCTATAAATACGGACGTGATTTATATTTATTAAAAATGCATGAAATAAGTATGAATTTTTGCAGTAAAATCTTCGAAATTGTGCTCTAAAATATGCCCTAAAAAGTGTATTAATGTTAACCTATCCTACCGCTATTTCTCATCATTTTACCCACCAGTTTCATCCTGCTTTTTACTCTTACTGTATACAGCTAAATTAAATTTCGAGTAGTAGTATTGGTTCTCCACAATGACATATCTACCAATAAATACATCACTTAGCATTTCAAGTGCGTTTGAACACAATTCCATGAATCCTTATTACATGGCATGGTGGTTGCTAAAGATTTATCGACTTTTTCGTTACCCAGCAGAATTTCCAGGACCCAGCAGAATTTCGCGTATCTTATTGGTATCTCTGCAAAAAAATAATGCAATCGAAGAATTACTCGAACAGTATACTCGAGTAATGACAAAAGTAATCACTCAATAGCATGACGAAACTAGTGGGGATGCGTGATGTGGATGTACCAGAACTTTTCCTCCTGTAATCTTAAAACTAAACTTCCTCTCGTTCCTCAAGCCTGTTTTTTCAAAGGAGGAAATGCTGAATGCTTTAATAGATCGATTACAATTCGCACAGTGAAATATTGAACAAATGACGGCAGATGGCCGTTCATTCTATTAAGTTTATATTATTTAAATTTACTGTTTATTCTATAAAATCGATTGACAACCAGCGATAAAATGTCTGGGCTCCCTCAGTTTCATTTAAAGTAAAAATCACGAAATTTGGTCGAATACAAAGCTCAAACTTCTAAACGAAAATTCTTAGTGTTTTAAATACAAATGTTTTGCATATGTTTGAGTTTTTAATGAAAATCGGGAAATATTACAGACTTTTAAATGCACTTTCTTCCATTCCAGAAAAAATCTTACCCCTGACGTATTTAACAAGTTTCAGCTCGAATGTTTGTAATCTAACAGTTATTCGTGTCACATTCATCCATTCATATATTTTTGGATACAAAATTGTATGTATCGCTCTCTAACTGCACCAATCTTACCTATCTTTGGAACATCATTAATTCACTTTTATCCTGACATGTGCGCGAAGTTACAGCTGATAAGGTCCATAAGTACGGATTTTACAACCGAAACTCGAGAGCATATTGTTGAGGCGATTCTACTTAAAATCTTACCTTTGAGGTAATATATCAGTAAAATGCCACTAGAATTGCTAAATCATTTTTTCACAATTAAATTTAAAAAAAAAACCTTATTTACTCCGAGAGAAAACCGAAAACAATTTCGTTCGTTTCGCATTGAGGCCTAGCGCTAAGATTAGAACATAACTTCCCGTAACGCTTCCTTGATAGATAGCGATTGTGTTCTGTAGGAACTGGGGAATGTACGTGGCGGGGGAGGGAGTCAAAGAGAGACGTAACTTTCCACAGGACGCTCGGCCGCAAGAAATTCCCTCGGAAGTAAGAACGGCGCGGCGCAGCGCGGCCGCGAAGGCCGGAGGTACCTGAGCGGGAGGGCGAGCGGTTGATAGCGGCGCATCGCTCGATAGCTTATCGCTCGGCCAAGGGCGAAGCTCGCTCGCTGCTCAACCACACACATGCAACCCCCGGCCGCTCACGAGCGGGGATTTTTGTTAACAGCTAAAGCATGTGGATAAATAGAAAACATGCGGAAAGTACAGTATAGTTAGCGTATATTCAAAACGGTGCAAAACGAACAACTGAAGTTAAGTATTAAAGTTTGCAGCAGTGTTTGTAAAGCGTATGTACAGTGACCGTAAAGAAGGCGTTTGTAAAGTAAGCCTCTATATAGTAAGTGTAAAGTATTTGGAAAGTACTTGTAAAGTGTACGTAAAGTAGGATCGAATGAGCTAATTTTAATGAGGCGTCGGAGGCGGAGAATATGAAGGAGGGTGTGTGGGTGAAAAGATCCCAGCCACGCCCATTCCGCTCCAACATTCTGTAAGCTGATAAAAGAACTTTCGCGCGTGCATACATACAAAACATTTCTCGAGTTGTAAATTCTCAGGAGACAATAATATCAAACTTCACCCACGCCTGTCGTTCCTTTACTTTGTCTAATTATTCCTCCAATGTTTGTTTCGGGTCGCGCTGCCTTGTTGAGATTACGTGCTCCGGGAATTGGGATCTTGGTGGGACCTGAATACTTTCCCATTGGCATCAACAAGCTCCCTTGGGGCGAGGGGCGAGGCGCGAGGCGCGAGCCAGCTGACCGACCCCCCCCCCCTTCTCCGGCACATGCGATGCTCCTGTCGCTCGCGACCCTCACGCCCGAGCACGCGCCGAGACGGCGCTGGCCACCTCTTCATCCACCTCCGGGCCCACAAACAAAGTCAATGTGCGAGTAAAGAAAAAGGACTCGTCTGCACACAGCGAAAGTATTCACTCAAATGTAAGCGTTAAAGGCAATGAATTTGGTCGTGGGGAATACAAAAGGCTTCCGTGTCGACATCAATGTGGCAACGGCTTCTTTCGGTCTCTACTAGTGTCCATTAGAATGACGAAAATCACCCACTACCTGAAAGAGTTACTTTTAGTTATACCTGATTACCAGGTGTTATCCGGGTATTTATTATCTTTTAACCAGCCCCGCCCATTCAGTCCGTCTTGCTCGCCCCGCTTATCCCACTTGGCCCCACCCCGCGTCGTCGTGCAACAACGCCGCTTACACGTATTGCCAGTTACGTCATTACTAGTCACATTTTCGGATGTTATCAAATTTGGAGAAACATTTCGGTATAGCGAATGCATCTACGTTATTTTTTCCGGTTTCTCAAAAGGGTAGTACAAAATGTCACAGCAGTCATTTCAGATGTTCATAAGGTTTTGTGGAACAATACAAACACTTGCGTGCCCACATAGCACATCCGTTTTAATACATTAAGATTAGATCGAAGAAGGTCGTCGCCACCCTTGTCACATGCCAAGCGGATATGCCTCTTGACTTCTACTGCGTCAGAAATTGAAGAGCTTATTTCCTAAGTGACGTATCTTCAAGAAGCACAATTTTATACAAACGAAAAGTATTCACATTCAGTCTTCTGCTTCAAGAAAGGATACCGTTTAACATAGGACAAATGCCATTTTTGAACACAATACTTTGCAACATGAGGAAGCGTCTTAAGAATATATCCATAATTAAAAACACAAAACAAACGGAAACAGAGACAAGTCACTTTTTAAATAAGCTCATAAATTCGGAAACATAATCGTGACGTTTTCCTAGTAGTCTTTATCGTTTCAATGTTATCTCAAAACAATACTATGCTACTGTAGTCACATACGTACAACCACGGCTAGACCAAAGAAAGAAAAGCAAATCGAGTGTGCAGCCGTCATGCGTAATCCGTCGGCCGATAAGCCGCCCCCACACCCGCTCTCGAAACGTCCGTGTGTCGGTGGGCGGATGGAGGAGTTCCCCAGGGCGGATGCGGCTATCGCAAGGCCTCGAGTGGCTCCGTCAAGGGATGACGCGGAGCCGCGGCGCGTGCTCTTCCGCTCCAAGCGCCCCCCACCCCCCTTCCCCCACCACCCGGCGCCAAGAAGTGGCATACGACGCGCGGGTTTCCTTTGATACGTTCCTGTGGCACATTGCGACGAACGACGTAATCGACGCATAATTCGCTCAGAGAACAAATCAAACAACGAAGTACACACACGATCTACATAAATTAAAACACGGAAGGCAGAATCATAACAAAGAATTATGTACATACGTTTGATACAGATTTTGAACCCCCAAATGCACTGGTGATTGAGAGCTTATTTTAAAAGCATCCGTAGCCTGCTTCACTAAAAAAAATGTTGTGTTCATGGATAAATAATCTACTTAGTTTCAAGACAAATATTTTTTGTAAATATAAAACGTACGTTTACTTTTTTCAGTTATTTGAAGGTTCAGTAAAATATGAATTCTTCGTTAATTTTTGTTTTTCTTGATTCATTACGTCACAATGTTAAACATGCCCGGCTTTTTTACCTAGCATAAAACAACGTCCCAGTCTGTCATCCAGATGTGCGACTCGAATCCCCTTACAACGCGTCATGTTCGGCCGAGTGTTTGTAGCTGCGCTGCCGGGAGTCGCGTATGGGAGCACCTTGCCTCCAAGGGAGCGAGGGCTCCCGGTAGCGGGGAAGGGCCTGCGGAGAATCAGGAAAATAAACACACACACACACACACACACACACACACACACAAGTGCTCCTTCCACCTTCGAAGAGGGGAGGAACGGTCGCGGGCCCGCTCCGGCCGAAGCGCAACGAGCGCGTGGCGGGGCAAATCGAATAAACGAGGAATCTCCTACATCAGCATTGCTACCACCATAAAAGACCAGCATATACCTAAGCGAATGGTGCATAAAGTAATTTCTCTAGCGTCTCACTGGGAACCAAAGACCTGCAACATCCAGGTATCAAAATCGTCCCGATTGCGTTGATTAATTAAAACAATACTAGACACAAATAAAAAAAATCCACACAGAACTCGTGCGATGCATTTCGTTCTTATTTTCACCTCTACTAATCAGTTTCATTATCGATTACTGAACACACATTAAAACTGACACGTTTAAGAAATACCATTCTCCCAAAGCGACAGAATTAATGTCAGTCACGTAATCGAACACGTCAAACTGACACGCAACAGCCCAACCAAAATAGGAATAATATGTCATTTTTAACAACCGCGGAATAACAGGCGGCTTTTAAAGGCGCTGGCGACGGTTCCTTGAACGAGTTCATGAAGGGCAAAACCAAATTCTATGGAAAGCAAAAGATGACAAACAAATCTGGAGCGATTCTCCATCAATCAAGTGAACGAGTACTCACGAATTGCATGAACTGGCGCTCGGTGAGTCGGCTCATCGCTGTGGGACGGTTGCGCTGGCCACAGGCGGCCGAGACAAGACGAGGCGGCCGCACTGCTTGCGATAACGCCGTCCGATAACTGCTTCGCTAGCGGGGGCGGAGCGGGGCGGGGCGGAGCGGGGCGGGGCGGAGCGGGGCGGGGCGGGGCGGGGCGGGGCGGGGCGGGGCGGGGCGGGCCCGGTGGGTGGACGATAACGAGATGAACGCGCGCGGCCAATGGCGAGCGGCGGGCGCGCAGGTGCTTCTCGGCCGACGCAACGCACTGCCGCCGCTCCGCTCCGCTCCCGGCCAGGGCCTGCCCTCGGGCCTGGGCTGGGACCTGCCCTAGGGCTTTGGGTCGGGTGCGACCGCCGCCGCTGCCAGGTGAGAGGGCGCAAAGCGAAGGTGCGCAACGGGGCCGCCCACGGAGTAACTCTCGCTCTAATCGAGCACACAGGTCGGGCAAACTTGTTCCTACAGCAGCAGATACGAGCGCTGCCGTCGCTATTTAAGGCGTACAATAATATTCATTGCGCGATTAGCACGTGATATTCGAATGAAGTGACCTCATTCTGAGTTCGCTATTTTTGCGTATGCTTTATATAAAATAATTAGTTTCCATAAAACAAAATGTACAAGAATTTCGATTTCGAAAGATCTTAGTAAATTTCTTGTTTAGTGAGTTCACGGTGACTGCCACTTATTTGCTACAGCGAAACTACAAGCGCACTAAATTAAGAGAAGTTAACGTGAATGTTGTTTACACTGCGCTGTATGCAAGTCAAGACCTCGTAATAGGTGCCACCCCAGGGCTCTCGGCGCGATATATGAGGACGTGGCGCCATCCTCGGCGGCGCCTCGAAGCGCTGGGCAGTGGCATCACGAACCACGGCCGAGGACCGACTGCTACAACGGACTTACGCAAGTTGAGGTGCATCGTTTGACTTCACATTTACAAGGAACCTCGACAACTAATTAAGACTCATTCTCAGGGAAGGACGCCATTTATTTAAACGTTTCCGAAATCTGTACTAGAATCCCCAAGGAACATTTGATTCATAACCTGGACAGTCTTATAATATTGAATTAAATCATGACATCACCTCAGCCTTCAACGCGGCGTCACCCGGACAACCCACATTATGACTCTGGCCGCGGAAGCCTACAATATCAATATTGTATTAAATCATGTTCGCCAAACGATACAGTTGAGATAGAAAATGAGCCCCTGATGGAACAGAAAAACAAGCGCACGAGGTTTCCGATGAATTTTGCAAGAAGTCGTTTTCCGAAAAGCAAATGAGTCTGGATGATATGGCAGCCATCAGCTTGCCCACACTCTTCAGGGTCAGGGTTAGGGTTAATCGCTTGGCGCTTCCTGTAGAATGTACTAGACGCACCGCGCAGTAAAAACCTCCAAGGCGGAACCGGCTGAGTTTAGCTCATAACCAGCATTGCCGCTGCCCCAGCAGATCTGGAGATCCTAGCTAGGTTCGAGACCCGACGGATTTTCGACTCTAGTTACGCAGCTAGGTCGAATTCAGTTGCTGTCTGGACAAGAATTCTAGTGGCTGACTGCTTTGATAGGTCGTCTTTCATGGTTTCTCCTATCAATATCAGGCGAATGGCGGAACAGTACCCTAACAAAACGGGCCGCGGACCGTCCGCGATCTTTCCTTCCTCTTCTTTGTAATCTCCTCTCCTGTATTCTTAAATACTTCACTTATATGCACTACTGTACTACACAGGTCTGAGGACGAGTCGCGAGACAGAGCTTTTCCCGGATGCGACAGTGCCTCGCTGGAGGGAGATACCAGGATGGAAATTCCTCCGCAAGCAAGTGTAGATTGGTGCTGAATCTCATCATCCATCAGGGGAGGAACACCAGCGGAAAAACGTACACTACACTAACGGGACTAATGATCATAGCAGTTGACGTGCCCGGAAGCTTCAATCACCCCAGGGCCCTGCAGGGCCAAGCTTGTCTCGCGAGGCGTTGGGGAAGCGCCCCCTTCCTACTTCCGTCTTTTCGCCACCCGACCACCGGTCAACGGCTTGAAGAATTGAAGGGTGGTCGCCACAGCGATGGGGCCAATGCAACGGTCAACTGATGCCACACGCTTTCTGCCAATTCTAATTCTTCTTTCATATTCTGAGTATTTAAATTGTTAAAGGATACGCGTCCCGGACACTTCCCCTGAAACTCAGCATTGTCTGACAGTCACTCCGTCCTGCCCTCTATTGTGGATTATTTGTGATGTGTTTCTAGGGTCAGGTCGGTGTATTAATGAAGTTTTGGTTGTTTCTCTGGGGTTGGTTTTTTGTTGCCACCGCTACCGCTGTTATCAAGTGTGTTATTGTCATTATGTAAATTAAAATTAACGTCAACATACGATTAGGTACGTGAGGAATCTGAAACCTAAGAAACGACACAGTGAATGATCCTCGTCCGCTAAACCACCGGAATCATTCGTCTAAGGGAAAGCGTAAATCGTGTCTTTGGGATTTTGACGTGAGTCCACCCCTGCCTCTCTCGGAAGCCTCGTCTTTGCGGGCGCGGGGCCACCACTCCTCGTCGCGCCGGCAAGCAGGGGTAGCTTATAAATACTCTCTGAAGATAGCGTGAAAGGAACGATATCGCTCTATATGCAGAAGACGCGTCTATTCCAAGAAATTGAGACCAAGGCTCCCCGAACATGAATAAACACATTATCCACATATCATTTAGTGAAAGATGCCCATTTGTTGGTAAACCATAATGCACATAAATTACATAACTCGACATAAATAAATTAATGTTTACCGCAATCACAGAAAGACGACAAAGACAATGGAAATTTCCAATGACAATCGCTATTTTTCACGAACGAATCGTATGATTAACGAATTCAGTAAAGTCGCTAAATTCTCAATCACTGATTTCGCCCTCCGAACACGCCCCGCCAGCCGGCTGGTTAAGACAGCAGCAATTACTGTATACACAACCGAGATCAATTTTCAATAGATTATTTCGTTTTTGTTTTTCTGATGACCTTCTCGGTTCACCGAAATTCGGATTCTAAATCTACTATACAAAACACTGATTGGGATCCTAACGTATAAAATAAAAAATCAAAGGAACTTAAAGCCCCTGTACAAAATTCTCTCGATACATAACACTGATGAAACTTTATTTACGGTTTGGGTTCAATATCGATAGCCAACCTACGGATGCCCTTACGCCTTGAGGTCCCTTGGCGAGGTTCAGGCGCGGGGCAGACTGGACGACATGACGGGCGACGTGCTGGCAACAGGTGCCCCGCCCACGCCCATGCCCGACGGGCCCATCGATCCGCCCAAGGAGCGAGCGCCAGCTGACGGCCCCCGGTTGCCACCAAGTGGCCAGCCACACGCTTTCAGCTGTTCGGGTTACCGGCCGGTTCCCAGCACACGACGCTTCACGGCACACTATACTATCGTGCCATCTGAACACTATTCTTTACTTTATAAGCAGTGCTAATATGGAGCCGGCCTGCTGGTGCAGGGACTTGGGGCATTGCGCCCAAGAACGTGTTACATGAAGGCTGTGCGTTCGAATTACGCGTAACACTCGGATTTTACCAGTTTTGTCGTAGCTAGGTTTTCTACCATTAAACCGGCAGATTCGCCGACGGGCTCCTGAGTCAAATTGATTCCGGAGAAAGTATGTACTTGCACACCGACTTATGAGTGGACCTCGAAATTTTAGGTACAAAAAGTGAGGATTTTGGCGTCTAAAATAGGTAAAAAAAATGAATTGGGCATGAAAAGTGGTGTTTTAGGCACTTAAAATAAGTTAAAAAATGATTAAAACATTCACTTAACAAACATTAAGACACAAAAAATTATGTTTCTGACATCTAAAATTGATCAAAAAAGGATTAAATTATGCACTTTTTATTTTTTAGGAAAATCCAGTATTTTTACATTTACGAGTGACCACAAACCTTATTTTATTCACTTTCATTTCTTTTCATTTTATTTTTTCTTTCACATTTTTCATTCTCAATCTGTTAACAACGCAGCTGCTCGGGGAATGAGTTAAATTACCTAAGTGAGCGCTGATCGGAGACGAGCGTGAAACATCATCTTTATATTGACTTGCAGAGCTCCTAACGTTCGGTGGGTTGGGTGAGAGATATCGGTGCGCAGTCGATTGCGTATTTGATCAGGAAATATTCGCGTTTGAAGAAATTCGGTAAAGTATAAAGCGTTTCGATATCTCAAATTTAAAAAAATGCTTAATTAAAATATGATGATTCTTCAAAATTACTCGTTTTAGGCACGTTTAGGTAAAAAAACAACAACAACAACATAGGCATCAACCGTCCTTTTAGGTCATTTTAGGCACTATTAGAAGCTTTCAGTAGATCTATTTTTCTTGATTCCTAAACATCTGCAATTATTTTCCACGACCTTCTAAAGGTAATAAATAGGCATTTGACCTAAAATTCGAGGTATTCTTAGGGCCATATCAGCGAGACGGTTAGCAATACCATGAGGTTGTAGTTGGAGCAACGTCTCAGTCCCAGTGCGGACGTCCGTAGTCACCGAAAGGTGTGAGGACGAATGTTGGGAATCCAGCTATCCTCTTCTATCATGGAGTGACTCCCTTTAGCTTTCACGAACCGGGTATCTGTCCATATGAATTCGATACCAAATGCTTTCTTGAAAGTAGATACCCGATTCTGATAAAAGCAACCATTCGACACGAGAGATGGGAAGTCCATAATGGTAACAGTGGTAACATTCCGTTGAGGTTAAAACGGGTATTGAAAAAAGATATTTCGAATGGAGTCAAAGCCCACATTGATCTCCAACATTGTTGGAAACCAGTCGCCGTCGATTGAGAACGTCTAAACGGTGTACAATCGCTTGCTAAACTCGCATTGTTTGAATTCCCAACACTGAGAAAGTCTATTTGGCAATTCACAATTCCTCATGGACAGAACTTTCTCCCACACTCTCATGGCCGTTTCACGGGGATCTTTATTCCATTCCCTCGTAGTCGCGTTGCTGTGGAGTCGCCTAGATCTATTGCTCTCAACGCCCGAACCTATGGACGAGCAGACATTAATGGTGAGCTGCGAACGAGTCGTACGAATATGCAAGAAAGTTCATGTGGCGTTATTGGACACTGTAAGAGAACATATTCTACCCACAACTCACCTCCGCCATCTTTTAGAGAGCAGTCAAGTCAAACCGAAAAACAACCGCTAAAAGACGAAGGTAATTTGCCTCAAAGAAAACGAGAGCTGAATTGAAAGATGCCGAGCAGCCGTGCATGCCACCACGCCTCCGTCGTGCTTCGAGAAACAGAGATTAACGATGTGTCTGTTTTGACAAACCCCTATTCTTCGGGCACATTTGTCGCTCGTCATACACTGAAGAAAATGCTTTCTACCGTCAGCAATCGCATTTTCGTTTGTTTTTTTCTCGGTATTCACGTACTGTTCGAGAAACCCGGAGAAAGTCCAACTATTGACACTAAACGATTGGTTAGTGATTCCGTGCGCGTCAACGGCTAAAGTTGTTTGTCCCGTAAGTGTAGTGCATGGTTTATCGCGGAAGGTGGCGATGATCTTTCCCACTGGACGGCGAGATCCGGCGCCGACCTAGTCATCGGGTTGCAGGGTTTTCTCCGATCCGTTTTCTCCCACCAACGGGACACCGCCCCAGTCGGGACAAGCTCTAAGCTCCAGACTGGTCTCCCAACGGTAGTGTGTGTGTGTGTGTGTGTGTGTATGTGTATGTGTGTGTGTGTGTGTGTGTGTGTGTGAGAGAGTGAGTGTGTGTGTGTGCGCGCGCAAATAATGAGTAAGGATAGGAACAGGAAAAGGAAAGATCGCACGCGGTCTTTTGCTCCGTTTCTTAGGGTTCTGCTTCCGCATTCGCCTGGTGTTGATAGGAGAAACCTCGGAAAACTACCGATCGGAACAGCATGCCACTAGAATTCTCCTCCAGACAGCGGCTCAATTCGACCTAGATACGGGAGTCGAAACCTAGGGTCTCCGTGTCAGAAGCACTGCAGTGACATCAGTTGATGCCCTGAGCCACCTAAGACGACACTAAATGAAGACGACCTAAAATATCAAATTATTACCTCAATATATGCTGATACCCTTGAGTTGCGCAAATTTGCTGATGTTTGTTCATCGATGAGTCCAAGTAATCCACCGAGGAAATGATTGGGTACTGCACTTTTAAGTTTAAAGCGATATTTCCACAATATTGCCCCGTTGCAACCTATAATATTGGTGCAATTCTCGGGCGCTTTTGTGGCAATTTCGGACTGGCACAATTTGAATATTTGTATGGTATTCGAAAACTCGAATGGTGTAATGAAAATTTTACAACATTTAGTGCACACATTCAAACAATAATATGAAGACATTTATTACCTCGTTATCAAACCTCAATCAATTAGTACAAAACGAAATTTTTTTTGTTTAAATCGAAAATGTATGATCAGGTTCTTATATTTCCAAATATAATATTAAATATATTCAATCTTGCCAGGCCTCAAGTTCAAGGATGCTGTCGAAAGATGAAAGGGTTTGGATGAAATACAATGAATGGTTTAGGAGTGTCAAGGCAGTTTTAATTTTAGCGGATCCGTTTATTTCGCGCCGAAGTTGTTTTACTCGACATACCGGCTGTCTTGTGAACTATCAGAATTAAAATACATTTCGTCAAGGCGGCATGCATGAGGAGCAGCCGCTCAGGCGCCCTTCGGCGTGGCCTGCCCAGATGCACCGCTGCCTGCAGACTTTGGGCGGTGCAGGGAGACGCTCCCGCTCCACTCGCCTGCTTCCTGGCGCTGCCTCCGAACCTGCTCCTTCCCGCGTCAGAGAGGGACCACAAACTGTCGCACTGAAGCGGGGCGGAGCAGGAGGCGACGCGCGTGGGAGGGCCAAGGATGGCGCTGGAAGCGGGGGCGGGGCAAGGGTTGGGGTGAGGTGAGGCGTGGGGTCGGGACAAAGGGTGGGCCGGGGGGGGGGAGAGCGGCGCGGTGAGGGGAAGGGCCACCTCCGTGTGCTTCCGCTTCATCACGCGTGTCGCCCTGCTTCGGCAGCGCCGGCTGCTTCTTGTGCCACTTTTCAAGTCACTTACATCCCATGTTCCAACATTCAATGTTCCTTTCTTCCTTGCTCACACTGTATTGTGAGTATTTTTAACACAATCCTTGTCCATAGTTGTGTCAATTACTTTCAAAACACACGTGATCATAGAGTTAAGTTTTCTCAATTTTAAAGATTTTTAGCGTATTATTCCAAGCGAGACAAAATGAATTAGAGCTTGATGAATGTAGCGAGGGCGACCGCCACTACTGTTTTCTTCCGTCTGGGTGGGGGCGGAGTGCGAGCGGAGATCGGAAGAGCAACAGCTGATCCTCGAGGCGGTGAGGCGCGCCAACGGGTCCCTCTCTCGCGTCGGCTACTTTTCAGCAGAGCTTCGAAGCTGCGAGCCATCAGTGCCCGACGTACTCGCAGGAACAGGTTCATTGTCATGTATACGAATTAAACGGGGCCCTTAACAGTTAAGTGTTGTGCAGTGCAGTGAAGTGACGGGAAGTGGCGTAAGGTTTGCGCGGTGATATTAGGAACTATTTATTATTATTATTATTATTATTATTATTATTATTATTATTATTATTATTATTATTATTATTATTATTGTTTTTTAATTAACTACGTATTTTCTAACGTATTGGTTGTCAATGAAAGCTTAATGCATGTAAAGTTAAGATATTCTGCCACCTAGTCACGACACTTAATTGCAGAATTAAAAATAAATCTAAAGCGACTTCTTATTCAATAAGCTACTATTGCTTCAACGAATTGGCCGAACTCGATGTGTAAAAAAAGAGCCACTGATACGTAGTGTCAACAGAATAGCCAGTAACTCCCTGGCAATTCAGTCATACGACCAAACCTGTAACCCATCCCATTCTGAAAGTAGGAAAGTACTCGTAAATATCAGGGAGCGACATGGCCGAGGATTCACCCCTCCCCTAAATAGTTTGAGGTTCCCTGCTGCAAAAGTATTAATTTGTCCCTGACAAGGACCCAATCCATTTCTAGGTGTCTCTTTTATGACTTCCACCCTTTGAAATGTTTGTTGGCCCAGATGCATTACTGCATTGGTCCTGATGACGAAATAAAAAGAGTCCACCTGTCTGAAGTCACACGCCCCGTGTGAGTACATTATTTATCACATCAGAAAAAAATGAAATATCGGTTTCGTTACGTTATCACAGATTATTCGCTCCCCCCCCCCGTTTCACTGGAGAAAACTGCCAATTCGCACACCATATAATACACGCACGACAAACCGCTTATCTAGTTATCAAGGCCGCTCTACGGGGTACATTTGCGGGAATCGTCTCAGTGCCACTGATCCTCGCCCCCGCCCCCAGCCACATGGGAAGCGGGAGGGGTTCAGGTGGGCAGAGATGGGCGGGGCGCCGCTCCGCTCCAGACGTTGCGCAAGGCGCCGCCCCGACACTTGTTCCCGCCGTGGTCATTCCACCCGCGCCGTGCCGTGCCGCTTCCCCTCCTGCCTCCTTATTCGCACCAGCGCCCGCACGCCAACCCCGGGCCGGCCCCGAGCGCTGCGCTCGCACTACATGCACACGACCCGACCCACAAGGGCGAACGAATGGGTCCTCCCTTCGCCTCTCTATGAAGGTATACCTTCCCCTAACTAATAATGGTCTCTTTTAGCGCTCTTAACAAAGATCTGCAGTAACAAATTGTCCATTCTGCGTGATAAATGAAAAATTATTTTTGTGAGGTTCTCTGTTTGACAAAAAGTATTATTCAATTAACATATACGATAAAATAACAAATTAATACTTTCGTTGTCGTAAAGAAATTTCGAATGAACCTGTCACTCTGTTTCTCCTTGTACAGCACACTTCGCAGTTACTTTTCAATAGCACGAGAAGTTTCCAATGAAAGCTGACACACAAATAACGCGAGGGTATCAATCCCCACGCGGAAGTGTGAATTACGTATTGCCAGGCACGGCGAGTGGGGAACGGCAGCCGCGGTTGGCACAGTCCACATTCGAGACATCGCCGCACACACGTTGCAGCAATAAAATATGTGCTGGGCACTGTAAAATATGCGTGACAGATTAAATTCAAGACTGAACTTCAGAAAAATACACAGCGCTGTCGAAGAACTTAGAACACGCCCAACATTACCTAAACATGTCTCATGAAGAGCACCTTTTTATTTCCTTTGCAACAATACAATTGTTACAAGAAAGCCAACAAACAACGAAGGAAATATCCTACTGGTAATGATAGGTTTCGCTCCATCAGTGCATCAATAACTCACCTGAAATTTTTCGAAGTTTTCTCTTTCCAATTCTAGGCTTGTCTTTCGTTGTTGTAACACTCGCGGCAATGACAACGATGCCATATCCACCACCCCCAATTTCAACGACAAACACTCAAAAAAATGATTCACAACATTTAGGACCAAAACCTCGACTCCACCTCCTCTTCTCCCCCTTGTCTGTTCTGGACTACCAGTAGAGCCAACATTCCCGAAGACCAAACCACAGTATCGTTGACTTATTATTTATTTACAAATTGTAAAGGGTTAATTAATTAAATATAATTATTGCACTATTTTTGTTAGAATCTTAGCTTTCCCATATTAATTTTTTATTTTACACTTAAATTTTTCACGATGTACTCATGAATTAATACGACTTACATTGTATTAAAATGAAGATCATATGGCGAAACATGGAATGTCAGAATGGCGGGAACTTTGGCATTTTAAAGTGTTTTCCATTCTTTCTTTACAACTTTAGTTGTTGCGTTCAGTCTTTGAGAGCTTTGTTCGATCAAAAATCACTAATTGTCATTTTAACAATCCTTTTTCTTTTTGAAAAATAAATAATTCAAAAACAAACGTGTATTAGGAAAATCTACCCAAGGAATTACTTGAAAAGCCAATGTTTTTTTTCTTCTAAATTAATTCTATAAGAAAACAGATCTTTACTTTAAACAAATCTCTACCTTATAATAATGTAAGAAAAAAAACTAATGTTAAGAATGTCAAAAAAATGTCGAACATTTTAGATATTATCAAGAGAAATATGACACCTAGTTTAAACAATCATTAAAAAATGTGAATTGTTAATTGTGCAATACCAACAATGTTAAATATTCCTCTCATATGCAGATACCAACCTTCAGTTAGAGAGTATTAGAAAAATTCACCGCTGATTAGAAGCTAAAACTGTTCACAGATGGATATCCATTAGACTAAAATAACTTTTTCAGTACTGAATACCACACATATAAGATAATGTTCTACGAACGATTGTTCCAAATTAATTAATTCACCACCAAGGGCAGATCCACAAAATGTTCAAGAGGGAGTGGAAGGCAATTTCACCCCACATTCTTTTAACAAAATCAATATTTTTTATTTATTAGTAATATGATACTGACAATATCGTAACTATGCAATCCTGACTTAAAGCTACAACAGACCAAATAACAAAATCTTATGACAATTTTTTGAGGCAACAAATCAATCAGATATTTTTCCATGTTGTAATGCACTATCTAGATGCAAATGCATAAGATCAAGTCCAACACAATATTCAGCAGACTTACAATGCTGTGCCCACCAAATAAGTCCAAGGGGAGGTTACAACCTCCATGTATAATTAAGCCATATTCCTAAATTTTGAAGAGTTAAAAATAATTTTGAATGTTCTAGATCTGCATCACATCATTAATGTGGAACAAAAGACAAAATATGAATACAAAATATTTTTCAAAACTTAAAACAGTTTAGCCTATAATGAAGAAATACAAGTACATACTTTCAGGCCTTCTGAACAGATATATCAAATTAGCTCAATAAATTCCATTGTTGGATGAAAATACGATTATCTGACTAATACCCTTTGTTTTTAAATGTTTTATTAGCATGTAAACATGTTCAGATACGAATGGTTTGTATTTGTAAACAACCCATCAAGTAACCGACCTTGGTCATTGTGCAAACACTAACAACACCTCATAGGTCAATCTATTTCATGAGAATTACCACTAAGATCAAATAATATGCTTTACAAAGATGTCCAGTTTTACTGGACAAGCAGGCACACAAACTGGGGACAATTAGCTTTGTCATGCCTCACATGAAAATCAAGGCTGACCCCTATCCATTACAAACTTACAGATTGCCAGGATATAGGATTAGAGCAAAGCTGTATTAACCACCAAGCCGGCTTGGGGAAACATAATGCATGAATGTTGGCTGACTAACTTTCTTTAAAAGAAATTAAAACTAAATTCAACTTATTAAGCTTTCTAATTGAAGAATAAGGACTTTAAGAATATTTATTAATTACTAAAACATTGTAGATTTAAAATGTAATGAATGCTTAGCATTATTACATACTTTGGCTGAAGATCTTATTAATAAATAGAATCTTCAAACCTTAGTTGTTTTGTCTGTACTGGGGCCTCCAACCGCCTCAGAAGATGGCTGCTATACGAGCAACAAAGCTTTATGAAATAATAAACACTGATGACAAAACACTTCATATCTATATTTTTAATGATGCCAATGTTGTAAACACACCATTTTCTCTCAATCATCAAACCATTAAGATTTTTGATCACTGCTCACAAGTTTTATCAATCAGTACAGGAAACAGAATAGTGTACCCTACAACCATCAAAAAATTCTGATATATTCTAATCCTTTCAATTAAGAAACATGAGAAAAGTAATAATTGTAATTTTAAGAGAGAAGAAAAGTGTGGATCACAATGCAGATTTTCATCTCCAGAATGCCTATGGCAAGCAAATGGAAACTGGGAATTCTGGAATGTTAACAATTTTGCAGACTGCAGTTGAGAATTCTCGTCTTCTTGCATTCAAACATGAAGGACCCTGGGCAGAAATTCTCATCTTAGTGCTCTCATTTGTGGGGCATCTGCTATTGTTTTGAGGAAATATAGCATTTTTCTGAGCGATACCAGTGTATTTGGAACCTAGGCCCAGTATTTTCACTTTGCTCAGTATATTTCAAATCTTTCCCTTGTTTTTGAATGGGTCAAGATTGTTAAGGTAAAGGACGTTTTATCTTCAATAACACATCCAAGAACAGTAGTAGGATGGCATCCTGTAATGCCAGTCCACAATGTGAAACTGGTAGTGGGGGTGGAGGGTGAAAACGAGAAGTTATGATTTGCGCACGTATTATGGATCAATTTTCTGCTGAATCAACTTCCATGACTGGCACCATATCTGAATCGGTGAAGGTGATTAATCATAGATTCTAGTACATGGGCATTCCTTGTTTTCTTCTTTACTCATGAAAATAAGCACTCTTGATTCCCAGTGCTACTGTAAGTGTTACTTTTTTCCACTTGTCAAAAAAAAGTGAACTTCTCTTAAATTCTGTTACTTTTATTTTTACAATAATTTCAAATTTATGAAAGTATTTCTGCTACTTAGTTGTAAAGCATTTTAACTAGAAAGTTATTAACAAATTCCAAGAATCAAGAGTCCTAACCTCAGAACCAATCAAAACCTACAGTTCATTGTTTTGATATCTATACACAGTTTATTAAATGTTTGTTGAATGTTGAAAGTAAAGTAAAATGAATGACCTTTCAAAAAATATTTGCAGTAGATGACAGTTTTTTTTATTACAAAATGTACAGTAACAATTTCAAAATAACCATCAACACAAATTCAGCCTGTAAAGACTGGAGAATACATCACACATTCCTCTTCCTCAACAGCAAAGAAATTGACAATTGCCAAATTTTATTTGAAATTTAAATTCACGAGCAAAATAAAATAATCATAACTAACTGTTCTCTTCACAATTCTATCTTTTTATGCTAGAAAACTGAATCTCCAACCCTCTAACACAGTGGAATGTGTATTCCCAGTATTGTACACTACTGTATTTTAGAAGGGTTCCAGTCAACATAATTTCAATTCACTGAGCTTGTATTCTGGGTATAACAAATAAGGTCACAAAGTGTTCATCACTTTCCCAAATGCCACACGGAATGATTCAAATTTTCTAGACACAGCTTCCCCCTCAGGTACATTTTCAATCAGATCCAGAACCTGAATCTTCATCTTCAGTGGTAGGTGGTGTGCTCTCAATAGGCTCATCAATTTCATCATCATCATCATCAGATTCCTTTTCTTTCTTCGCATCATCAGTTTTCTGAAAAGAAAAATTGAACACGAATTAAGGATAGTAATATTTTTTCACACAAACTCAAAAGATTTATCACACAATCAATCAGTTCATACAATTCACAAAATAAATTTCAAATAATTTCTACAAAGTGTGTTTAGAGATTTAAAGGAACTCCTAGAACCCCATTTTGAAATAAAAGACATTCAAAAGGTCAGTCGAACTACATCCATCCACAATGTTCCTTTCTTCTTATTGAGTTTCACTTTCATCTTAATTTCTGCTTAGCTATTCCATAAGCTTGCACACAAGTTTTTCTACATCAATAGGTTGGTTTTTGGGTTATCTACATTGAATCTCCAACAAATTAACAAAGGGAAAAGATCATTAGTCTCAAAATTATAGCTTTTTTCATGAAACTAATTTTGGGCTCCTATCATTTGTTGCCACTGCACTGTGAAACCCAAAATAGTTCAATAGTTTATAAATGGTCTGGTAGTTCTCAGTTTTATGTAAGCCACTTAAAACTCATAAACCAAAATGATCCCTTATTTACATCTTAAGAAGCATTTGCAGGTTGGTTATTATGTTTAACACCCGAGCCCTTTAAATGAAAAAAAAATAAATAGGGCTGGAAAAATTAATACACACATCATTACTGCATAGATTATTTCCAACAATTCTAAGAGTTTAAATATTAATTCCATATTTGTGAAATGAAACCAAATTAATTGATTATTGTATCATTTCATTCCCAAATCATTTTATCAATACCAAAGAGAACAAGGTATAGCCCGACCAAGCGAAATGCAGGACTAAAGAGAGACTGGCATATCTGAGAACTAATATTGGTGACAGTTGGGTCGCGCATTAGTGGCGGGGCGGTATAGTCTGGTGCACTTAATTTCCTGTTCCGAAGGAATAAAACATTTCTTAATAAGCTAGTACGTAATGCTTCCGCCCAACTAGTTTTCTTCAAATACTTTTTCATAGAAGTATTATGTTAATCACACAGAAAGCAATTAATACTTTGATCACTCATTAAAGATTTTAAATACATACATTACGTTGTATTTTAAGGGAATCTAGAAATTAAAGAAGAAATTCCTGGATGTTTTTCATGAAATTGAATAATATCATGTACTTATGTTGCAGAATTTGTTGTGTAGCATGATAAAAATATGTGGTTACTTTTAGGGACTCAAAATACTTCCATTCGCCATATCAATATCAATATTTAATAATAAAATTATTGAACGCTTTGGCTTTTCCCTGTGATCTTAATTGGATTGTCAGGGTATTGTTGAAAATAAGATGGCATTACAAAAGGGCCTTGGTCTAATCAGTGCTTCAGTTTTCAGTTGCACTGAGTATACCAATAGCTCTGTCTCTTTTCCTCCGACGCAAAACAAAACACAGTGCTGCCCTCACAGCCAGACCTAAATAACGCTTGGTTGGGCTATATATCACTTATAATAATAACAATAATAATAATAATAATAATAATAATAATAATAATAATGAAATGTATTTTAAAATAGGAGAAAATTAACAATTTATTTTGATTGAAAGCAGATATTTCTTCACACCATCATTGATTCTCTTTCCAGAATAAGTTAGTACAATGTATCTTTCATTTAAATCAGAACAACTTACAATTTTCTTAGCAGCAGGTTTCTTGGTGTCAGAGCCACTGTCTTCCGACCCACTCTTAGCCTCCTTCTTTACTGCTACTTTTGGGGCCGCCTTCTTTTCCTCTTTCTCGTTCTCACCCGAGCTCTCTTCAGAACCACTCTTTGCTTCTTTCTTGACTGCTGGTTTTGCTGGTGGCTTTTTCTTCTTCTTCTTATCATCATCACTGGAGCTGTCATCATCACTGATATATTCCTTGCTCTTGTAGGCACCTGATTTCACAGGCGATGGTTTTGAAGGAGTCTTCTTCTTAGTCTCCTTCTTATCTTTCTTAGTATCTGCACTAGCTTTGGCTGCAGCTGCACCGCCACTCTCATTATATTCTTTCATTGCTTTTACATATTCTTCTTTTGCCTTTGCCACCTTGGCTTCCCAAATCTGAAGAAAGAAAAAAAAATCATTAAATAATTGTTGAAGACAATGTATGTATCTTATCAAATGGAATATTATATTTTCCTCATAATATAACACTTATGCAGCTGAATCTCTGAGCTAAAAATATTTATTATTCAATTCCGATATACAAATGAAGTTGAAGAATTGAATGAATGAATTTCTAGCTGAAAAGACATTTGCCTCAAATCATGCATTAACCATCATTTTCAAATATTAAAAAGCAGGAACTTTGTCTTACAGATTTATCTTTAAGTTCCTTCCACATTTCGCCACCTTTCTTTGCAATTTCAGTGATAGTTATTCCTGGATTTTCTGATTTAATTTTCTCTCTGTGTTCATTTAGCCAAAGCATGAAAGCAGTGGGGGGACGCTTTGGTTTGTTTTCATCTCGTTCCTTTTTGGGTTCTCTCTTCTTCCTAGGTTTCTCAGACTGAAAAATCAAACAAGTTTCATTAATGCAGTCAATCCTGAAAAGAAGAAAACAAAGAAAGAAAAACTAACAACCACTAAAATGAAAGCAAAATAATGGAGTAAAGAAGAAAATATTTAATGATTGATTTTTTGGTTATGGTTACTGATTTAATGGTTACTTTTATTGATTCAAAGTAAAAAGAGGAAAGCATTGCGCAAAATGTTGTGCAACAGAACAATTGAAAGCTTACCATACGTAAAATGTGATTCAAAATTTTGTCAAATATGGGCATAAGATTAATAATATTTCAGTAGAGCAAATTCTAGGATTAATTCATTCATAAATCATATTCACATTGTTAAAATTTACACTGACAGTGAGTAAAACATACTTATGGTTTGCACTCCAGAGTTGGTTGTGGAGGGTACAATGGCTAAATACTACTGCAAAGGTTCTGTTCTTTCACTGGACTACAAGAAGCAGGTAAAATATAGTTGAAGAAAAAAATGTGAAAAATAAAACCAACTTCATGAATTATTCAAATTTTAATTTCAATTAATATGACTGTTTTCCCAATAAAATCCCGATTGTAAATAATTGGTGTCTTTTTGGTCTGTTGTAACAAATTAAACTTGAAATGCTAGAACAGCACATACATTTTGTATTATTGGTAATGATTATGTAATATTACTGTCATTGAGGCAACCATAACATAAATAAATTAAAAGAGCCATTTTTGAAAAAAATCTTTTTCAAGAATTTATTTAAATTGTAAGAACTTCAATCAAAATTATGAAACCTGAAAGTATTTAGAAAAATTGCGCACAACATTAAATCGAGATTTAATTTTGATGAATAAATTTAACTTAAAAAAAAAAAATCATCTGAATCTTCAATAATGCAAATGTACGAGGAGTCCAAAAAATGTTTAACTTTTGCAATTTTCCATAATTCAGACATTTCAGTGTAAATCAGTCCTGCACCATTTTTGTAATATATCCCCCTATTTCAGGAAGAAATTGTACATAAAAAATTTGGTGCCAATTTTGGGAAAATGTCTCTGGAGCTTGTGCATGTAGTGCTTATAAATGTAAAGTATCCCCCAAAATTAAAATATCAGTTACAAATTCAAGGGGCCACAACATCAACTAGATCAATCTGAGAATATAGCAATTTTGTTGAAATTCCTGTGAAGGTTTAGGCGATAGTATCGTTCACAGATATGTAAACAAACCAATGGCAGCCAGACAGCTGTTGTGTAAAGAAACATTTTTCTAGTATCAGGGAGCCCCAAAACTTGCATTTCCATCAAAATCTTTACACTCGAGTTTTTGCAGCACTGTCTCTATACTACAGATACAAGAAGATACGGAAAAAATAATAGCCCACTGGGAATAAGTGTTATTTTGAATTATTAAAAATGTTCTAGCTAATAAAACAAAAAAATGTTTTAAATCGATTTATACCAGAAATAAGTAACACTTTTCTGACAGAAAATTTACTAACGCCAAATTTCGTAAGTATTAACGTTCAACTCAATACAACATTTTTCTCAGATAAATTACTATCATCTCAAAATAAATTACAATATAATTCAATGGGTGCATGCAAGAACTTTATATGATATATTTAAAAAAAAGAGTTTTTGCCATTCAAAAACTTAACACGTGTCCCTCTAATTTTCCCACAAATAATTGAAAGATAAGTAGTTCACAAACCTCTCATTTGATGTAAG
The DNA here is from genome assembly GCA_011170035.1 of Teleogryllus occipitalis. Taxonomy (NCBI): domain Eukaryota; kingdom Metazoa; phylum Arthropoda; class Insecta; order Orthoptera; family Gryllidae; genus Teleogryllus; species Teleogryllus occipitalis. Next base: position 286,308 of record BLKR01001185.1, on the reverse strand, counting down.
TGTTGTTGGGCGAGAACAAAGCTTTTGCCTTTGTGCATGCAAGAACCTGATATGTGTTTTCCTTCTTGCAGTGTGTTCTAGGTTAAAGGCTGGTGAAGTGCATTGTGTACAGTTGTGATAATGGCCAACAGAGGTGCAAAGAAGAACTTATTTGAAGATTCTAGTGGAAATGTTATTGGTAAGTTATGACACTACTGAACACTGGCCCACCCTGATACTCACTCACTCACTCTCTCACACATGCACGCACACACATACATGCATGCATGCAGGTGCATGCACGCACATGCCCACACGCGTGCACACACACGAGTCAAATGAGAAGAAACTGTACAATATGTACGTTCTCTACGAAGCAAAGAAAGCCATCCAACCAGCAACATTTTGAACCCTCAGAGACATGTTTTACAGAATTTAATCTTCACTTCGGCCATCCAAAATTGAACATATGCAAAACATGCGACAAGCTTGCTATAGATATCAAAGGAAAAGCAGCTCTATGATGAAGAATTATTTTCTAGCTGTGCAGAATGACTGAAATACATAGACAATAGCATTTGATATGCAGCAGGCACTCCCAACACCTCATATCCATACTAACGTGGTTTTCTACTCCAGGCAACTGCAGACTTACAACCTTGGAGTTCATTATGCAAATGGAGATGCAATGCATGTCTAGGCAGAGGACATAGCTAGTAAGGGATAACAAGATATAGCATTGCACTTGATCTCTTATTTTCAAAACAAAATTCCTGCACTGAAAACAAAAATGAAATTCTGGGAGATAAAAAAGTGAATAGCATGGTCTGGTTCTTGTTGTGTCCAGAACAAGAATAAGAATATTATTTCTTTGTGGTACTACTTAGTACATGATCTACATCTCTTTGATAAAGTGCACTATAAATTCCCTCTCCCAGGACACACCTTTCCTCATTTCAATAGGGATTTTGGGATTATTGAGATGATAAAGATGTGCACACGAGCAGCTTACTCTCCAGAGCAGTGGGTAAACATTATCAAGGAAGTGAAACGAAAGAAACCTTTTCATTGAACAAAAATGAAGAGTGATGTTGTTTTCCCTCACTCCTATTGTTTCATCCTTAGTCTTCCGCAAAACATATATTGAAGGAAACTCAGTGCAAATGCAGAAAGCTTTGAAAATTGAAATAAGGAAAGAAACCAGGTTCCATTTTCTTTGATTACTCGTACACTGATATAACTGACTGGGAAGAAGTCATTATCTCCAAGCGAGGAAAAAAGAACATTCAAAGTGATCTGCCTCGTCTCTACCAAGAAAGAAGGAAGCTCTCAGCATGATTTGAGAACGCTATGTTCTTACATTCCACTTGAGTTTTGAAGTACAATGAAGCCATCCAAAGTGTTACACCGAGCCCTAAAAAGCTGAGATTTTAAAAGTATCAACATTATCGTAAAGATTTAGAGAAGAAAGTGAAGTAGCGGGACCACATAATGAAGAAAATCAGTATTAAGCTTAATGACTTGTAACACGGGGTCAGATGGCTAACTTGGGCCTGGCGGGGGTTTACCTATGCCCACAAGTAAACACAACTAAAATACCAGTAATGCCCTCCTGTAATGGGAATATCCGATTTAGGTCAAGGGTCAGCAAGTCCTGTTCTCTCCTCCCCATGGTGGCCCCTGGGTGCTCTCTAAGTTGAGAGCTTGGAGAGCAGCTAATGAGAGAAGGACGAGGGTGAGGACGAGTCTCCGGCGCCTGAAAACGGGAGCATTGGGATAAGGGAAGGAAACCCTGACAGAAAACCAACCTGCTGCATTGCAGGAAGGAGAGGGATCTCCAAAGACTAGGGGAGAAAACCCTGAACAAAATCACGCAGGCCCAGAGGCAGAAAGGGGACATCCCCACTGGACAGTGACATAGAGCCAATCACCCACTCACTCTTATAGCAGATTCAGAGAAACTTAAATAGCCTTGGACAAGAAAGACAACTTAGACGACTGCACAAGGAATTGGACATGAATATTGGTATATGGAATATTACATCAATAACAGGGAAGGAAGTGGAAATAGTAGGAGATGGAAAAGTACAATTTAAAGAATTTGGGTATTAGTGAAGTTAAAAAGAAGGGTGCAGGAGAGGTGAAATTGCAGAAAGGGTATGTAATGAGATATAGAGAAGTGGATATTAAAACAAGGGTAGTTGGGGGAGTAGGCATTATTGAGAACCCGGAAATTAATAAGAGTGATAAATTGGGAACCGGTAAGTGCAAGAATTATGAGAGTGGACATACAATTCAAGGAAAGAGTGGCACTGGTGAGTATATATGCACCACCCAAAGATTAAGATACAATAGAAAAGGAAATATTCTATTCCGAACTTCAGAGAGTAATAGAACAAATACAAGGGACAAGTGACCATGTGGTGATAATGAGAGACTGGAATGCCCAAATAGGATTGGATGCACGGAAAGGAAAGGGTAGTATGCAGAAATATGGAGAGGAGAAAACAAGGAATAATAATGGGGAGTAGATGTTAGAATGTTGTATAGATCATCAATTGGTGATAGGAAATACGTGGTTTCCACACAAAAAAATACACAAATACACCTTTGAAACAAGAAGAAACCAGATGATAGTTAATAGTATGATTGATTACTTTGCATATACAGAGTCATTTCGATATACAGTAATGGATATTAGGGTGTATAGAAGTGCAGAATTAAGCACGGAACATAAATTAGTGGTGATGAAAACCCCGTATTAAAAATCCACCTAGAGAACATTTTAAGAAATATTTTAAAATTAAAAGTGAAAAATTGAGAATGGAGGAAAAAAAGAAAAGATACGAACAAGCAGTTGAAGAAAGACTGAAAATGAAACAGGAAGAGGTAAGGGAAGGAATCGAGGTAGAATGGAAAAAACTGAAGGAAACAATGCTAGAAGCAGCGTTAGAGGTATGTGGTAGGAAGAGAGTAAATATGCATTTTAAAAGAACTAGATGGTGAAACGAGGTGGTCAAGGAATGGGTAAAGAAGAAATATGGCCCAATATGCTAACTGGGAGGGGGGTACTTTACATGAAGCCCCTGGGGCATTTTCGAAATTTTCAAAGGAACGGTTCCATCATTTTTGTTTAATTTTTTTGTTGGATAGTGTGAAGGCCATTTAAGAGAATTGTGCAGGTCTCATGTTCATTGAAAACCCTACTTTTTCGAAAATTGCAAAAGTTCAACATTTTTTCATGTCTTCCTACAACTACAATTATAGAGATTTTTTCCGTTGTGAAATCGGTTTCTTAAAGATAGGTTTTGAAATTAGGCCTTGCACAATTTCTCGAAAATTTGAGAATTTTTTGATAGTTTCACATAATAGATTTTTTTGAATTTGAGATAGTTTCACATAATTTTGTGTAAAATATAGGCAATATTCAATTCCATTTAAACATTTTTTCTCAAAAATGGCATCAACAATTTTGATTCAATTTTCACCTCGGATAGCGTATAGGACGTTCAAGAGTGTCCCATGTTCATTGAAAATTTAAACATCTCTATAATTACACTTATGAAGATATTTTTTCTTTGTGAAATGTGATCATCAAAAACAGACCTTTAAATAATGCCATGTTCAATTTTTCGAAAATGAGTATTTTTTTTTTGCGAAATTTCACGTCAAATATTGACCTTTTAAAACAATTTTTCTTAAAAACAAAGACACTATTTTTTAAAATTCAATTTGAACCTAAGATAGCGTAAAGGACACTTAAGAGAATGGTGCAGGTGTCATGTTGGTTGATATGCCTGATTATTCGAAAAATGAAAAAAATAAAAAAAATTCTCCATCTTGTTTCTGAAATGACTACTGTAAGGCTGGATGGACAACTTAGTGGGAAATTTAGAAAGGGTAAAAGAGTTAAACAGGGAGATTCATTGAGTCCTCTACTATTTATAATCTTTATGGTGCGTACTTGCTAGTATGCACCACACGCGCTTCGTTTCAATTAGCGGGGTTTAGATTACATTAACATGGTTTCTAATGTTCTAATATTTCTTTACATGAAAGAAACCTTGAAAAAATTGAGTATCATAAATTTGCACCAACATTTTAACTTCAATTTCATATTACTACCTGTGCTGCCTTGGAGAACAATGCAGCGATGGAAATAGGGTCTACTTGTATTTCCTGGTGCGCAACTCTGTTAAGATCTCCGCATTTTCATTTTCTTCGTGTTCCCTCTCAATTCAGACAATGTCACTCTCAATCTCCGTATAGGCTATAAGCAAAGATAGCTTTGACTGCGCCATTCTACAAAAAAAAGTTAAACTCCCCTTTGAATATTATGGATGTGATAACATGGCCGTTTTGATCAGAAAAATAGCAAAGTGGTACCACCAATGTCATTAAAGAAGAGGCGCAACACTAATTGGAACTCAAACAAACTTACTAGTACTGTAGTAGTGTTTATAAATAATAATAAAAAACTAATCTAAACTGAGCTATTGAGTTTCCGGTGAGACATTTGTTCCGCAAATATCCATACACTTGCTATGGGGTGCTGCTACTCAAGTTGCACCTATACAAGTGGCACCTACAAGTTGCACCTATACTTCGCAATCCTCAATAAAAATTGTGACACTTCTCACCATACTTCAATTTTAACACTTGCCATTTTCATGTACCGAGTTGAATTCTGCACTTTAATGAATACGATGCCGTATGTGAATTTGTACTAAATGATGCGTAAAATCTAAACTTAATGAAAAATCCCTGAATTCAAATCAAATTGCCAGTTTTTTCCTGGTTCTTCCTGACTTTTTCAAATTCCCGGTTTTCAAGGATTTCAGGTTCGCTGGCCACCCTGAAAAAGGAGTATGTCAAATGGCTAACTCGATGCTGAGAGGCATCAAGGGAAGAAGAATAAGAAAGAGACTTGTAACACATCAGTTTCTTGCAATAAAGTAAATATATAATGCTAGTGTCAAAATTTGTAAAAATTGCTGTGTACACTGTATTTCTAAACACAAACTTCTGAATACTTGTAAACACTTTTTTTCCGAATAATGTCTACAAATCATCAGAATTACAATTTAGTGAATTTGAATTACAATTTATTTTTACCACCTAATAAAAATAAACTGTAATTCAAAATCTGAATAATATTAATCTTTTAGCCTGAAAAAATTGAACCTCTGCATCTCAAAACTTCGAGTAACTATCAGGTTCTTGTTTGCACCCATTGAATTTAGAGGCAAATACAACCTCCACATCTAAATATTTCTATTACTTTACTTTGTATACTTTACACACAGACTAGTGAATTGGGAATATACTAACCACTGTTTTTGTCTTCTTGACAGGTTCTTTCTTTTCTTTTTTCTCTTTCTTCTTTTTCTCACCACCTGACTCATCTGAATCATCTGAATCTGTAGGTGTAGGATTGCTGTCATATCTGTGGGCGCATTAAAGCAAGTTAAGCATCCTTCAATCAGAGCTACGTTGCAAAAAATATTAATCTCCACTGCATTTGAAATTTCCACAATAAGAAGCTGTAGCTAAATGTACATTGGTTACATGTAAATATACATTGGTACAGGTTGTTGTAGCTAAATATACATTGGTTACATGTAAGTTATGAAACATGAGCAGGAACCACAACAAAGGTAAAACTGTAATACAGAAGTTAACTAAGAATTTTTCAGGGTATATGACAAAATTTTTAAATACAATTACCATTATAATTCTCACTTTTCCCCACATGCATTAAGAAATGTACACATAGTGAAATATCTCTGATTGATGATCCCTCTCAACAACCGATTTTTCTGGTAACACCATACCCAGATATTGCATGTAAATCAGACCCCTGTTAACCGAAACCCCTCTCCCTGACCATTGGCCTACAATAATAATTTTCTTAATTTTAGCCCTTTTAAGAATTCACTTTCAAGAAAAGTAAGAATATAGTGTACTGGAATTTTGAGTAGTTAAAATGAAAATTGGCAAAATAAACGGCAATAAGCCCTGTGCATGGATTTCAGTCAAGAAAATCAGGGGGTGGGGGGATCTTATAACAATACACCATGGCCATGATATGATACCACAGCTGCTCAATCCATTTCATTTTGACTTCTAATGTGACGGTAGTTTAGAAAGTGACCCAACCTTTCTTTCAACTAACAGAGCCATTCTTACCCTCTCTTTCTGGAAGAACATCTGGTGCTGTAGAATATCAATGGAGGAAGTCAGTGTTATCTACTTGCCCCTTAATACATGAATGTTTGGGTTGCATCTGGAATTTGTGCCCAGTACTCAATCAGTTTGTTTCTTCTTATTATGGAAAGTGACGGTATTTTGTGAATAATAAGAAACGAAATGTCCTGCATTTTAAAATGACATGCAGAGTACCCAAGTCAACAGAGGTTCCAATTACTGGTAGACAACTTTTGGGAATACTATAAAAAAGGAAAATGATTTAAATGTTATTTTTAATCAAGAGATGGGGACGTGAATATTTTTAAAATGCATTATTTTGTAAGTATAGATAATAAAATTGCAAGTATTTTGTTCATAATGAAATGTTAGTTGATCTCTAAAGAAACCAGAATTTTTGCCCACGTGAAGAGAAATATAAAAGGCATTCAGTAATATTTTTGAATTTAACCCTTCAGGCATGACTTTCACCATCCACCGTCAGCTGCTGCTGCAGCACGACTTTTAAATTTGCCTAAGTTACAATTCAGTTTTCATCTAAGTTAAAATTATATATCTTCTAAACTATTAAAGGAAAATTTCAGAAAAAATAGGATATCTGGATGAAAGTATGTTTTTTCATTTAGTTTACCGGATTTGATCACAAATAATTTGCACATTAATCTAAAAAAAATAAACAAACCATATCTTTCCGAGAGTGGTGGACTTCAAAGCAAATAATACAAAAAGGGTTTCCCAGGCAAATTTTGCAACAATATGTTGTTTATTTTCTGTTGTTATATCACACTTCTCGCTTCCTTAAACTAACTTTTGGTTTTAGTACCTGAACTTAGATCTGGATATTTTGTCAATCCCATCCCCGAATCTCCACCATCACCATCGTCCACAGAAAATTCTACGTCAGCAACCACCAAATCGTACATAAAAAATCAACAGCCAATGTGAAAAACACGAAAATTGGAATACAAGAAGCTAAGGTACTACAATGAACAGCGAGCTGGCGATCACTTTGTGAAATATGTTGAGTAACCTTGGCGATGCATTCAAAAGCAAGAATGGCATACGACATCATACATGCTTGATAGTGACAGACGGCATCTGCGGTCATACATGCCTGAGGGGCTAAAGAAACAAAATATGTATTATAATAATTAAAAATTCATGCAGAGAAATAAAATTCTGGCATTTTTACTACCTTTTTCATGTATAAAAAAATTTCCTTTACTTTTTTAATAACAGCATCTGAGGGCATTATCTTCAAGATGGAATTAGGCACTACTTTTTACGTCTTTCTTAGTCCTGTCACAAGATGTTGCATGATTGTGACCATATCAAGCAAGCAGCAGTACCGAGAAAGACACAAAACGTCTGGCCTTATTTCATCTTTAAGATAATACCCTTAGATGCTATGTTAAAAAAAGAAAACTAGTATAGTGTATTCCTTTCCCAGCAAAAAATTTCCAAGTGTAATGCCTTTCACATTTGTTGTACACCCTGTTTTTTTTCAAAGTCAAGAGACATGTATAGAAAATAAAAAAAGGCCACAAGTAAAAATAAAAGCATAACTAACGATCAGAGAAATCAATAAAATATTGATTTCATTAATAGTGTTGCTTATGCTCAAAGTATTAACACTTGAAAAATGCATTTACAGGGTTCCTATAAAACTTATTTAAAAACATATGGCTCATAAAAACACTAAGGGTTTACACATCAGTTTCAAATAACTTCATGAAAAACACCATATATTCTCCAGTTCACAAAATCAGAGACACACACACCGAAATGAGAGAGAGAGAGAGAGGGGGGGGAGAGGGGGGGGAGAGAGAGGGGGAGAGGTGAGAGAGAGAGGCAAGAGGCGAGAGAGAGAGGAGAGAGGAGAGCGAGAGAGGGGAGAGAGAGAGGCAAGAGGCGAGAGAGAGAGAGAGAGAGAGAGAGAGAGAGAGAGAGAGAGAGAGAGAGAACGAACACTACTTAAGTTTCCAATTATGCATACACTCTCTCCTCCACACACAAATGAAAATTCTTTCAGTTTTTCTCAGTATGTCATATATTCTGCTACCAATCAATAAGATTTTCAACTTACTCTTCAGCAACATCACTCTCCTGCTGATCTGGATTGAAATCTTCATCAGTTGATTCCTCAGAATCTCCACCATCATCATCATCACGCTCCTGAGCTTCTGCTTTAACACGAGCCAAGTAAGCGTCGGGCTCATCCTCCTGATCTGAGTCTCCAAAGTCCTCTGTGTATGAGAGTTTGTCCTGTAAGAAGAATCGTTTAAGAAGCAATGGGTGGAAGATGAATTAAATCCAGTGTTTTTTAATTAGACATATTGCCCAGGTCCTGAATGGAAATATTAAAAATTCACATGTTTAAATGTAGACTATATCTCCAAGCAACTTACATTCTTGCCTTTATTTTTAACTCTGAGCTTCTTAGCTGATATGAAGTCGAACAGCTTAGCGTATTCATCTTTCTCAATACTGCTGAATGTATGAACAACTCCAGATTTCGTTTCCACTTCAATATCAAAAGACCTACAAATTAAATGCCTCTTAGGAAGGAATCTAGAAATTAAGGTGCACTTTTCCCACATTCATATTGTATATTCATATTACCTGGTACCACCCCCACTTCGGGCAAAATTCACACTTGTTATTTCATCAAATCGCAGATGCACAGGTGGTTTGTGAATGTAAATAAAGCCTCGTTCCAGAGGATACAGATATCCCGCAGCTGCCTTATATGAACAGCCTATAGCAGGTGTTCCACTGTGCCTAGTATCATGAAAGAAAAGCAATGATAAAACCAAGAAACTAGAAATACTCTCTACATTGAAAATTTCCAAAAAAAAGACAATAGCAATGAATTTTTCAAATACAAAGGAGAGGAACCAAATGATGCATTTTCTATTAACAACGCAAGATTATGTTACAATGCAATGTTTTGCTTTATTTTATTTTCCTGGGAAATACATTTCAGTACACAAATTACTAACAATATTATCCAAAGCTGAGAATTATATATAAATATCATTATTATAAATTAAAAAGAATTTTGCGTCGAATTTTGCGAAGAATTTTGCACAGAAGCTATTTATAACACTAACACATCACTTAAACAAACAATGAAGCTCTGAATAATAAGACAAAAACAAGATATCTATACTTGTTTACAATATCCTTAGATAATATGTTCACAAATTAACAGCGTGTCTATTATGCTGTGGGTTATTTTAATAAAAAAAAACAAGTGACACTAATATAAAATATGTAAATGTTCTCAGAAGTTAATATGAATAAAATTAGCTATAATTTTATCATAAAAATGAAATATTTTATATTTCAGTTACCTTATTTAAATAAGTACTAACTGAAAATTAAAACACACCGTAAATACTAACTACAGGAGCTACAACAGCACATAGTATTTCATATTATTTTTAACTTTTGCAACATTCGAAAATTTAGAGTCCAATAAAAATCAGCCCAGTGCCATGTTTATCAACATATTTCGTGCTACCCAGGGAAAAAAATTAAAGAAAAAATTTGAAGCTTTTTTCAAAAAGTCAGCTTTTTAAAATTGCCTTTTATTCACAAGATTACATGAAAACTACTCATATTTTCAAAATATTGCTACTGAATATGACTTCATTAATGGATCAAATTTTGAAGAACAGATTTCCTTAAGAAAAAATCTCTATCTTTAATATAGATTGTAGAAGGATGCCGATTTTACAATTTTGGAAATTCAGTTGATTAGTTCCTCCATCCATCTGTCTATCTGGTAGGCAGGCATTCAATATGTAATTTACTACATCCAGCAGAAATCAAAACCTTTCTACTCGCATCATTAGTTGCCTTTGCCTTTATTTTCAATTGAACTTTGACACTTACTTACACAGCAATTAATAAACCTCATACCTAGACATATTTAATGCTTGATGTAAACTTTGATTGTTTTGGTAATTTTAGTTATTGAATTTAAAAAAGAGGGGTGTGTCAGTGTTTCTACATGGTCAAAAGCTTCTCTTTGAATTTATGTGAACCAAATGTTTTCTGTTTCAGTCAAATTCCAATATCTTCTAGAAGTTTTCCCATAATGCATGTCAATTAATAGAACCCGAGTAACACAAGTAAAACTTCTTAAATGTTTCCAAGAATCAGGGTGCACTCAAGAACATCCCTCACAAGTTCATACATTTTGCCAGATGTGGCCAGAAATCGCTCTGATCTCAGCGAAGAGTAGGAGTGCCTTTCACTATGCAAAGGGAAGATATCTGTGTATGTGTGTGTGTGCACGTTTGATGTGCGTGTGACAGAAGTAAGAAATGGTACTAGTTAACATTGACATAGCTCATAGATGCAGTGATATATAATGCTTGGCAGATTTACAAGAAGACAGAAAGGAAAATCACTATACTGGAATTCAGAAAAGACTTTGCCATCACATACCTCCGAAGATATAAAACAGCTGTCAAATCTGTGGGCCAAACAGCTCTGTCAATGTGGGTTTTGAACGACATTCCGTACGATCGAGTAAATCATCTACTTGGGAATGTAGAAAATAAAAAGAGGTGTGCAAATGATGAATGAAACCGCGTCGTTGCATCAGTGTGTATGAAATCAGTTGTTGGTTTGTACTTGAACACTGAAAAACATGAATACTAATTTTCTGTTTGGCATCATAAAACTTTTTAAAAGAACTAAATAGGGAAGTGTAATTTGTTTACTACTGAAATTGTAGTCATTGAATAAGTGCTTGTGTTTGGCAAACAAAAGCTTATCTCGTTGAATATTTTCACTCTTTCAACCCAGTACAATTATCGCCCCTGAAGGATGAGTGCGACGAATACTTCCTACCCTCCCACTCCTCACTGATACGTGCATTTAATACCATCAATAATTGACTGCACTTGTGTACTTCCCATTACACTGAAATTCATAAAATTAAGTTGCAGCTAGTGCCAGATAAAGACAAACACTGATATTCCCCTAGGATGCAAAGCTTTGCTCGGCAACCAGACCCCCAATCCATGGTAAACTACCTTCTTTCATGCCGTATCCTTCTGTGCTGTAAGCTGGTGACTGGTTGCCACACCGAAAGCCCTATGTTGAAGCATAGGACTAAAGAGTAAATGTAGTAAATGCAGTAATAGAGTGAAGAGAGTGATATGGTGCACTTATTATAAAATCTTCTCCATTATCGAGAGGTCATAACCATTCAACATAAGTATGAGCCACCACTGATAATATAGGTGGACAAGTGATTTTGTACTTAGTTGCACAAATTTTTGTCACAGCAACAGTTTATGCAACACTGTTTTGAAAAGTTAGCAATTTGGCTGAGCAGATGCTATTGTGTCACAAAAGATACTGACAAGAAATGCTGATATTTCAGCACAATTAATATTAGTTATAATATTTAAAAACACAGTTAATAATCAAGTCATTGTAAGACCAGTTACAACTTCACATCAATTTTTAGAAATTTAGATTAGATTTTTTATTAGATAAATTATATTTTTAGAAATCTCAAAGGATAAACAATCAATTCATTCATTACCTTTGTCTTTCTAACACAATGGATAATTGCCTAATTACTGATTGAATTCATTATTTACAATGAAAACCCTATGTAGACAACATCTTCTTTACCTTACGGGAGTTCTTCGGACCCACATGCAAAGTACAAAATTACAAGCGCACATCTTATTTCATACATGCTTTGCCCGGACAGAATCTTTGCTGGATTGTGCTCACTCACAGATAACAAGATGTTGCGCCATGGATGTGTGTGGGCAACCCTTGCGCTTCTAAGCAAAGCCGCATCACTGCTTTTCGAGGAATATTTTGCATGCCTGATAACACCACGCTTGCAATGGTTTCAACCGTTCTTAACAGCCCACACCTTCTCAAACAAATATGAATATGACTCATACGTGATAGGCTAATTCAACAACCCTCTCCATGAGCCCTGCGTGCAGAAGTTCTGCAGTGTAACTGCCATCAGAACCAAATTCAGTTCAGGCCGAATACAGCAAATGAGTGCACGTGTGCGTCACTGCTTTGATCTCTGTGTGGAAATATGTTTTTCCCATGTGAAATCTCTTACAATGAGGCATACAGCTTCAAGTTTGCTTGATGCTCACGCCAAACATTAAGGTCTCATAATGAGTATAACTGAACATGCGGACATAATACATTATTGTCAATTGCGAGTTAAGTTCAATTCTTTGAAGCATGTGACTTCTAATGTAAATTTTGTCAATATACACACAAAACAAAATAAGTTTACACCACATCCGGTGACCTTAATCTATGTACTGTTGAGCTTTTATCTTTCCTGGTTGTAAGGCATTTGTGTATCACTTCTTGAAAGGCAAGTTATGAAAGAAAGAATTTTTCATCAGTAAAACAACAAATCTTGCAGTGTAAAAAAGAATGAAACAATACTCACCCCACAAAATTGCCAGGCGTAGTGATTTTCCTATTCACAATTGCTTTCATAACCTTGCCAAGAATTTCATATGTAGGTCCAGTCATTGTCTTACTTAACTTTCCTTCGTATTTCTCTTGAATTTCTTCTCTGAAATCATTTCATGAAAATTAAAAATAATACAATACAAAAGAAATAATAGAGCAAACTCACTCTAAAACTCACTTATAAGCAACACACAACTCTAGTTACAAAATCCTAGTTCGGAAGTTCTCTTCCACAATGCTTATGAATTTCTCATTAACATTATTACTCATTGAAGAGAGATGCAACTAAAAATATAAAATTATAAATCTATTGACATATAATAAGTCTAACACTTTTAATAATTTCCTATTCTCCAGCATATTAATAAAAACTTTTATTTGGATAGACACAAAACATAGTGTTCTAAAAAATAAATTAATACCATTAATAATAAAAATAAAAAAAAACAATAAAAATTAAAAAACACATGCACGCCCACACACACACACACACACGCACACACAGGGGTCCAAGGGGATGTGATGCAATTACAAGTCTCTCGGAAGAGAGTCTCCTAGCCTCTCCATCCCAACTCCGCTCTCACCTTCAAGAAGTGGACCCTGTCGAGTCGAGTAACCCGTGCCAAGGCTGTGGTAACCAATCCCATGGACGGTATGGGTCGACCAACAGACGAGAGAAGGGGGTTCTAACAAGTCTCCTGTCGGAATGGCATGTAACCGCCGTACTGGAGCGCCCCGAAAGTATATCGGGATACGGTCTGGATGGTTACAACCCTGGCCCAGGGTAAAGGGTGAAGCCGGGGGAGCCTGTAACCCCTAAGCGACGTGTCCCCAGGTGGCGTACAGGGGAGGAATCTCTAGATATAGAGGTCAAGAGGCAATGAAAATACCTCTCACGGACCAACAGGCGGGGAAGGACACCTCAGTCAAAAAACCAATATGGAAGGTCTTTTGGGATCTCAGTTTACGGTGCAGGGGCCTGGATCCCCAGTACCGGCGTCTGTTGGGAGTGAGCAAGCGGGCTCCCAGACGTCGTCAACCAGCGACCGCAGTACTTCAGCAGTGGACCACTGGGCTGCTGTAGTATTCTTTGCTACTAGTGATGATCTTGCGAAACAACAGGCATTGTGCAGCCTTGAGAAGAAAATAACCGAGCTTCTCAATTTTGTTAAGCCTCGCCATAATGTTCATGGTGAGACCAAGAAATTGGCGTTTTCGATTCAGACGCACTTTAATGAAGTGGTAGCACTCAAAAAGGAGGATCACCCAGACCAGATCCTCAGTGCAACAAACCTACTGGGAAAGAAGAGTGCACTCAGACGTCCCTGAGAAGGTGGCTGCGGGAGTACTCGTAACGAGAAGCGATCCTTCCCGAAACCGGAACTCCCAGGTGCCCAAGGTAAGGAAGGAGACTGTGAAAAACGCAGATAAAATCCGGGCAGAAATACCTTCTCTGGAAATACCACGAGAACAGCCCGAAGTGGCACGAGAAGAGCCCGAGTGGCAAGTGGTCACTCGTAAGAGAACGTGTAAGCGTTCTAAAACACGGAAAAGGCCACCCAGCCCAGATGCCATGATGATTAAGAAGAAGGACGACGCGCTGACGTACGCGGACATCCTTAAAAAAAATGAAAACTGACCCTGAGCGTAAGGATCTGGGCAAGAATGTCACGCACATCCGGAAGACAGCTGGCGGCAATCTCCTTCTGCAACTGAAGCGGTCTGCCGGAGGGCAAACAACAGATTTTCAGTCCTCTGTAAAGAAGGTATTTGGATCGGACGCTGATGTGAGGGCTCTCACTCTACGTCTATGCCCAGTGGCCTTTTAAAAGAACATGGTGTTTTGCGAGTATTAATGGTTAGACAAAGGAATAAACATTTTTTTATTTTACGTGAAATATAGACCTCAAGTAAAAACGTTATTTTTCAGAATTAAAAAAAAAAAAAAAGATATTCTGGGAAGATATGGGTTAAGTAAGGACTATGAGTTTATCCCTATGGGGATTTAGAATACTTACTCAGAGAGAGGAAGTTCCACAGTTACTTCATTTTCTTGCCCAAACTGGAACACCAAATAATGATATCGAGTCTGGCCTTGCTTAATTGGAGGATCCAAACTCACCTGCACAGAGATAAACCTATTCAAATATTTTTTCACTATCAGCATGGAATCTTTACATATTAATCATCCTCAGCAATAAAAAAATACCTTTGTTGGATTAGATATTCTTAAAATGAAAACTCTTCTGCAATAAATTTGTTTGCTTATAAATAAAAGCAGAGCTACAATAGCACTTACTTTCTCATTAGTACAAAATATGTTAATAACAGATCATAAAATATTGTATTGCCCCTTTTATTATATTAACACGTCAGCCATCACTTGAAAAACTCAAATTTCAAACATGACTCCATGAAGGTAGCATTTGAAGTGGTACTTTCCCCCATGTAACTCCTAAGACCTACCACAACTGCCATCTACCAAATAAGTAGAACTATTACAAAAAGCGCAGCGATCAACAGAAACTGGACAGGGCGCAACAATGAAGAGAGAAGCCAAATCAACAGACTAGCAGTACTGTTTCCATCACAGACTAATTAAGAAGAAAACCTTCTGAAACCCCTTGGAAAACAATGCCATCAATATCTATTTATCAAGTACACCAAAAAAACAATTTCCCTAGCAAAACATGCAAAAACTATTTTTTATAATATTAATTTAATGATTAAAAAACTTGTACAATTTTGACCATTTAAATTTTTTTAAAAATATGTTCAATTAAAAAAAAAGACAATACCTATTTATGTTTTCTGATTCACATTTGTGTATTTTCCAATATTACAAAATGATATAAAGAGCTAATATTATGAAATATAATTACAAGGTGAACCGACTTCAATTCCTAATCTATACAGCCTAAAAGAATTTGTGGAAAAAACTATGTAAAATTATTGTAATGATGTTTTAACTGTTACACTTAACAAAATCTATATATCTATATTTGAGGTAACTTTGTTTTTTCAAATGGAACTATACATATTTTTTCAGTCTGTCACAAAGAGCGTAAAAAGACGAATCCAATGATATACATGTCATATGTTAAATAAGGAGTTTTTTGAGAAATTTTGATTCTTTTGCAACCAGTTCTTAACAGATATTTTGAATGTAACAGACCGCCACAGAAGGTCACGTAGCGCTCCACCAGCAAGCGTGCGCTCGGGGAAGGGAAGGGATTTCAAGAAATCCTTATCTAACATATGACAATATGTATATCATTGGATTCGTCTTTTTACGCTCTTTGTGACAGACTGAAAAAATATGTATAGTTCCATTTGAAAAAACAAAGTTACCTGAATTATGACAGAATTCATAGTTGACACTTAAGGAAAAAGAGAATTCTTAAGTGATAAGTGCTTTCTCAAAATAAGTTTTCACTTATAGGCGCTTGTCTTTCATGGACATTCCTCATGACCGCGGAATGAGTGTTCCCTTAAGCGAAAGAGAAACGTGGCAACATGGCATTGGCGGCAGCTGTTTGAAAGTTCTTGGCAACCGAGTTTACACACACACTCCTTTTTGTACAAAGAGTGTCCAATTTGGCAGGAGGGCAGACACTCCAACATTGAGTTGACGCCCACAGCAAAATTAAAAATTTTGGAAACATAGCTGAAAGGATGAAGTTGCATAAAATCTTATTGAAACGAGAACTTTTAATAAAGGTGAAATAGGCAGTCCTCTTTTCGTCATTGGGACTTTCTCGATCATCGGCACAAGTAAATCTACTACTGTCGTTTTATTAAAATGAAACCGCTTTCGGAACTGTTCAACATTATACATTTCTAATGGATTGCTCCCATCTCTAATATATCTTTTTGTATTTCGCAGGATGTGTTGAGTATAAAACTCAAAATATTCTGCAAAGTCATTATCCATAACATGCTTAACAAATGAATTGTTTTAATTCACTACCAATAACACAAATTTTTAACTAAAACACCAACAAAACAAATTCAACAGTAGGTGAACGCCACATAAAAACATCACCTAAACTGGTAATGACTGATGAGACGATACAACCATAAGGGCCACCTGAGGGCCACTTAAGAGAGCAAGCTGCCTCACTTATAAGAATGAGTGCGCACTTAAGACTTCACTCAAGGGCTGTTTATGAACATGATTCGTTCACTTAAGGGAACACTCAGTTTAAGTGTCAACTATGAATTTGGTCCATATATGTCCATGAGCCACAAAGATTATAATTATAATTATTCAGTGTAGAACATGTTTGAAAACAATCAAACATTAATAATTTTTGAAATTCCATAGGTTTGAATGAAAATTAGATTTATCCTATTTTATTACATCGAATTTGTTCTATTCGAACAAAAATTGTTACAAAGAAAAAAAAATAAAGAGTTGTTTTTGAGCAAATCATCTACACTTTTCTTAACTGCCATAATTGCACTCAAAATTACATGAAAACTACAAGCTAGATTTGGAATAATTTCCTTGAAAATGGCAACAAAATACACATGCCAGTCATCAACCATTACAAGTTTAATAAGGCAGTAATGGTTAAAAACACACAAACTCTACTTACCACAAAAAACATTTGCCTCTGGTCTTTGTGAGGCAATATAAACAGTCGAATGACAGTTGACATGGGAATTTTATAGTCAAAAGTTTTACCATGCAATTGAAAGAAAGACTGAAAAATTTTGATGTCGTATCTGCCTCTGAAATAAAATAAGATACTCCACTGCATTAAATGATATTGAGTGGCGTATACAAATATAATTTTTCAAATAAAATACAAGCAAAAGAAACCTTGGAGTCAGGCACTGAATTTCCTTGAAAGTTGTAATAGCATCACCTGACAAATTGATGACACTTGCTTGTTTCATTACCTGCAAATAAAATAGAGGTAATGACTAGCTAAATATCTTAAAGTAATAAAATAAAAGATTTCATTTGCAGGAGAAACTTGTGAAAATGGACAAATATTTGTAACACTTCAAAGTTCTCATGAAAGCTCACTTGTTGGTGGAAGGCATCCACAGGATCTACATCTCCTGCTAATTCAGATGCAGGAATATGAAATCTCATTTCCATTAGGCCTACAGAAGCGTCATCATTCTGAAAATCATTAAGCATACATGTTCACAATTCACTTTTGTTCACATTTTCTTGTGAAAATACACATGAAACCTTACTTGATGAAACTCCAAAGTAACTTCGTTTTTGCCTGTGGTACACTGAGACACATAATTCAAAGGTATTTCAAAGCCAGTGTGACTGCCAACATCAAAACTGAGAACAGATCCTTCAAATTTGGCAGTTCCCCAATTCCATCCCTTCAGACTTTGCTCTTTCTCTGCAATATCCTTTTTATAATTACTTGCAAAAAACTTAGCAATTTTTTCCTGTTCCTGCCCGTACAAAACAATGTTTCAGAAATTGAACATTATAAAAAATCAAATACTTCCCACAAGTTTGAATTACTTACAGAGTCTTTAATGCCTCCAAATCTATGCATGCTGCCATTTTTTAGGAATATTCTCAGGCCCCAGCTTCCTATTAAACGTTGCCAATTCACAATATCAATGTCAGGTGAAGAAAGTTGCTCCACTTTGCCTGTTTTGTTATTCTTAAATATGATGTGCTGGTCTGTCAATTTTAACCGGCCTGGGCACTATAAAATCAAGTAAACATTAAAAATTTTACTATTAATCCTTCCTAATCATTTCCATTACTTTTATTAAAAGAGAACTTACACATAATTACACATTGCCTTACAAAAACACCATAAAATAAATTGTTCCAAGGAAAATTGACAAGAACCTACAACACCATAATGAAAATTTGAATTTTGAACCCTATTAAATTGTTTCTCCTTGTAGTAGAATAAATGAACAAACAAACTACCAGAATGTTACAAGAAAATTGCTGAAATTTCAGAAAATATATACATTGCTACATGATGGTTTGAAGAGTAATTACATGCCCCTCTCCCTAATTTGCAAACGTCTCGCTTCACAAATAAAATTTTGTCAATTCTTTTTCTTCTCTTGAATACTTATATAATACAATTTAGTATTGGTTAGTATCAACAGTTTTCTATAAAAAAATTCACTTTTAAGATAACAATGTGCACCTTATATTTTTTGTTGATGGTTTTTAAACATTTCTGGCAATTTTAGAAAGGAAAAAAAAAAATTATTTCCAAACCATCAAAATCAGATAATTTGCTTTCACTACAATTTCTACACACAATGTTTTTATCTCTAAGGCAGACCCGATTCCTCAAATTATTTTCTAACTCTAGAAATATTTGAGTAGCAAAATAATTATAGCACTTTTGAAATAAAGCAATACTTCAGCTTGGTGACATTTTGAAAATTATAGAATTACTTTCTTTTTATCCTTTCTTTTCTTAAGGACACAAAAAAGAAAGAAGGGGTTTCAAAATATTTTCATTACAATGGTAATGAGAACATTTATTTTTAAGCCATCCTTTAGCTCCTCCCACTTATTACTTCAGTATCCTTCAACAAACATGAGAAACTATATGTTTAAAATTCTCAAACAAGCTGCACTCACTCGAACTTAGCCGAGTATCATGGAAAAGTGTGCAAGGCTACATACCAGAAGGTTCCCATAAAATCATTGAAAAGTTAGGCTACTAAATACAATTTCAATTATTTGTTGAACATCCAAATCACACACATTACTTTCTGACTATTGGCAAAATTTTTTCTCAAGAAACTGATCCTAAAAAGCAATCTTAAAGCTAAGTTCATGATAATATCAACTTAGTTCCTAATCATTCCCCCGCCGGCTTATGAAATCCACAGTCAACCATCATCTAATTTTATTCACTTCCATTCATATTCGCATCCAAAAATCCTTAGTAATTAAATATACTATTAACATGCATATGAATACACGGATAACTTTCGAAAAATTACAATATTCTCTAGACGTGAGGTTAATTTTAAATGAACAAAACATTTTTATTTTACCATTGCCCCTTTTATTTCCGCACTTATATCTGAAAACTCAAGAAAATCCATTGTCTCTGATGAATTCCAAACGAGAAAATAACTTCACAAAGTAAAATCGAAGTACAAACGAAGTCCCGCTAAAAATGCTTTCAAGCAATCGTACTTGCACCACACTTGTACCGCTTGTACTTGCAACCACAACCCGTCCAGAGAGCGTTAGAAGCACCACTCTGAACCTACATACTGTTATGTTTCTCTTTGCTTGATCATAGAATAACGAGGTCAAGGACATTGAAATGTATTATATTGCAACCTCCATGAACACAAGATGATAAATCCTGTGGCTTCATAGTAACAGCGTAAAAAGTAAACATTATTATTTTTAATAGACTGTATGAAAGCAAATAAAAAAGAGTAATCAGAGGTGGAAGGTACAAATCTAAACATATGTACACCAATATAATAATAATAATAATAATAATAATAATAATAATAATAATAATAATAATAATAATAATAATAATAATAATAATAATAATAATAATAATAATAATAAAATTGTCACATAAATACAGCATAAGCCATTCATGACAAGTCATGACATGTATATAATCATACAATGTACAATAAAATAATATAATTATAAAATAATATATAATTAATAAAATAATATATAATAATAAATAATATAATATATAATAAAATTATAAAGGCCAACAGAACCTATCACAAAGTATAAAAAATATATTTTTATGGGATTTTTATTTTACAAAGAACATTGTGATAAAGGTTTGTGAAAAGGTTTGATCCTAACATGACAATAGTCTAGTGTTTCAAAGTAATGTTTCTAAGATTATTCTAAAATATTTTCTGATATCATTATTCAAAATTAATTTTTATTTTAGGGGGAACCTTGCTATAAATGTTTGTGAAAAGATTTGATTCTAAAAGATGGCATTAAAAGCATTTTAGACTGGATTAATACCAAGCTAGAATCAAATGTTTTCGCAAACATTTCTGATAATGTTCTTTCTAAAATAAAAATGATAATGTTCTTTCTAAAATAAAAATGCCATAATTTTTCTTTTGAAGAAAATAATTTTCGTTGAATGTTAAAAGCAAAATAATACTTGTGTTTTATTATTAAAGTTATTATTATTATTATTATTATTATTATTATTATTATTATTATTATTATTATTATTATTATTGACTGATTTTTCGTGTTTCCGGGCACGTCAACTGCTTTGGTCATTAGTCCCGTTAGTGTAGTGCATGTTTTTTCTCGGGAGATGGCAGTGATCTTCCCCCGCTGGATGGCGAGATACTGCGTCGACCTACCGTCGGCTAGTGGGGTTTGCTCCCAACCAGAACTCTCTCACCAGCGGGGCACCGCCCCAGCAGGGACAAGCTCTAAGCTCCCGACCGGTCTCCCGGAATATGTGGTAGTGTAGTGCATGTTAGTGTAAGTGTGTGTGTAAGGGGCGAGGATAGGACAAGGAAGATGAAGGAAAGATCGCGCGCGGTCCGTGGCCCGTTTGTTAGGGTACTGCTCCGGCATTCGCGTGGTGTTGATCGGAGAAACCACGGAAAACTACCGATCAGAGCAGCCGGCCGCTAGAATTCTCCTCCAGACAATGACTGAATTCGACCTAGCTTAAAAGCTAGTGACGAAAATCCTGCCACCGTCAGGACTCGAACCTAGGACCTCCCACTGCAGTGACATCAGTTGATGCACTGAGTTACCGTTCCCGGTCCATCATCATCATCATCATCATCATCATCATCATCATCATCATCATCATTATTATTATTATTATTGTTATTATTATTATTATTATTATTATTATTATTATTATTATTATTATTATTATTATTATTATCATTATTATTATTATTGTAGAAAGATGGTTCTTTTTAAATTTATTGGACCAAATAGGATCAATCCACGATGATACCAGGAATTAAGACGTATATTTCATGTAAATTTATTGGTATTCCTGGTATCATCGTGGATTGATCCTATTTGGTCCAATAAATTTAAAAAGAACCATCTTTCTACAATATTAAAATGGGATCAACAGGAATATATTCAACCATTCTATTATTATTATTATTATTATTATTATTATTATTATTATTATTATTATTATTATTTTTATTATAATTATTGTTGTTGTTGTTGTTGTTGTTATTGGTATCACTATCATTATTTTTATTAAAGTGACAATCATAATTTTCTCACATTTTTATCTGCTTAAATTTTTCTAAACTTTGAAGATTAATCTTACAATTTGTTTAAGTGTTGTCAGTATTTAAAATATATCACTTTGTTTCTTGGGGCATCCCACACCTCTCTGTAGGTTTTTAATTGAGAAGTTCTGTACTTCATTCTGTTGTGATGTTTAAATCAATTTTCTCTGACTTTGTTTTCTTAATTTAATTGTAAATTATACACTAAAAATTCTGTTCAGGGAGGGAATTGTATTTAGAATTTCATTTTTATTATATATAATAGGCTGGTCATCAGAGAAAAGACTCAATATTGAGTGATTTATGAGAAATATACAATAGAATTTAAAGGATCTATTTTCAATGATATTCTCCATAATCATATAAAAAATTGTAATGGATTTCCTTGCCTTACTCCACATGTATGATTTCAGAATCAGTAATTTTTAGTAAGCATCATTTCGATTATAATTTTATTTTCAACAAAAAAACTTTGAATTGCTACAATTAGATTTTTTTCATCTCTCTTCGAGACTTCATACTTTTATTTAAGATGTTTCCCTTCGCAAAAACCATCCCCCTCCGAGCTATTGAAAGCCTTTCCAATAATTATCCATGTTATTTCCTTATCCTGACACATGGTAGCACGATTTACTTTATATTCAATAATATTTTTCATCTCCGCAACAAGGGATACAAGTCTGTTTCGTCACGTATAAAATTAACTCCTCTTTCTCGCTTCTTTCCCCTTTTCATTTTGAAATTCCAACACGCACAAATGATGCAATAAATCCAACTTTTTCACCGACGTCGCACACAGCTCACGCAGAACTAAACCGTAACACAAAATAACAACGAATGAAGCGAAAAACACCTCACACCATCAGCAAAACTAATTCGAATTCGCGCATACAGAGCGCGTTTGAGTTAAAAATGCGGTGTTGCTGCTGGTGAAAGTGTAATCAGCAAGATTATTTATCAGAAATATATGTCAGATATTTTAACAAGAAAGACCTTGGAGAAACGAAAAATAAATATCACACACTTTCATCTGACAGACCCGTTATCTGTCGGATTAGTGTTCGGAACGTTATCAGGCCCCGGTGAAACAGACTCTAAATAACCTGTAACAAGTATTGTACCGCACCTTCCAGGTCAACGACGTCCATCTCGATCAGGTTTTTCGTCGTTTCCCTTATCCTTAGAGCAAATGTTGAGATGGTCCCTTGTTTTGCTTCCGGACATAAATGTAACTTAATTATCTGTGCACGTCTTCTAGAATTGAGTGGGAAATATAATTATTCATATTATCAATAACCATGTCGCGGCAAGAAGTATTATTCCTTCACGAAAGACATGATGAGATATGAGAGCTCAATTTTATAGCTGATTTACACTCGATATTAGATTTTATTACATCGGAGTGAATATTTTGTCAACAATCCTAGCAAAAACAAACCGCTCATTTCTTCTATATTCAAAATTCGACTAATATATGGCTTAGTGTAGAGATCACATAATTATGAAATCACTTCTCCCCGTAGCAAGTCACACACAGGTTTTCACTTTTTTGACGTTAAATAAATAAGCAAGCAAACAAACAAACGGAAAAAACGTGGAGAGCATGGAAAACTTGTGACCGGAGTAGGACCCCTGTCCTGCAGTCTTACAGTGTTGCCGAATCGAATAGCATGGCATCGTGCCATGCACACTGTTGAAGCACAGTCTAATAACTTATTAGACTGTGGTTGAAGTATGCTTAAGTGTAGGGCCCAAGAGTAAATTCACTAAACGCCAAGGCAAGAGCCAAGAACGTGGTTCAACTCCTGGGGGAGGGGTACCAGACAGCGGACAGAGCGCCAGTTGAGCTTTCTTTAGTTTCAAAATTTTACATACTATATGCGAAAGTTTTCTTGATATTCCCCAGCGGGGGTGCGGGGAGAGAAGGGCTCTGGCTACGTAACAGCTTTCAATGGCGTACCAACAGTAAGCGTGAACTTACGCGCCAAAGTGTACCATGAGAAATGCTACAGTTGTTTCTAAGGTACGAGATGGTTGTTGGCAGTTTATTTTTTTTTTATTTTACGTCAAAAAAACAGTTAAAAACTGCGTATGACGTGCTATGGGGAAAAGTGAATTGTGTGCACATTTTCAAAATTCTGTGATCCCTACACTAAGTCATATACTACTTAAATTTTGAATTTTTGAAAGGGAGAAAAAAAGAAAGAAAAAAAAACTCCCATGTAATAAAATCTATTTTCAAGGATAAACAAGCAATACATTTTGAATTTTGAAAGGGAGAAAAAAAACAAAAAAACTCCCATGTAAAAAAATCTATTTTCAAGGGTAAATAAGCAATAAATTTTGAATTTTGAAAGGGAGAAAAAAACAACAACAAAAAACTCCCATGTAATAAAATCTATTTTCAAGAGAAATAAGCAATAAATTTTGGCTTTTATTACTTCCTGCCGCGACAACATGGAAACGATAATTTGAATAATTGTATTTCCCACTGAATTCTAGAAGACGTGCACAGAAAATGAAGTTACATTTATGTCCAGAAGCAAAACAAGGACCATCTCAGCATTTGCTCAATGGATCAGGGAAACTGGACGAAAAACCTGATCGAGATGGGGGTCATTGACCCGGAAGCTGTAGTACAATAGTTGTTACAGGTTGTTTATACTCATTTATACAGTCCAAATGGTAAATAATGCATTATGTCTCATTGTTAAAAATAATGTTACTTTTCTTGTGATGCTCAGTATAGTCTCTAATTGTATAGAAACAGTTATGCAGCAGAAACGATTTCACTTGTGATTTAAACTTTTCTATTGAATTTAATCGTTTAATGTCATCTGGCAAAGTGTTGTAAAATAATGTACATGTATTGTATGTGAATTTTTTGTAATGAGCTGTTGATACTGTCACCTGATGAATATGATTTCTACGTCGAGTGTTATAGTAATAGACTTCGGCATTTTCTGAAAAAATTGTAAATTGGTGCAATTGTAGCATTGTAAATTGGTACGTGCCGTTCTTAGTCGAACATACACGGCAATTTTTACATGCTGCGTTTGACAGTTGATCAGTTGTTACGGTGCTGTCCAATCGGTACCTTCGATGTCACTACAGTGACGTCATAATAGTAACGTTCAGCCTTCCGATTGGATGACACCGTAACAGCTGATTTACTTCAAACGCAGCTCATTAAAAACCACAGTATAAATATTTCAACGGGCCGTGCTATCTGCGTGCGAAACTTGAAACATAAGCTTTGAATCACTGCATACGCAATACGCGCGCCAGTTGGCTAATATATTTCTGATCTGTTTTTCTTTTACATGTTGCAGGATTGGACATAGATGCCCGTAAGGGTAGGAATGGCCGCACCGCAGTGGAGTGAACGTACATTGCACTTTTGTGGGTTCACAAAACTGCACAAATAAACTCATACGTGCTATTCAGCGCTGGGAAGGGCAAGGGAGCTCGTGCATCAAGAAAACTTGCGCGAGCAATACATCAATATTGCTGCAATATCTTGAATAATGAATGTCATTAAAACGAGAATGTATATTCCTAACATATTACAAAATATTTTTCGATTGTCTGGGGGTTGTGGAACCTGACCACTAGCCGCCACTGGTCAACGGTGGACACAGCGTTGAAGTAAATTTATTTATTTATTTTACGTCAAAACACAGTTAAAACAGTGTGTGACATGCTATGGAGACAAGTGAATTCTGTGCACATTTTCAAAATTCTGTGGTCTCTACTCTAAGTCATATTCCACTTGAATTTTGAATGAAATGAAAAAAACGCTCCCATGTAATAAAATCTATTTTTAAGGATATATAAGGAATAAATTTTGGGCTCTTATCCATGATGTCCTTCGTCAAGGAATAATACTTCCTGTCGCGACAACATGGAAACGATTATTTGAATAACTATATTTCCCACTGAATTCTAGAAGACGTGCACAAATAATGAAGTTACATTTATGTCCAGAAGCAAAACAAGGGGCCATCTCAGCATTTGCTCAATGGATCAGGGAAACTGGACAAAAAAACCTGATCGAGATGGGGGTCATTGACCCAGAAGCTGCGATACAATACTTGTTACATATTGTTTAGACGGTCACTCATAGCGGAAATATTTCCATGTGCTCACTAGAAAAAGTAAAAGTGGGAGCTGTAATGACGTTGCAGGGAACGTCATTACGGAATCGGCATTCCCTCTTCCGTTTTCGTGCGTGATCTTGAGACGCCACATTAAATATACTGCGATTTACAGAGCTGGACCTCAAGGTCACTGAAGGCTCGTCACGGTAGCATTTAGGCACCTCTCTTACGCTGGCACGGCCAAAATCGGTTATCACATATGCCACCATTTAGAACTTTAATTGCTAATTAATTACGCAAACATTAATTTTTTGCGTAATTAATGGCGAGCTAGCGGAAGATCACGCTGGATCTACCACAATTAGTCAACACAAAACCAAATATACCATCTTATAGAGCGATTTAATTGCTAATCAATTACGCAAAAATTAATTTAATTGCTCGTCAAACTATCGAGTAATTAAAAACTAGCACTTCCGGTTTCCACTGGCACTACCAAAAACAGTTACTACAAAATCATACATGCCATCTTGTCATTTTGTTGAGTGATTTAATTGCTAATTAATTACGCAAAAATTAAATTAATTGCTCTTCTAATTTCTGCGTATTTAATGGTGAGCTAGCGGAAGATTACGCTGGATCTATCACAATTAGTAACCACAAAACCAAATATGCCATCTTATAGAGCGATTTAATTGCTCTTTAAGATTGTAATTAACCGATGTTGATAGTCCCAGCGTAAGAGAGGTCATTTTGGCACGGTTTTTTGCGTCTTTTCCAGTAGTGCCGCTAGGTGGCGCATGCTCGCGACCGTATCAAACAGTGCCGCAGATAAAGCGACTAGCGGCTCGACTGAGAAAGACGCGACTAAATGTTACCGTGGTGACGAGTCTTCAGTGACCTTGAGGTCCAGCTCTGTAAATCGCAGTATATTTAATGTGGCGTCTCAAGATCACGCACGAAAACGGAAGAGGGAAGGCCTGTATACAGCTCTGTAAAAATCGCAGTATACTGGACCTCATGGTGGACATAAGATTATTTCCACCATGCTGGGCCTTTTCTCTGAATACGGCGCGAAGCGAGGCAGCGCCTGGGCGTGCCTACCCTGAGACAGAGTATGGATCCTGAGATGTGCAAACGGGCGCCGCGAAGTGGCGAGACATCGCATGGCGCACGGGCTGTTAGAAAACGCAATGGAATTATCGCTCATGTCACGATAATGAAACGTTCATTATATATTCCCAAACGAATAAAACTTACACCATATTAAAATTGTAAGTCATTTATTTTTTTATTATATAATATATTAAACATATTCATCAGGGTAGGCAGTGCCTACCTTGCTTACCACAAAGAGCTACCACTGCACGTATTCATGAAAAATATTTGCTTGAACTAAGAAAGAACTTAATTCATTCCAAATATTGAAGTCGAAGGCTTCTGCGGCCGGAGTCATGTGGATGATCTTGGCTGTGCGGGTGACGCCGCGTCGAAGGCTGTGTTGCCGACGTTTCGCCCATCTTTTCGTGGTCTGCAGACCAGCCCTGAGGAAGACCACGAAATGATGGTCGAAACGTCGGCTACACAGCCTTCGACGCGGCGTCACCCGGACAGCCAAGGTCATCCACATTCCAAATATATTTATCATAGTTTAGTTTCATAATTTCTTAAAATATTGTGATTTTGTCTAAATAAATGATAAAAGGTTGCAAGTTCAAAAATCAATGCAATTTTGTCATCATGACAATATTCACACAGACATCTTTATTAAACTTTGTTCAAATTATTACATTCATGACTAGTGGAACGAGGAGGGAAATGGAAAACCAGCAGATATAACACAATGTCATAATACTTCTGCTTGAAAAATTGTTTATAATTAATAGAATATGGCACACATTGTCTACGAATAACTTATTCTTTGTCCCATCATTTCTGGGCATCATATGCATAAACACATCAAATCAAAATTTTAAAAAGAAATATATGTAGGTATATAATATATAAATACAGAATTGCTGGTTTTCTATTTTATACCTTCCATAAAACTGTATTTTAACAAGGGAATATGAATTACCAACTACTGTATTCACAATGCAGAATGTATCATCTTTCTCTGCACTGCTTAGTCCTCTACAAAGTAAGGTCAAATCTCAAGGAAAGACTAAGTTAAAGAAGTTCACAGAATTAAGATATATTTTAGAATGCAATGTTTATAAGTCCCCTGAAACATTGTAGACTCTCTGTAAGGCATTAGCAAATATAAAACAAAACCTGAAATGTACACCATTGTCAGTACAAAAGAATTCATGTACTTTAAACATTTCCTTATTATACAAATCTTTCATTCTGAATCTCAAAAATGCATCTCATAAAGGCCTAGCTATAATAAACAATTTTTGAAGTATTTTTCATATTGTAAAAACAATTTTGAAAACATTTGTGCTTAATTTAGTACCACAAAGCTGCTGCTCTGCTGCTTATAAAAATAACTCAAGTCAAATTGCTTTTAATCAAACTGTTAATCAGTATGGCATCAAAACCTTAAAAAGACCTGCAGTATATGTATCCTTACACAGTAAAAAAGTAGTCTCTTGAGATTGAAAAACTTTTCTTGGCTTCCATATGGACATGAAATTAAAAATTAAATGCCCTACAAAATTGTTTGGTTGGAGGAGTTTCATGACAATTTTGTGAAACGAATAATCATAAAATTCTTGAGAATTTTTGATCAAACTTTGTACATAATTAAAAGTTGTTTTTGTTTCCTATTGACTACGACAACTTCACAGAACATAACCATTAAAAAGTAATCTACTTCTTGGAACTAAATATAACTCTTTCAAGGACATCATTACTCTATTTACTACTAATTTTTAATTAAATATACTAGCAGTGGTACTAAATATTCCACTGGAAATACTGCAGTTTAACAGACCTTTCTTGAAAATTCGATCAGTGGACAATATTTTCTCATTTAATTTAACTATGTATCATGCAAAAATATTCATATTAATTTACAAGTACAAAATCACTTCAATGCTGGGAACAGACTTCCCCAAGGTCAAAATATCCTTGTCTTGGTATAGTTACAAGTGCATCATGAGACACGAATTAGAAAAGAAATTACAAAATAAAATAACCATAAATACTGAAATTCATAATTCTAACACAATGTCTACAATGTACTCTTGGCACAGGTTAAGTATAAACTAATACTTATATAAATCATACACGATGTGTACGATCATTAGATTTTTGTCATTGTTGATTCATCATCGTTTAATATTATTTTTAAGGAGTGTCTGACTAGGTGTTATATAACATCAAGTACATTGCAAGAATTTTCTCCTTACTTTAAACATAATATATTTAAAATGGATTTCTATAAACAAGCCTGGAAATTTAACACACAAACATTCTACCCAAGTCTAAATCTTTCAATTTTGAATTATTAATCTATAATCAGGGTCACAAATTGCCACAATTCTACAATCAGAAGATGATTGATAATTAGTGCCACCATCAAAGAAATATTTCTGTAACTTTACAAAAATTAAAAACTATTAATCATTTTTTGTAATCTACAAAATGAAGAAACAGATGTTGGAAAGAACAACCATGTACTTAAATAGTACAAATTAAATAAATATGTTAAAAGACTCAATTGAAAGAGAAACAATAACAAAAAAAGTATATAGCAACAATAATATTATGTAGCTAATCATGGCACATGTTTACAATATGCACATTTCTAAAGGGTTAAATACTGAATTTATTAATCACAATACTCCATTAATTTTATTTAACTACAGCATAAGTGACTGGCACACTTGTTGTTTTGCAAAACAAGAGAAATGGACAGAAAATTCTATTTGCAATTCAACAATGCTAGACTTTTAAGAAAATGCAATACCAGTTGTCTTACTTTCACTAAATTTTTTTCTCAATTTCTTCCACTGTCTAATATCTGCAAAGGTAATATTTCTTTACCTTCTGTCCAGATCTTTCACATTACTGAAATTAGATTTTCTATGAATGTAGTCACCAACATAAACAGCTTTAGTTGTAGTTCTAAAAAAATATCATCTAGTTTTCTGGAGAACATATTTTAAAATCTATATTTACCTATTCTACAATAAACATCTATATATTTTTTATAATAACATGAACAACTTCAACATAGACTTATGCAGTCACAACAGATGCTGCTATTATAAAACTTTAGGAAATAGTTTTCTTGAAAATAATCTATAAAAACGTCTCTGCTTTAAAAAATAAACAACAATCATTGTGGACAAAAAATACAACCCTGGAATGACAAGTATAGGCAGATCTCTAAATTCTTAATACTATGAACATGCATTTTAATATCAAAAACAAAGTTCATTTTAGTGGATTAACAAGGTGGTCTACCAAAGCAATCCATTATTTTTATCAGATTATTTGGTGTGCAATTTGTTCAATTATTTTAGTGGGATAATGAAGAATAGTTGGCATTTTTTTGTTGATATTCTACCAATTTTTAAACTTCATTTTTGACTAAATTTGTACACACATGACTCCAGTATGAAACTGTCCAAAGTTGCAGAACACAAAGAGTCTAAATCTTAATTTTTAATTTCGAATCAAAAAATTTTCATCCACCAATTACAACTCTCACAAATTACAAAACATAATTTCTTTCATTAAAATGTGATTGTTTATAATTTTAAATATGATACTTATTACATGTGGCTTCCCTGTGGAATTAAGTTACTCGCTTATGCAGACTAGCTTTACGTGGAAACACTGGATTTATAACTGAGTGCTCAATATCTGGTTTACAGTTACATTATAGAGATAAACCAAGGCATTTCTGGTTTTATACACATTAAGAAACAAATATTTGATCCTAAGAGAGAAAATGAGGCAGATATAGAGATGAACTTCAAAAGCAAGGCAAAAATCACTTTCCTTTTTGAATTGTACCTTTACATTTACTGTTTCTTTTAATGCAAAATGTTGTCTAAACCATGGACTGGAAAGATAAATGATAAGCTTTTTCAGTGAAATTAAGGCTTCTTTTGTTTGCACCACGAGCTATGGTTCAAGTCTTTAAGAACTACAAATTTCTTTGTATTTTACAGTCCACAATGAATTTGTCCATATGGAATTAAAAATAACTCTTTTACAAAGTGATTAAGCTGATTTTGGAGTAGTGCAATTGGTGAAATGAAGAATTTTTATTATTGAGACATTTCAAATAAATTTCCATAAAAATTCGAAGAATTGTGAGTTTTGAAGGACATTCCATCAGCTGAGTTATTACTTCACATTTCATTTCTAGTCACTCTTTTTTGACACAAGGTTACTCAATTTACTAATCTATACATTATGTACACATCATCAAAGGACAAAAAAATCAACTCTTTACATCACATCCAATAGTTTGTAAGGAACGGTGAAGATGTGAACATTAGCTATGAATATTCACATACATGTATAAGCGTCATGTTTATATACAAATAACATTTTATAAATCAATTGATTTTCATCCATTCATCATCACAGCAGTCATTATTTTCATTCATCACATCATTTGAACATATTTTAAAAACTTTGTAACAGTAATTAAATAAAAAATAATACATAATATCCATTTGTTCACATTATCTTCTCTAAGAAGAATTTTTAAAGACTGGAGGTCCCACAAGAAACCTCTGTTTACAATAAAATATACATGTAACCAATGCAGCACTTTCTACTGCCATTGAAAATTATTAGCTACATAATCAATAAAAACATGTCCTATACATAGTGCGACTTTTTAAAAAAATATCTCTGGTGGTACATGTCTCAAAACACTTCTCGATTAGAAGTATGTTGCAACTTATCTTTAGTTTCGTCATTAAGCACTGCACATTTTTTTGTACCAATAAATTTACCAAGAGTACGCCACAACGAAAAACCACGCAGCTGTCAGAGCTTGCCTGAGGAAGCAGAGGGCACACGAGGGGATCGACGCGAGCGGCCACTAGCATTGCGTTCCAAGCAACCCACACCTCCCATCAATGGATATGATGTTGCTCGCTTAGCAGACCTAATGAAACAAGGTGGCAACTATTACAATGAAAATATAAAGGATACAAAGTTATTGAAAAACCAATACTGCATCTGTCTGACGTTTTTTGTTCCTGTAATAACAGCACACAACAAAACATGATCTACCAATTCCACATCAATGTGTACATATAATTGTGTGTGCTTGTGTGTTTGCGTGCATGTGCCAGTGCACAGGTGTGTGTGTAAGTGTATGCACATGTGCAGGCTTGTCGGTACTTGGTATGTACCAATACGAATATAAAATATAACCATAAAAAAACAATTAAAATGGGGGCATTAGGTGAACAGACCTCATATTCTGCAAGACATTGTTTGATGACATTTCACTACAAAAAAACAACATAAGTTTAGTAAATAGCTTTGTCACATAATTTCAAAGTGATAATTCAGGAAGGCAGACTCTTGAATGCTGAAAATAATAAAATGTGCAGATAGTATAGTAATTAATGTGGTTCCTTTCTCCTAAAATAGTTTTATTAGTTCAGTGTTTTGATTACCTCAGAAGTAAATTAAAAAATTGCAACTCATATAAATGTGAGGTTGTGGTATTCATAATGTATCAGTAAATAAAATATAACTTGGCAGAAAGTAAATTAACTTGTTGAAATGTGTTTTAGATGTGAAGTTAAATGCAAAATATGATTGAGATGGTCAGAAATTTAATACAAAGTGGACCTGAACATGCTAAATAAACATATTCAGAAATCAAAACTGTTTTCTAAACCACATCTAATGAAAAGTGTAGCAGAGAGATGTGACACTGAGACCTTTTCATGCAACATTGATCTTCTCATGCACCTTGGTTCAACAAATATAAAAATTCTAAAATACTTGCTAATGACATATTTTGCAGACTTCAAACTGTGTCTTAAACAATATACATCATTTCTACTTTTAATAGAATAGTGCTAATATGACAGAGGAAGTAAGATGCTGCATGATTTTTTACACACATGTACAAAATGTTCCACCACTAATACTGAATATCTATAATATCTTTTAATGAAAAGAGTTTCATGCTTAATATAAATATATATTTAAGAAAGAGGAAAAAAAACTGATAGCTGCAATGAAAATGAACAGAGCATATCACATTATAAAATTATAGGATCTGCATATATACAATTTTCATTTATGAAATTCATGCCTAAAAGTAAAAATGTCTTTCTTTCAATCTACCCATGAGAGTAGGAAAAAATAAAATTATTTTTCTAGAAAATTTTCCTAAAAAAATATTACATTTTTAGTTACATTTCATTATATGCTGTCAAGTTATATTTAATCTACTGCTGAAGACAAGGAAATAAACAGGTGAAACAAAAAAGTCAACTCATGAAAAGAGAAACCAAAAAAATGGATAGTTACCATCACGAGGGAACAAGCAGTCTCTTCCCTACTAAGAAGTAGGTGCTGGTCTGTACACTGTGCTACACATGACTAATGTACACTTTTTTCTTTATGTAGATGCTGCCTCGAGCAGGTGAAGGGATTGACGTTTCATTGCTGAAACAAACCAGGATGCTTCCAATCACAGAGTAACTACAGAGGGTATCTTCACACCACCAAATCATACCAAAATTCAGGCAAAATACTCATAAATTATGAATTCACATTCACATACCAACGAGAAAATTTGACCCAATAAATAAATCATTGATGTACTGTTAAAATCATTGAATTTGTTTCTAATATTTTCTTTAAATAGAATTCTTATGGTCATTTGCAACTAGAAAACATATTACTAGAGATAACTACACAAATATATACACTCTTCATGCAATTCTTCAATATTCTCTTAATTTGTGTTGAAAAAATATTTACAATATTTTAATACATCAAGTCATCAACCTGTTCAAGTGTTCCAAAATTTGTCTAAAAAATTATTTCATTGCATTCATTAAACTGAATATTATGTATTTACTTTTCGATCATGGCATTTAGCCAAGAACAAGTAATATCTTACATTTCATGAATGCAAATTTGTTCAAGGCTTTCAACAGTCAATAAACACAGCAAATGAAATTAAGACATTGAAACTGCCAAAATATAATGAACTTTTTGAAACTATGATTATCATAGGCTTTTAAAACAATTTTATTTAAACTTTGAGTATAATATTACACCCGAAATGATTTGAATTCAAAATCAAAATAATTAATATTTTATTTTTCAAAACCAATATTGTTAGTAATAATTTAGGACAGATTTATTATATTGGGTTATTTATTAGTATTAAAGACATAAAATGGAAATTAATCTAAATTTTAAAGGAAAGAACATGCTGAATAGATTATAGATGTGGTATTTGATTTTTTTATGCACAAAGAGCAGAAGTGAGAAAAACATGCGCAGTGATGTGTCAACTCCACATCTAGCAGAAAGAACGTTAGTAGCACACAAGATGGTATATGTTTATACATGGAATTTATATGAAGCAACAATTTACACATAAAACTTGTTACACAGTCATGCAGTGAAACTGCAATAGTTAACCAAGTCTGAAAAGGGAAAAGGCATTGATTACTGGGATGTTTACTTTACATGTTATTCATGGTCCTTTAGAGCTTATTACAGCAGTAGTTTAATAAAAGGCAGAGAAAATGTGTTTCATGTCAGTATTATTTACCTGAAAATGTAATTATCATGATATAATGTTCATCTGCACATGATTCATGAATCGCTCCTTCTAAACAAACAAAACAGTTCTTGGGAATTGTCAAGGAGAAGGAACAAGACAAACACTTGAACATGAAGACTAATGCAGGAGAGCACATAGAATTGGTAACTAGCATTTAGTGGGGTCTTGAACATTGTTTATTAGGCTATACATTGCCAAGATTATTATAATGGGTAGTTCTTTGGAAAAGGGTTCTGTGTTTGTTGTTCAGAAAAGCTTACTTTAATAACTTAATTTAATAGCAAGGTTAATTCTGCTGATTTTTTTTAGTGAGTATTAACAAAGTTTTGTGAAATATTGTTTATAAATGCACAGTCATCTGCAATATCATTATTGGCATCCACACTTCATTCTTTCAATGGGATTAAAATACCATGAGACATATTATCTTTTGCTCTCCTGCCTGTAGTCTGCATGACTTAAGCACAGGATAACACTTAAAATATTTACCATCTGGAGCATTATAGCTAAACAGTCACTATCACAATACAAGCCAGCTGCTACTCAGCATATCTGTCAGTCATTTCAAGAGTTTTGTCTACATACCTGCGTCTCCTGAGTGAAGCGTTTTGTCCAGGTAACCCAAAGTAGCCCCGAGGGATGACCATGCGTGCATTGCCTTGTGCAGGTCGTGAGCCCCCATGGGCTAGAAGTGTTGTGAGATGAGCAGCGTAACCATCTGCTAAGATTGTGGCAAGGGCATGGTGCTTCTTTGAAACCTTGCCAACAATAAATATCTGTCTAGGTTTCAAGCCAATTGATGTGTACACACTAATATCTTTGCTGCTTCCATATGCCACATGAACAATCACACCATGATCCTGCCAAAAGGAAAATACCAAAACATCCTCCATAAAATATGTTACCCAATGTTATTCGGTGTGTTATAAGAGTGAAATCATGGCTGTGTTTACGTCAATAAGGTAAACAGAAAAAAGGGAAGTGATCCAAAGAATAAAGAGTACCATACAAGAACACTCAGGAAATATGTAGAAGCAGTAAGCAAGAAAAAAGGGAAAGACGAACTGAAAACAATTAGGGTGTGAGCAATAGCAGAGGAAGAGGGGAGAAACAGATTGGAAGGCACTTCATGATCCAAATCAAAAGTATTGCTACAATATTTTTAAAAACAAAAAAACATGTAAATTGAAGGATAGGGATATGTTAAAATATAATAGTCAACACCTAAGACCTAAAAGAGAGATATTAAACATGACTGGCAATACACATTGAAAAAGAAACAAGATATATTTCCTAATCATCAGGATTGAGGGAAAAGATAGATTACACATAGCTCTGCATTCAAGTTTGGCACCTGGTACTGAAATTTGGAATCCCAAAAGAAACAGGAAGGAGAAATATACAAGGGCAAACAAAGAATCTGAAATCAACTTAAAAAATCTGAGACTAAAAATTAATGAAGGAACAATGATTAATGCTACAAATACTGTTAAAGAAATAACCTGTATGAGATTCTTCAAATAAACAGCTTTGTGACCCAGAGGATCTGTAGACAAGCCATCAGCAAAGGACACAAGTCCATGAGGAAAATTATGTTGGGAAAGCCATGCCACAACCTTCTGCTGCTGCATATCAGGTCGACCCGTAATGTAGATAATCATGTAGCCCAACTCTTGCCAATGCCTGCAACAGCATGACCAGTATTCAACATCCCTTCAATATCTGAACCATCTTTTTTAAGATTTGGAACATGTAACAAAAAGATAATCTTAAGACAACATCAAAATCACATCACAAAGAAAAATCCTAAATCTTCATTCAATCTTCACAAATCCGTTACTTTGTCAAGGATTTGCAGGTGACTCCAAAACGCAATCTGACTATTGAGAATTATGTCTATATTAAATTATAAAATGACTTCTGAACAGTGTATGCAATCGTTTATGGTTTTTGAACAGGTAGCTTTCCTAATAAACAGGAATCTATACTTAAAATACATAGAAGATATTAGTTGTTTACTCTGAATTTAATTTTTATTTAAAATTTAAGCAGGAAAAGGTGATGAGGATACTATTCAATATTTCTGGCATTACAAATTGTAAACCCTACTTCAAATCTCTAAACATTCTACCTCTATCATGCTTATTTACATACAAAAGTATTGTACAAACAAAACTGATACTTCAAAATCACATTCAAAACAACCACAACACAAGAAACAAGTCAAATTGGATTCAAGACATCACAGCACCAAACTTTATGAGCAAAGTAATGGCTGTATGGGGCTACCAAAAACCAACTTGCAAGGTGCTTGATGCAAGAAAAAATATTATTTATTTTTCTGTCTATAGATTTTTCAATTTATCAGACTGTTTTTGGTCCTTATTTTAAAGATGGAAAACATTTTTTTAGGATAACTGTTTTATAACAATATATTACATGAGATATACAGGCTGAGTCATGTTACTTTAGCACCTCCTGCAGTTTCTGAACAGCTGAAGTTATTGCTATGCTGTTTTCATGGAAATGCATAGGGGAATGGGGCTAATTAATACATGCATTTATTTCGATTTTATAAATTTGTATTTTTTGAGATATTTAGGCAACTTTGATTTTTTAAATGGAACTATATATTTTTTTAGTCTTTCATGAGCGTAAAACAACGAATCTAATGATATACATATTGTTCTATGTTAAATATGAATTTTCTTGGGTAATTTTGATTTTTACAATTCGTATTTAATGGATATTACAACACTCTACTAGCAGGGAGAGCACTGTGCGACCTTGGTTGGTGGACTGTTACATTTACAATATACGTTAAACATGAGTTGCAAAAAAATCAAATTTACTCCAAAAGACACTTATCTAACTTATGACAATATGTATATCATCAGATTTGTCTTTTTACATTTGTCACTAAAAAATATGTATAGTTCGATTTAAAAAACACAATGTTACCTCAATATCTCTGAAAATACAAGAGTTAAAATCGAAATGAATCCATGCATCATTTAACTCCATTCCCTCATGCACTTTTGTGAAAACTGCATTGCAATATCTTCAATCGTTCAAAAAGTACCGAAATTCAAAATTTTCCGAAACGTTGCTGTTACTATTATATGTCACATGTAATATATTGATATAAAACAGCTACCCTAAAAAAAAAAGATTTTTGTCTTTAAAATAAGGACCAAAAATGGTCTAATAAGCTTGATGCAAGATCTTGCCAAAATGCAAGATGCTTTTAAATGATGGTTCACAATTTCCTGTTGGACAACTGTTTTATTCTGTAAATGAATACCTGTCAGCAGAAGCTCTAATTAAAAATTATGATAGTTTCTTTGTATTATTCTTTATATTAGTAATTTATAATAGTTGTTTTGTAAATATTGTAGCTATTGTAAATATTTAATAATTCAGCAATATGGGGGTAAAAAAATTGGTTAATGAAATTGGTATTTTAAAAAATTGTGAACTTCGAAACACGCAGATTTTGAAAGATCGCAGACTTTGATATTGATTTCAGTTTTTAAATGAAAGTTTTTCATAAAGTTGTTCAACATAAAGATTGACCTAGAAACAACTACATTTCAGGACGATGTGGAGATTGCTGGGTTTGAAACTACCCTCTCAAAATGAAAATTTAATTATATTATGTTGTTGTTTTTAACAAAACTTTATAATTGTGGATTGTATGTCTGTGTGCGCATGTGTGTACTTACTGTACAATTGTATTTGGAAAGTTTACATGTTGTAAGTTTGGTTTGTATTAACTAAAATGACTTGACCCAAGTCATATATTATGACCTGTGCATAAAATAAAGAATCTAAAATAACCTAATTCAGTTTCTTTTCGCAACAATAAAATATATCTCCTCCTTTACAATCTGAATTAAACAATAAATTTTGTTTTACATACAATTTTACAGATCCCAAAAAAGATACTTACCTCACAATATCCACAGCACCTGCACGAACCTTTGGGTCTCTGCCAGTTACAGACATACTAGCTGTAAATGAGCCATCGATGCTGAACACCACAACCTCTGTTTTTGGGGGCACAACAGCCATGTAGAAGTCCACTGATGTGTGATCACCCCTAAAGAACATGTATTTCATGTCAGTGTGTAAACATGAACAATCTACGAATATATCTCTTCCACTCACCTCACAACCATTTTGATGGGGTACATTCCATACCCCAGAGCTTGATCCTCAGGTATAATGTATGTTACTCGGCCAGATTTATCAGTCACTTCTGTGGCTAAATGCAACCATTCTCCAGCTGGTGCATCTTTCATTACATGTATATCCACTTTCTCACCTGTAAATTATTGATTTATCTTCCAATGAAAGACATTATTAAACTTGTAAGCAAAATATAACGCTAAAACTTTCTTTTTTCTGAACCACAGTAAATTGATAATGAAAGTACATTGAACTACAGGGCAAATGAGAATGAGAAAAATTAGTAGTACTACTGAATGGCACAGACTTTCTCTTACTAGTTAGTTTCCTAATCCGTTTAGTCTGGGCTAGCTTTTTGGTTTTCTCCACCATCTGCCCAGCTGCTACCTATCAGTACTTAAAATAATTATTTTTCACTTCTCTAATGGTTGAATTGAAGTACAACTTTAAGAATATCATACTGAAAACTGTTTTTGTATACAAATTTTCATTGAAAAAGTTGGAGCTATTTTTGAAAAAACATTGTTTGAATGTCTCTGAAAATGCGCTATTTTGAGTTTTCAAGAAACTTCATACGAATTCATTACAAGCACTTACACTCACAAATGAAATAATGTATTAAAAACTCGCTATTGTAATTAACATCACAAGAGACCTATTAAAAAAATTACATTTGTGTAATGTTTGAAAAAACAAAAGAATTCATCAAAATGATGTTTGTGTCATATTATTCTGTGAATTTAGCACTATCCATGAAGAAAGTTTTAAGTAAAAAATTGGAGTCATTTTTGAGAAAATCTTGTTTTTAATATTGTTTAATATTGCCTGTACTTCAAATGGATGGATGGATGGAAGGACACAGGTTATTCAATTACTATACATGGATTAGAGCCAAAATTTACAACCAAAATTTAAAAATAAATGAAAACACCAAAATGAAGTCATAAGAAACATATGCTCATTGTTCATAGATGCAGTGAAATGATTAAGATGTCCTCACCTGTGAGAGTGATCATGTCAAGGGGACCATACATAAACCTCGCTATTAGGAGCTGAGGGGCTCCTTCACCCACAATCACATCATTGGCTCGATGATTGGCAGCCACATTCTATTGCACACAATCATAGGGCTTGAAAGAAGCACACTATCTTACACACATCACAACTCCACAATGTGTACTTTACCTTCAGCTTCACTGATGTTCTCTTCCTGATCCACTTCTCCCTTGGCTGGCTGGGGCTAAAGCAAGGGATATCTTTTTCATCGCCTCCAGAAACAGGAAGCAGGTCAGAGCGTCCTAGCTAATGTGAGCCAAAAGATAAAGGTCATTCAAAACAAATGTTATAAAGGAAGACAATTTCAAATAATACCTATAATTTTTTTAAATGAAATATAGAGGAACCTCTATTATCCAGGACCCATATTATAACTAAAAACAATTGTTACTGTTAATTATTGTTTAGAAAGTGAAAATAGCTCCATACTGGATCCTAACTTGAAATGATCATCTCCTGAACTAGATGTCATTTAAGCATTATAGACTTGTCCATGTCAATGTAATCTTTCTCAGAATTTGAGTTTCTGCTCTTCCATGCATGGCAAGAAGTGGGAGAACCTTGCAGAGCCAAATTTCCAAAAATATAACAAAAGGTTCAAAAGGATCTCATTTAGTAGAATACTGTTTAAGAAACATAGTTCGGGCTCCACCTGAATCCAGTAAGTTTCCCTCATATTCCTTGCCTGTTTCTGTGATGTTCCCCATCATTTCCCAAATTTTCTCTTTGCATTTCCTTATTAAGCCTGCATGTTCCTGCGAATGTGCACATATTAATCAGAAAATTAAAAAATTTAATTAAAGTTTTTTTTTATTAAAAAATTATTTTTAAATGTTATGGCTGCAGACAGTAGGTCCCATTGTGGGTGAAATAGGAAGTTTTGAGGAGAAAGAGTACCCAGAAGAGCAAAAACCCTTAAAATGTAATAGAAGGGTCCAAAAGGATCCCCCCCTGCAATCTCCAAAAAAGAGCTATTAGTAAATCATTCTTTTAAACGTAAAAATAGCTTTACATTGCTAGTGATATTGGAAGTAGGTTCCAACATTTTTGGCAACCCATGCCATGGGGTGAGGGGAAACTTCCACAAAGGTCTCATTTTGTACATTATGGCATATAAAACATAACTAGAAAATCTGATTTTATGGCCCTATTAAGCATAGTTTTTTAATTATAAATGATAGTAAAATGTAATGTGGCATAATGTGTGTTGCAATTTGTTGCACTTGAATCTGATTTTCCCCTGCAATAATCTGCAAACTTCTATGTTTTTCAACTTAAAACTATATGATACAGGTCTGCAGGGCCATTCCCCATCCAGCAGTAATACGCTTAGGGTATTTTAAGTCAATGGTTTCTTATAAATCAAACAAAACCATCATCTTTACTTCACACATAATATGATTGAAGACATATGAACCAATACAAAATATTTTGATTATCCATGATTTTTGATTTTGACAATACTTTTTTTTACTATTTTGAAAATTACCATACTTTTAATTACAAACATAGATGTCAAGATGTAAGCTTGTTTTAAAGTAAAGTAATATTCAAAATAGATTACGCAATTTTCATGTTTATTAATAATAAAGTATAATTAATTATTTTAAATCAAAATGGATTTTAGCTTAAAATAGCTTCGAAATAATGTGATTACTACTTGTCACAACGTATCCTCAATGTAGAATTAAATCCTTTTTGTTTGCAAAAGTTTACAATTTTTAAAAAAATACTTTGAGTTCAATCTAGAAGTTGAAATTTTTAATGCAGTTTGGTATCATATCGATTTATTGTATGTTCAATTTTCAGATTTTTATCTGGTCCCCCAACACAGGTATTACAGTTGAAAATTAGGAAAAAATCGAAAATTCCAATTTTTAAGAGGGTGTAATTTGAAAGGGGTATGTTACTTACCAATGATATTTTACAAAAAGTAACTATACTGTTATATATAAAGGCACAGAAGAAATTAAGTCTGAGATTCTATTCCTTCTTTGGAAAATTACTCTCTGAAAATCGAACTTGGTTCATTTCCGTTTTTTTGAGATGAATGAATGATGATGATATGAATTGTTTTTGAGATGGTCGAGCGACCAATTTATTAAATTCTGGACCATTTAAAATGGATTGACCCCTTATTATTGGTAACGGTTAAGTAATACTATATTGCGCTACCTTTCTCTCACTTCAGCCTTCACTTGTTATATGCAAAGGATATAATTACATGGAAACTACTAAAATTTTGAAAAAATTAATAAAAAATGACATACAGATCTAATATTTGGAAAATAGATTAAAAATAGAAAAAAGAAATCTCTATCTTCAATATATAAAGGTTTTTTGGTTCAAAAATAGAAATGATCTCTTAATAATATATCATAGGTTCAATTTTCATTAAAATCTCTGGAATTTCAAAAATTGCGAAAGGACAGATTCAGAAAAAATTGAACTTTTGCAGTTTTCAAAATTTCAGAATTTTTAATGAAAATTGAACCTATGATAATATTATTAAGCAACTGTTGCTACATTTGAACCAAAAATGAAAATAAATAATTTTTGGAAAAACGTTGTT
This sequence comes from Teleogryllus occipitalis, assembly GCA_011170035.1. Classification (NCBI taxonomy): domain Eukaryota; kingdom Metazoa; phylum Arthropoda; class Insecta; order Orthoptera; family Gryllidae; genus Teleogryllus; species Teleogryllus occipitalis. The sequence goes on along the minus strand of BLKR01001185.1, from coordinate 243,713 downwards.
TACATATTTTTTAATTGTCACTTTTTCACTTTAAACAACTGCATATATTCTGAAAAAATTTTATGTCATTCATTAGAGAATCCAACCTGCACCATTTTTGTTAGCACAGATTTCCATTTCAAATTCAAGGGGTGAAGACAGTAACCATATCAATCAAGAAATAAGAAATTTTATGAAAATCTTGTGTATAATTACTTCGGTGCCAGCTTTGTTCCTACGCAGACAGACATGATTTTCAGAAAACTACTTTTTCGGCCTCAAAACTTATATTCTGTCTACACGTGTTATATAAAGTAATTCCCTAGATACAAGAGCAAGAAACACACACTTTTTTGGTAACATAACCCACAATATGCATTTTCTGTCAAAAAAAGGCACTTTTCACTGCAGCATTACAATTCTGCACAATAGTAATATAGATAATAGTAATATAGATCTTCTAACATCATAACATACTTTCCAAAATATTGGAAGTTTTTAAATGTGGCCATAAGTGGAATCTTGCATACTCCTACCTATAGTCCCCTGATGGTCCTAGCAGGAGTTTATTTATTTATTGTAAGATGGATTTAGAGGGATCGTGCTTAAATTGATAGAAAGCTACCTTACAGGTAGAAAACAAGTTGCTAGAATCAATAAAACTATTAGTAGTGAGCTAGAGTTAACATTTGGGGTTCCTCAGAGAACCATTTTGGGCCCTCTATTTTTCATATAGTATATAAATGATCTATTCAAAGTTCTGCCAAAAGGCAAAATCATAAATGCTTTTGCAGATGATGCTAGTCTGTTCATAAAAGGTAACTTGTGGCTAGAAGTGAAAAACCTAGCTCAAGCTGAAATGAGTGCATTTGTAAAATAGTCGAGTGCAAATTATGTCTTTAAATAGAACTAAACTGTTTTTGTGTCTTTTGGTAGTTATGTATTAAAATACATAACTATACATATATTAATAGATAGTTTACCATTAAATATTGAGTTGCAACTGTACTCAAACTTGTGTAGGAATACAGGTACATTTGATTGTCCTAGGATAGTTAGAGTAGAATACATCAAATACTTGGGCATAATCATTGATTGTAATTTGAAATGGAGACAGCATATTTCTTATACTACTGACAAAATATATCTGATCTACATCTTTTATAAAATACACCTTATTTTTGTAAATGATGTACCGCTCATGGTTCTGGGCAATTGCTAAGTATGGCATAATTGTGTGGGGTGGTGCATATTACAACACCTTAAAACCGTTACAGGGTATTCAAAAGAGAATTTTAAAAATTATTTATGAAAAATATGATATAAAATGTACCCTTTGGATAGATGTTTTAAAGAAATGAGATGATTTCTGTGGGAAAATACTTTTGGGGAAAATCTCTTTTAAAAACTTTGTGATTCTTAAACAAAAATTCAAGGACCTTCACCACAAAAGAACAGCATTAACCTATAGTTAAAAAAGACCTTGGTAGACAAAATCTTAATTATATTAGTTACAGCTTATTTAACTTGTTGGGTAACGATATCAAATACATTAGTCATACCTCTAGTAACAAGATAAAGAGAATCAGAGAAATTTTGATAGATTTTGAAAAGAGAGGAAAAAATGTCATGTAAAACTAAAATATATATGTATGTGTGTGTTTATGTCTTTTTGGTTTTGGTCTTTTTCTTTTTTACTTCTTGATCAAGTAATAGCTTAGTTTTTTTAGTTCTTTGTTTTTTTTGTTACTTTCCTATGAAAAGCATGTTACAACTTTGCACTGATTAAAAAGAAAAATAATACTTATATGATAAACAGGCCCACAAACTGGAAATTATTCTTCAGTAGATAGTTTCTACTTGTATTACTCAAGACTATTAATACAATTGAATTGAACTGAACTGAAATTATTGTTTTATAATACTATATACCATTCCTCATCTTTAGCCACTTTACAAAATAAAATTAATGAATATGTTTAACATGTAAACATGTATTGTACATAAATCTGACTCGGCTTCTTCTTAAGGAGAACAAGAACAATGCCCATTTCAATCCTACTTGTCTTTTCCCTCCGAATATGTGGCAATGGTAGGTACAAAGTGGCAATCTAATACATTTAAGAAACAGTGCTCAATTAAACAAAATTTTAAATCTAATAAAGAAGGAATATTTAACCTCAAAGGCTTTTAATTATAAGAATTTCTTTTAATGTGGCTATATTGGGTACTCTGGCAGCAGCTAGTACCTCTGTCCTATAATAGTTTAAAAACACCTCACCTGTCTCAGAATAAAGGCAATAACATCGGATGATTCCCAGTAGCTGGCATGGAACAGATGAGGCAGAGCATTTGTGGGGAAGTTGGCAAGGCCTTCTGGGCAATATAAAGCATAGTCTAGTCTCTTGGTGCCCCACCATTTCTGAGTCACTAGAAAACAACAAAGTGAAATATTGTAATTACAAAAAAGGTTAACACATTTGAAGAATTTTCAATAAAAATATTGTTATCAAAAAATTGTGAAATATACTATACAAATAATATACGAAAGTATGAAAATAAGAGTGCAGTTTGCAATTCCTTCTCTCAGGAATTTTAGCAGTAATATAAATGAACAATGAAGAGGAACAAAGTTAATCCAAAGTTATGAAGTCAATAATATAATTTCCTGTCTCTCCAAGATTGTATCATAAAGATTGAAACAATAAAGAAAGAGAGAAACTTGGGTGTGCGTGTGCGCACACACACGTGCGTATTTATTAATACTTATGGTTTAAGGATATGCTACCAAAAAAGATTTTTTGGATAAATCATCACCTTAAGCAACAAAAACTTAAAATTCATCCACGATACTATAAAATGTGCTATTGGCATGCCATCTGGTGGTACCATTTGGTAGTTTTTGTGGGAAGAAATTCAATTCTACAGTTTAAGTGATTAGGTGTGAATGTTTGTGCATTAAGTTGGCACTGCATGCATGCCCAGGCAATCACACTATTTGAAACTCAAGAGTTGTGAAAGCATAACGATCAAAAATATCCCTGATCACGATGACCACTACAGTTATAAAATGTTGGTGATTAGGGAAAAGGTGCAGGAGCTGAATTGCAAAGGTACAGTCAGGTTCAACAAAATCCATTGGAAAGACAGTGTACCAAATCTTCAATACACAAACTGCAAACTGCAGGATTCCAAGAATGCAATAAGCCTACATGACTATAACAAATATCTGAGAAACTAAATTCGATTCCTACATGGGACATAGTAACAATCACAAATAGCCCAAATTTTACCCGGTGACCCACTTAAGGATCTCCCTAAAAATGCTTCACAGTCTCCTAGAGGGTTCCCAATTTGAGAACCTATTACTGAAAATAACATATATTTTGAATAGAAAAAATGTTGCATTTAGTATTAAAGAAATTAAATTGTGTTTTACTACTCATTATAATAAATTATTAATATAGATTGTTTTTGCCCCATCTTTTTCGACAATTCACCCTTGGACAATAAATAAAAAGGTATTAACTAGGAAGAAAGTGTTTTGCTTGAATTGTTTACAATTTTAATGACTAAATTCTACAAAGTCATTATCTAGCTTCTGTTGGTATATCCTATCATTTTTCCCAGAGAGAGAGGTTGCGAATTCATGTTGTAATGACTAATATCACCTTATACGAAATGTTATATACCAAAATACATAATCAATATCAGATTATTCAAAGACAGTCACACATAAGTGATTAATTCATAAACTGACTCCCTTGGGATACGAGGTACACTATTGGGCAGATTCAAAAATATGTTAGAGGAAGAACATTAATTCAAGTGTCTACAGGCAAAGTGATATTGACATCTTGAGTTGCCACAATTGGAGTTCTCCAAGATTCTCTTTCGTCCACAGTTATCCATTCTACATTAGAGTGAATGGAAAAGAATTATTCTCAGACTGAAATTGCTATGCAGATGACAAACTTTTTATAAAACTATCATTGAATTTATCAAATGCAATGGAATGACCTCAATGTAGTGGAATATTGCCTGGTATCTTTTATTTATTTATTTATTTATTTTACGTCAAAAACAGTTAAAAACTGTTTGTGACGTGCTATGGAGAAGTGAATTATGTGCATGTTTTCAAATTTCTGTGATCCCTACACTAAGTCGTATAAAAAAAATTAGTGTTTTTTGCAAGGATTGTAAAAAAAAAAAAAAAAAAAACCAACTCCAATGTAATCCTGCCGCGACACCATGGAAACAATAATTTGAATAACTATATTTCCCACTGAAATCTACAAGACGTGCACAGACAATGAAGTTACATTATGTCCAGAAGTAAAACAAGGCGCCATCTCAGCATTTGCTCAATGGATCAGGGAAACTGGATGAAAACCCTGATCGAGATGGGGGTCATTGACCCAGAGGCTGTCTTGTGGTTATGTTCTTTACACTTGAATAGTGAAGAAATCCATCTTGAGAAACACAACCCTGGGCTTGATTACAATGAAAACCACACCCAAGAGTGCTTTAAGGCCATTTAGCCCTCTTAATGCCACTCTAGTAAAAAATAAAGAAAAATATTTAAGAATCCTTATCAATTAAGATCTTAAATGGGGTAACCAAGTTGTTGCTGTTACTAAACATGCTAGTAGTTTGGTATAATTCATTAAGAGGGCTTTTTTCTGTTTTGCATATCCTGACAGCTTTAAAAAAATCTTCATCTTTTTCTTCTACATTTCTTGGGCTAGGCTTACACCTGTTCTGTCTCCACTGCATCTTTCCTCTTTTCTTGGATCTTCCCATATCTCTTTTCCATCTCAGTTTGTAAGCATATGCTAATCTTGGCAGTCTTGTTTCTTAAATTCTTTCTAAGAGGTGCAGCCACTTTCTCCTGTTTATTTCCATTATATTACTTATGCTATTCACATTCAATTCTCACCTGATTTCTTCATTTCTTTTCTGATCTTCTAGGATGTAGCTTTTCATTCTTCGAAGGAACCTCATCTCTGAACTCTGAATTTTGCTTACTCTTTTTTTGTGTAAGAATCCAGCATTCACTCCCATAAAGCAATATCGGGAGAGCTAATGTTTTATAAAATTTTATTCTAGTATCTTTTTGGGTCTTGTTTTTAAGAGTTGTGTGTATGGTCCCACAGATGGATTGAAATCGTGCTAATTTTTCATCAATGCCTTTTTGTCCTTCTGTGTCACATCCTAGGTAATTAAAATTTAGAACTTATTCTAAGCTTACAATGGTCTAGAACTCTTTTTGAACAGAGAATCTCCTTACCCCAAAACACTAATATTTGGTTTTGTCTTTTGAGATGGTCTTTGCAAGAGCTCCATAGCCATAGTGCAGGACACATTGTAGATCCTAGTTTCCCGGTTTTTGAATTACGACAGCATCATCTGCATAAAGTAGAAGGTTTAAAATATTTTTGTCCAAGTCAATTTTATTCCTGTTCTAATATTTTGTTTCCATCTCACAAATATCTCATTTACATATATGATGAAAAGAGTCGGCGACATTGAACATCCTTGTCGAACACCTTTGTTAATTAAAATTTCTTCTGCCTGTATGCGATCTGTCTTAAAAATTATTTTTGAATTATTATACAAACATTTAATTCTTTCTATGAGATGACTAGGGTATCTATAATTTTCCATAATGTCCCAAAGTTTCCTTTGATCAACATTATCAAAGGCTTCAACAAAATCAATAAATGCCATACATGTTTGTAGGTTGAAATATCTTCATTTCTCCATGGTTAGCTGTACAACAAATACATAGTAGTTGACCTTCCTTTTTGAAAACCAGTTTGTTCTTCACCCATTAGCAAATCTGTTGTTTTTGGGAGGCATTTGTTTATAATTCTGGCATATACCTTATATGTTGAGTAAAGCAAGCTAATACCTCTAGGTTTTAGTATAGTAGTATAGTAATTCTCTATGTTTTTGTGATCTCTTTTCTTAAATATCGATACAACTTCAGCTGTTTTTCATTCTTCGGGTGTCCGTTTAGATTGCCAGCATTGGTTAATTAAATGTAATCTCCAATGCAGGAGTGGACTGCCATATTTTAGAAGTTCAGCATTAACTTTGTCCGTTCTAATAGCCTTTCTAGTCTTTAGTTCTTTTAATAATTATTGTACCTCTTGAAATGTGATTGGATCAATGCTGCTGTTCTTTTCTCCTTTACATTATGATCTTTCAACATCATTTTGTCCATTGTACCATAGTTGTTTGTAACGTTCATACACTTTGCTTTCTTCACAACATCAATCTTTATTGTATTTCTTACTGTCTTGTTCAGATGTTTCATAATCTCTTATATGTGGCATTTTGTCTTCCATGTAGGTCATTTTCAATTTTATTTACGAATTTATTCCAGGATTTCTGGTAAGCTTTTTGACAATATTCTATTCTGAACTGTCCTATTCTGTGCTGTTTTATAGTTTTTTCAGACTAGCTTGTGGTTCTGGTGAAGCCATTTTTTTATATTTTTCCAGTTTGTCTTTGATTGCTTCTGCAATTTCTTTGTTCCAGATTCTTAAACCTTTCTTGCTTCGAATCTTTCTCTTTATACCAAGTGCTTCCGTTGCTTCTTTCCTAATATTAATCTTTATATTTACTCACTCTTTCTCGAGGTCATCATCTGTTGGGACGTCCATTAAATATTGTCATAGTCTCTTTTGGTACTTCTTATGCTCTCTTCTAGGTGTAGTGCTTTCTTTCTTGTTGATGTTTTCCATCTTTTCCAAAGTGAGAATTTTGCAATCAGTATGTAATGGTCAGCCTACAGATCACACCATTGCTAAGCTTTTACATCCTTCAGCTGTGCCCGTATTTTATTATTTATTAAAATGTAATCAATTATTGATCTGCAGCCTTGTGTGCACCATCTGTATTTATTTATGTCTCTTTTCCTAAAGAAAGTATTTGTAATTTTTAAATTGTTGGTGGAAGCAAATGTTCTTAGCTCTTTACCATTTTATTCAAGCATTGTTTGCCCTGATTTCTGACAATTCTTGAGATAGGTATAATAAATACTCTGGCATTAAAATCACTGCATATCATTAGACCATCTTTCCTGTTCACATTATTGATTTGCTTTTGTAGCTGTTGTATAATATTTGTTTCTGTCTTACTTCCCTCTTCAGAGGCATACTACATATATCTCTATCACCATCAGATGACCTATCTACTTTCATTCTTATCATCATTATTCTTTCAGTCATGTACATATAATTCTCTATTCTAGATTTCAGTCTTTAGTGAATCAGTATGGCCACCCCAGCTCTTACACCCTCTTACACACCTCTGACACACAACAATATATCATTATATAGTAATCTAATTCTTTTGTTCCTTTCAGTTTCTTCTTAGTCTCAGTTATTACAGCTATTTGTATTTTCCATATTTAGAAGCATATCTACTTCTACTTTTTTTATTCCCAGATCTCTCACATTCCATGTGGCTTCATTTATTAATTCCACAATTCCTTTTCTTTTCTCCTTGGCATGCATTGGTTGCCATATGTAACTACATGGCTGTGATGTCCCTCCTGTGTGAATGCTTGTTTCAAGCGTAATTCACACAGGAGATCTTTCACGTTAATGAACTGAGAGGTCGAGAGGAAGAGTAAGGGGAAATGATTACTAGTATGTTCACTGCAATGTGAATTTAATCTTCATATTCTGTCACCATTTACATTATTAGAGGGGTGAGTGAAGGGGAAAGAGAGAGAAGGAAGGTAGAGGAAGAAGGGAAGTCAAGAGGTGCTCGTGATGGCATCAGCTGCTTACCATGGCATTAATCTCTCCCTGCAGAAGTGTTGGGGCTCCTTCCTGGCTCATGATGATGTACTGGTGGTGAGAGGGCTCGTGGTGACACTAGCAATGGTGGCTCAGCACTGAGATCTGAGATACCTCAGAAAAGTCAACTGTCAACATGTTTTCCACAGAGCAGTCTCTATCCCAATGCAGTGATTTTTCCGCTTCATTGCTTGGGTTCTGGCCATGTGGCGAGAATTTATTCTTTTCATTTATATTGAAGTACGAATTTCCTTTTAATTTTTGATATGGCTCATCACATGGCTTACAGTGGAGATAGTGATTACTATTCCTTACTGTGAGTTACCAGCCCACAGCTAAGTAGGCAGATGTCGGGGCTGCCAACTTGAAGCATTCTGCCATTGCTTGTTTTCTGACAAGGGCACTTCCCTAGATGGTTGTCTTCACTTCGGCTGTGGGTTCCATCAACCCCTCAAGGTGCCTCATGCCATCTTCGCTAAAGATCTTCTTCGCTGAAGATATCTTGGGGTCCTTTTCTGATGTTGGAAACTTCTTCTGGCACTGACGCCCTCTTCTGGGGTACTTCTTTGTCTGACCCCTCCCCTTTGACCTATCTGGGAAAGGAGGTCCTACCAGTAGCTATGCTACCACCAGCATAGTTCTCAGGTTCATGGGGGCACACAAGTTCCACCATCAAGGTCTTCTACTCCCTAGGTGGACACATTACAAAAAATTCCCCCATATATTACACTTGCTTGAGTAGGCAAATGTTGTCTGGTGATCTTTATACATATAGAATTAAGAAACATTTGACCTAGAACAAAGACAATAAGTACAAAACTATGAAGAGACAATAATATTCCACAATTGGATTCTATTCATACAAGAACTACAGCTTGTAGACTGAAGGGACGACCAAATGATGAAATTGAACAAACCGAGAACAAGAATTCTGCTCTTTCTCATTTTATAATAAGAAGAACAGCATTTTAATATTTGATAAATGTTCACTCTTGTGTAACAGAATTGCATGGGCAAACAATATTCACATTTGATTAGAATATTCTGATGATAAATAACAAGAGCTCGGACAATGCCCTTTTTGCCTATTTCATTTGTTTGAATGTATTTTTAGGCAACTTACCCCATTATCCATGTTTACCTTAGAAATGGCTTTTGCAAGGGTTTCATAACGCCTAAAAATGCCTATTTTAGAGATAATTGCCTAATCGAGTGTTAAGAGCATAAAAGTGCCTATATTGAATTTTCTGCAAATTTAATATTTTTTGTTCACTATATTTTGTTTTCTACAATCATTTTTTGAGAAATCACGGAAATTGGTAATTTTTTACCAAACAAGTAACAACCACATAAAATCTGCCAGGGGGTCCTCCAATCGAGAAGCTCTATGCCCTGTGTGTTCTTGCCTGTAACACGTTGAGCAGGGACACCACTTAGAGACGTACGAGAATTTGAGATTGTGTGTGTTACCTTATCTACTTCGCCAAATCCCATCAGGGCAGTCCAGAGACCAGGAAATTGCTCTCATCTTTCCGATCTTTGCAATGATTAGTAAGCTATCTATTTCTTACTAAGAACACCACTGTATTAAAAAATAGGGCTCCTGGCATCTACTTTTAGAAGGTAGAATTACACAAAATAGATGGAGTTTTCTTCGATAATGTTGTATTGGCTTCAAAGTTTAGTGCATGCCAGATAAGTAAATTTGCTGGTCCTGTTAAGCAATGCCTAAAGAGAGTTTCAAGTGCATTGCTAAAAGAATGGATTTATGGAGAAGATTCACAGTGCACTGGAAATGTATTTTTTTGCCAGTGTTGTGAAAAGGTGATAAATTGTGCAAAAAATATGAAAAAGTGAGAAAAACCACCCAAACCTTCTTCAGCAAGTGCAGTCAAAAGATGAAGACAAGAAAGAATTTCAAAACTGACTTGTGCCATGCCGCAAACATTTCATTTTCAAAACTAGTAAATCCATCGTTTAACAAGTTTAAGCAACAACATATGTATACAAAATATAAAATTCCACTGGAGTCAACTTTTAGGAAATATTATTTAAATTGCTCCTAAGTTAAATTGTTGTGCAATATGTTTTGACAATCAAAAAGCTTCGAATTGTTTTTAGAGAATTGTGTTCAGTCTATTTTTAAGTTTTTACTTCCTAAGTGCTTGCCTATTATCAACTATAATGCCTATTTGCCTGCCTATTTTTAAGCTTTTAAGTGCCTATTTGCCTGCCAATTTTCAATCTTTTTAGTGCCTACATGTCTAAATAACTAACCCTTCACTCCTCTTGTGATAGCCAAAGGGAACTCAAGAAAACTTGTGCAGAAAGTGAATTTATATTTGCTCTCCAGAAGCAAAGCAAAGGGCCATCTCAGCAAGGGCCTGCTCAAAAGATCAGGGGAAATGAAAAAAGCACCTGATGACATGGGGGATCACTGACCTTGACAGTGAATTACAATACTTTTACAGATAGAAATAAAAATATTACTAGTGCTTCCAGTGGTAGTGTCAGCAAATGAATTGGTCACCAAAGAATGGCATGAGCCCACAAAGAAATTATTGCTAACTGAGAAGCATCTGAGGACCATTCAGAAAAAAGCATTATTGAGAACAGAAAATATAGTCCGTAAATTCTCAAGCCTGAATTGACAGATAGAAAAAAGCAACCCTGTTATTGTTCCACTTTATGTGCAAACCACTGTTGTCTTGGGTAGTTTTGAGAATCCTGGCATCAATGTAGATGCAGAGAAATATGGGAAATAATAATAATATATATGGAATTGACCTTGGATAATGAACATCACATATACATGAGTGATGGCTGTGTGATGTCCACTTTAGTTTTCATTGGATTGTCAGACTGAGGAAGGTAGTTTAATGAGATTTTGTTAAGGATTATTGAACAAATGGTGTGGGAATATTTCTTTGACCAGATATGCATGAAATTGCTGATATTTATTATGAGTATGTCATCTTAAACAATTTTACTAATGCACACAAGGTTTTTAGAGTTTCTTTTTCTAATGATTGTTGTGTTCTTAGTTTTATGATTATGTTTGTGTCATCTGCAAACAAAATTATTTTGTTACTTCAAAAAGGCATGTCATTTTTGTACATAAGGAATAGTATTGGCCCCAAGATGGATCCTTGTGGGACTCCACTACTCATCATCTGAAGGCAGGAGTGGTGCGATGAAATCGTGTTTTCTTTAATGGCTGATACTGGAGGATAAGTACATGGCTACAGTTTAATAAATATGATTTGATCCGTTGGCCTGCATTTCCCTAGCATTTCTATTTTTGTTACAAGTATGTGATCATCAATAACGTCAAAGGCTTTTAACAAATCTACGAGAAGGTCAATGGGAATTTCCTTCTGATTTAATGCAACAAATATATGATTTAAAAAGGTGAAGGTGTATGTGTCCCTGGATCTATTTCTCTTGAAGCCATGTTTTGCATTTGTGAGATTATTTGCATTGAGAAACTGTTTCAATCTTTTGCTAAAAGTCTCTACAAAATTTTTGAAAATCCTGATAGCAGGGATATAGGCCTGTAGTTCATTGGAGCCTAACTACTGTCCTTTTTCAACAAGGGTTTAATTTTTGCCCTTTGAAGCTATCTGGGAAGATATCTGTTCTTAGGGAGTAATTGCAAACACGAGAGAATGATAGCACCATAAATGAAGCACTTTGTTTGATAAAAAGATCTGGAATGTTGTTCAGACCTCCTGAACACTTCATTGTCAACCGAGTTGTAAACATGAGAGTTCACTTCCAACTGAATGTAGTCCTGAATACAAAAGAGAACCTGAATGCATTCAAGATTAGTTTAGGCACGATAACTACACCATAATATACGCAACATTAAATATAAGAAGTTTCATTTTATATTTTTATGAAGAAAGAAAAGTTTGTGACGTTTGTCACTGAATTTTTAAATATTTGATACACATACTGTGACGTGTCAGGCCCTGACGGCACCTGCGACCTCGTTTCAAGGCACGTTCTTTTTATAAAATGGATCTTTTGAATGCAAAAAACCTTTTCCTTCACACTCCCTCGAGTAGGTCCTAAGAAGGTCATAAGTCCACTCACTTCGGACTAGACAAGGAGCCATGACACTCGCTTGCACCCAAGTGTCTCTCGGGAGTCATTTATCTCGTCACGTGTAAATTTGTGTATTATTTGACGCCCTGAGCAGCACCCTGTTTGTCAGCCATCTATGGCTCATTGAGCTTGCCTCACGAACAAAGCCATGTTATGCGCATTAGATTGCCACTAATCGACAAGGAATTTTAAGAGCACATTCAGAGTTAAACACATTGCACTCGATATCTTCAATACAAATTACAGAAGAAAGGATGTCAAGTGCCTTGTGGCCACAATTTGTTTGCAGGCTTGCACCTTTTTCCACATCTGTTGCTGCCTCAGTATCCTGGGGCAGCTGGGGGGTTCCCAGAAGCTCTCTAGAATAGTTTGGATCATTGTTTGAGAAGTCAAATAAATGAAGGAGCAGGTAATTGACAGATGTAATTTGACTTATTGGTGATAGCTGTGATTTGGATTACTCGACTACAATTTATGTAGGACATTTTTCAGGACTTAAAAGTGTCTTTATAGTGCTTTAACATCTGATATCTAGTTATAACTGACATTGCTAAAAACGAAATCCAATGTATATTTGCTATTTTCCTTAGCAAAGTTCACACACAGTTTAATGTTATTGAGAGTTTTGATACATCCCAAAGTACATACAGGCATTGATGGTCTGTAGTGGCAGTGAATCAATGACTCCTGAGACAGTGCTCTGAATGCTGACTTCTGACAGGCGCCGCACATGCCCTGGCGTTGGGGAAGCCACACTCAGGCCCTCTGCAAACATCTGAGGATTTGCTTGGATGAATTCCACTGCAAACCAAAGCAATATATAAGTAATGCAAAAAATCTTATTCTGAAACATCCAAATTCTTACAATTTCCTACAAATGAAATCAGACATGGTTTTGTTTTATCTGTTTTTAACTTTGTTGTTAAAACCTTTGAATCATAAGTTTTCAATTCCTCCAGTAAGAACTATGTAATTGAGCTTAATCTACAGTACAGATATAAATCTAAGATTTAATTACAACAGAGAAGTCTGAACATTATTAGACTCAAAAGTTAATGACTGCAGAATATTTAGTTTCATTCACTTTGGTTCACTCATGTGGTGTAGTATCATGATAGTATCACTTATTGTGCAGGTTGCTTACTGCAAGAAGAATCATGGATCAGCACCAATATACAAAGTTTTAGAAATGCAAATGTTACCTCTGTTACAGCAGTGTTTTCTTAACAGACGTTTTGTCTTTATGTACAATGGAGCACAATCATTAATCCAAGTCAATTAAAAAATTGTTGGATAAAATTAATGTGAATTTATTGCGATGGTCTGAAAACAGTTGGAATAGGATCTCTATAAAGCATCTGTACTCATTTGAGAAACAAAAATGGAAGACATTTGACATGACTATTGGGAACAACTAGTTAACAGCTCAATAAAATATGGCATACTGATGAAAATCTAATAAAATGTACATTTCTCATAATAAGGTTTCCAAAACGTGTAGAACAGTGCTGCTTTAGTGTGTGTAACAAAATATTTATGTTCATTAAAACAACCAAAAAATGGAACACAAAACATGTACTTGTTTACAAGATACGTTCTTGAGACTACTAATTTTCACACCACTGTACCATGTCAATTTTGGTGGGAACTTATTTATCATGTTCATTATTATGGGCCAAATTTTGTAAATGAAATACTTCAATTAGATTGTACAAAACACTAAAGATTGTGAACTGAGTAACAGTAATGAAATAATGATTATTGTTAATTATTATTATAGTTATTATTATTATTATTATTATTATTATTATTATTATTATTATTTATTATCATCATTATAATTACTGCTTTTTTAAAAATTAAATAAAGGAATTTGCCAGGTACCACCAAAAAGTGTCCATTGTCTTCCAACAAACAAAAGTGACCAAGATAATGGAGGCATTCAACTTGACTTATTTTACAGTAATAGGTAAACTTACAAAAAACAATTTGTATCTGCTAATAAAATTCAACATTTGTAAATAAAAACATCAATCTAAATGATTTTCATTTTATGAAGTACAAAGTAACAGAACAATTGTTCTATTTTGCACAGGAGATATAAAGTTATTAATGAATACTAAGCTGTTCATAAAGTAATTTGATGTTTAAAAATGGACAAAATAAATATTTTGATTTTCTGACAAAAAGAATAAGGTCCCACAAATCCAAACCAAGTAAGGAATACTCATAAAATTACTTACAAAGGTGGTATGGTTGCCCATTACCCAGAGGATATTTCTGATAGCGTGCAATGTTCACAGGAGGCAGCATTGAAAATCGAGCTGAAAGAAGTGGCTCCAATCGGGCAGAAACAGGGTCTGTTGGATGGAATAAGTTGTACACTTGCTGAACTTGTGGCCGCGGTATAGGAGCTGAAATGAAAGCATTCAAACTTATTAGATGCTTCCTGAAAAAGAGGTGGATCTCATGTAGTGGAAACTGTTCTTTTGACACCCCCTCCCCATCATTTTCCTCGAAAATTCAAATTTTGGACAAACGCTTTTGAGCAGGCAAGAAAAAAAACATGGGACATATCATGTCCCAAAATATTTCCATCAATTTTTTTTTAAAGGAATTGATACACCCTGCAATGTATCTTGGTGGTAGCATTGCTGCTGGGCAAGGCAGGAAGAGATGGGTGGGCACAGATGAAGCAGAGCAGGCGGGTGGGGCAAGAGAAGTAGATGTGCGGGTGGGGTGGGAGTGTCACGTCAGGTCAGGGTAGGGGAAAGGGACAGGGGCAGGTGCAGGATCAGGCGCATTGGGGCTGGGGGTAATGGCAGAGAAATGTACAAGAGGGCATCGCAATGCAAGTGTGTCAATGTGATGAAGGCACATTTGGATGGGGAGTGCACACGTGGCAGAGAAGGGAGGTTCGAGAAGCAGAGAGCCGAGTACAAGATGGGCACCACTGGGTAATCAGTCTATAAAGTTGTTTATTAAATACAATATACAATATTAACAACACTTACTACTTTTGTCATCTGTTGAAGAGATCTTTCGGTAGGCAAGCACAAGAGCAAGTGGACTTCCAAACATGAAAAATTCATTTACTTCAAATTCTAATTTGCAGTGGTGAGAATGTTCACTGGAAAAGAAAAAAATCTGAATGAAATTTTCAATAAAGGAAAAGAACATTTAAATTAGCAGTGCTACAACATAGTAGAGTCTCTCTTCTAACATTCACTCACTTTAAAAATCTATCTTGAAATATTGTCAGAAACATGTTTTGTGTCTGAACAGCACTAGTACAAACAGTACACATCATTTTAATCAAGATTCACTTTGATCAATATTTCTCAACTTGACCTGCTGTAAATTTCTATAGAATTTTTTATTTTATTTTGGGAAGTACTATATGCAAAGCTCAAACAAATTTTTTCTTTACATTTCTTACTCAAATAGAGAAAAGTACACTTGTAAAAAAGGTAGGTCTGATTATCATTAAAACCTCTGAATTCTTGAATATTTTTCTGAAATTCATTCTTGAATGTTTTTCAGAGATATTTTTCTTAATGCAATTGATTTTTCAATATTAAGACTTTAAATGCTGTCAAAAAGTTTTTTTTTCCACAAGTGATTTTGAATCAAAAAGGAATAATTTTACCAAACTCTCTAAACAAGATTTTTTCAAAACAGCTCTATATATCTTCTATGCGTTTTTTGGGTATGTATCTTCCCCTTATGCACTGTTAATATTGTTTTAACAGAAGTATTTTATAATTTTATGCACTTGCAAACACAAGCTTCATATAATCTCTTATGAAGTTTCTGTGAAAAAGTACTTCAAATTTTGCATCTACAGTAAAGCTTAAATGCCATTTTCATAAAAACAACTCCAAATTTTTCAATGAGCATTGCCGTTTAGGGCAAGGTCTTTAATCTTCTTTAATATTCTTAAAATAATATTATGATTCTTTGTATTAGGAAACCAAAAAACTGAGAAAATGTAAAAAAAAATGAATTTTTGGTGGCGATAGATGGCAGCTGGCAAGAGTTTGAGGCACATCCAAATAGCTTGGCCAGACCAAAGAAAATAGAAAACAAATATGAGAAAGACTGTGCCTTTCTGTAGCACCATTAGCTTCTTCCAGTAAGTACTTATTGAGGATTATATTTTATATTGTTGATACTAAATTTATAATGTAATACATGACAATAATGTTTAAAACATTTATACACAAATGAATTTTTTTTTAAATTAATTTTTTATAAACTATCATCGGTAGACAGTGATGAATAGGGACTGGAAAAATATGTAGTATGAAATGTCAAAATATGTACATAAATATGCAATGAACAGTGAGAATATGTAATAAATATGTAAAATAGGATATAATATACAGGGTGCGCGGCCAAAATCCGGACAAATTGAAAATTTTTATCGACACTATATTTTTTGTTGTAAACATGAAAAATTAAACAAAATTTTTTTACCACGTAATGTATAGGATCATATAGAATAAATTTATTCTATATATCCCCCACTTCCTTGAACGACCGCCTCCAATCTGGGTCTGAACCGCTCGCAGGCACGGTGCAAGGCATTACGGTCCATTTCGGCGAATGCTGCTTCAATAACGACTCGGAGAGATGCTACGTTCGGGTGTCTCGACTTGTTCGTCACTCTCTCAACCACGCTCCATACATAATAATCCAACGGATTTAAATCTGGCTGTTGGGAGGTCAGAATTCCTTCGACCAAAACATGTCGATATTGTCCGATAACCAATTCTGCACCAAATGACTCGTATGGGCGGGCGCACCGTCTTGCTGGGACACATATGGCCTTCCAGATGCTATGTTGTCCATCCCCGGCTTCACGTTAGATAATACATTCACATAAACCTCCTTGATCACATTTTCCCCTTTTTGGAAGAAATGAGGTGGCATAACGTCACCTTCGGACGAAACAACTCCTATCACGTTCACATTGGCCGGAAATTTTGTTCTTGATACCACAGGGACATCCTCAGGGTCGAGGGCAAGCCAGCGGTCATTTCTTTGATTAATTTTTGCGTCTACCATAAAAATTTTCTCGTCGGAAAAGAATCTGATTTGTCCAGCCGCCTTGTTCCGTAAGGAGCAGAAAAGAAGATTGCACCGTTCAACTCTCTTCGTCCTGGCGGCTTCAGAAAGCATCTGTCGAACTTTGATGGTGTAGGACTTGTAGCGGAGGTCTTCCTGGACAATCTGACGCATAGTTGTCTCACTTATCCCGATAAGCGACGCAATTTTTCGGATCGATTGCCCTGGATCCTCAAAAATCAGTTCTTGAACGCGTTGAATGACTTCTGGCGTCCTGACTACGCGCTCCTTCGAGTGCACTTTCCTCATGGGTGTTAGGAGACCTTCCTCTGACTTCTCCGACTCCTTGTATTTGGCCACGACATCATATACTGTCGATCTCGGATATCCGAAGAAGCTGATAATCTCCGTCGCTGAGCGACCAGCACGAACACTTTCAATTATCGCTGCTCTTCGATTATATTCTTCGCTTTGTCTCAACATTGCGACTGTTTTGAGTTTATGTCTGCTTAGTAGATGTGTATACGATATTCATGTAATAATCGCGACATCTTTAAGTGGTATAAAAGAGCGGGAGATTCAAATCTAATTTTGTCCGGATTTTGACCGCGCACCCTGTATATCTGATATATACTGAATATAAAGTACACAAATTATAAAACACATTAACCTAATTCAAAATTACATTTATGAAAAATTCCCTAAACAATTTTTAAAAATAATACAAACATTTTAAAACTCATTTGGAGAGCACAAGATGAGGCACGTTATGCCCTTTACAACTTTCCCTCCAGTAATAAACACTTCATCTATTGCAATCTAGGACCATAGTTTAGCAGCCACACTGGATGCAATAGAAGTCCTCATACAAACTGGCAGTATCTACGACCAGCATTCACTGCAGCATGCTGCATTCTCATCGAATAGTTACATGCAGGTGATTGCTGAAGTTTCCCCAAAATTAAGGTTAAATGTCATGAAACGTGATGCTAGTAATACTTTTCACACCTTAAAGTGAAAATGATCTTGGTCACACTTCCCGTCCCTGAGATAACTGAAGCAGATGCGTTGGACTGTAAAAACATCCCACTGTGTCTTAATGTAGTGCACCCCCAGTAATTATGTAGGAAAAAATTCTGATTTCTTTAAAATACTTCTTTCCATAAAAATATGTAATAAAATCAATTGATTAAAAAATATTTTGAGAAAATAGAAAAAAAACAACAACAACATAAAATATGTAACACACTACTAAATACGTAAAAATATGTAATGAAAAGATTTGATATTGTGTTACGGTGACGATGATTCGTCAAAATTTCTATTTTGAGAACAGTATGTGATATGAACAGTATTGAACATTATGAACAGTATTTTGAGAAAAATATGAAATTACATAAAAACCCAGCCTCCACTGATGACTAAAAATTCTTATTTAAATTAATTTTTTAAATCAGGATTTTTATGACCTAAAACAGATTAATAAATCTTCTCCTAATGTTTATAAGTTTAGGTACAACCTATAACAAATCTTTATTAAAAAGTACTCTAACAAAAGTGGGCAAAGCGCTCTAACCTGGTGGAGGAAGAGCGCCGCCGGGGCTGAGGAGCTGTCAGGTGTTTGCCAGGGTGGAGACTGTCGCAGCCATTCTCAACATTCTCATCCTGGCCAGTGTCTGTGTCCAGGATGCTGTTCTCACTGTCGTGGCGTGATTGGTACTGGACTGTGCGACACAAGGCATCATAACCAAGAATAGAGCCCACACCATCACCTGCAAAGAAGGGGACACAATCATAATCTCCCACAACAGTTGCTGAAATTCAAATATTTTATATTACTGTTATTATTATTATTATTAATGCACAAAACAAACACTATTAACAACAAATTTCATTTTAGAAATGGGGTAAAAAGCAAGAAAAAACAGAAAAGGAAGAGAAGAAATGGAATAAAGTGACAGGACATCAAAAAGTCAAAATAAATAAGAAGAAATAACAAGGCAAAAGTCTGGAAAAATAAGGAAAGGCATGAAAGAGTAAGGAAACAGAAAAATAGCACAAAAAGAAGAAATGGCTGAAGGAAATTAAAAAAAAAAAAAAAAAAAAAAAAAAGAAGAAGAAAAGAAGAAGAAGAAGAAGAAGAAAGAAAAACTAAAAAAGCTTTTATGTCCAAATGAATCCACTTACAAATTTGAAATGAAATGTAATGTAATAAAATGATTGTTGTTATTAATTTATTTTTAAAATAATAAAGATACATACATATATAAAAACAAAGAAATTTTACCTATGAAACAAATCTGTCCACAGAACCCTTGGCCTTCATCAGACCTAATGAATTCCTGATAAGTTGCATTGGCAGCATTTATTACTTTAGACACAGTGTCCTGATACTCAGGTGATGATGAGGCAAAGAGAGGAATGGCTCCAATAGGAATCGAGTCATGAGTCACTTGGGGCGAGTCCACACTAGATGGAGATACATCAAAGCTGTAGGGGCTCAAGCTGAAAAGTTGAATAAGTATCTTAGAGACTTGGAAATTCAAGATCGATTAACACAAATAATATATTTTTCACAAGAATTTTTTCCAAACCTAGAAAGCACTCCTAATGCTTCTGTGCAGATGGAGGGGCAAGATACCAACTTAATGGCAATGTGGCCCACCATTGAAGGGTAGTGCTGCCGCATCACACTCTCAAATGCACCCCGAAATGTGGTAATGTCAGATTTCTTGGCAGTTACATCCACATTTGCATCTAGAAACAAATATATTATTCCTGACATTGTGAAACAAGATCCAGACTTTCAAATAACTTCAAACAATGAAATATTCACATTTACATTAAAAAATGATTTCATGTAGTTGTATTAATATTATATATCCTATTCTGGATATATTATGTATTAATAAGATAATTAGAATTAATAATTCGATATTAATAATTAAAAAGAACATTAACAAGCACATGAATAAGAGTATTTAATAAGAAAGTTTTCTACATCTCCAAAGTTTACACTTTCAAATATCATCAATGCAGTACTTTAATTGACTACCTTCAATGTTTGTCATTCATGGATTTGTCTCATCAACGTAAAAGTCCCTGAATGCTCTCTTCAAAGAACTGCGCACCGTGTATGCTCATGCAACGGTCTCCACCAACTTGTTTAGAAAACCAATGCCAATTGCCAATGTCAAATCAGAGCTACAACTTCTGTGTCGCTCTCAGCAAAAAAGGTGCAGTTTGGTTTATTTGCAGTATGTGGTCATGTGTTTTCATGAAAGGATGTGAACTGCTATATGTCTTGGAAAAAAACTGCACATGTAGTAACATTCCACTGACAATATGTTAGCGTTTCAAACTGACCCTCAATATTGTCCAGAATTTATTAAAAGTTTAAAATATCACAAGTGACATTCACTGTCTACACTAAGCTGCAAATCTGCAAGCTTAAGAGAATTGTCAATAGAAGAAGAAAGAGACATTTTAAAAGCAGTAAATTATTCAATCTTTCCTCCATTATAACTTGTCATATTTGCATAGTTATTTCTTGGCAAAATGCCACTTCACTCCCATCACCTGGCTGGTTCAAAGTTTCATTTTTCACTCTCATACGGGGTCATTCCATTTTAAGTGGTCCAGAATTAAGTAAATTGGTCTTGCATCTTGATCCAAAATGAGCAATGTAAGGCCTTCCCGAAGAACAGTAATGGCAAAAATTTTTTCAAATATATTAAATATGTGGAATAATACATCTCCTATTCATTAACTTCTTATTCTTAAGACAGGGTGGCCAGCGAATCTGGAATCCTTGAAAACCGGAAAAAAAACGGGAATTTGAGAGAGCCTGGAAAAAACGGGGAAAAAACGGGAATTTGTTTTGAAAACCGGGAATTTTTCGTTATTTGTATTTTTGCAAATTTCAGGGTTATGCTAGATTATGTTCACATATTAGATCAATAATGCATAAAATTACAAATTTCAAGGATGCTTTATTTTTTCCCTCACTTGGCTTGCTTAATCTATTGTTAGTGAATATTAAGTTATTCAGATTGTTACTTCTCTTGAATTAATTTCTCTTTCTTCTATCTCCTTGAATACTATACCTAATATTTCAAAGGAAAGATTCTCAGAATTGAGAAACGATAGTATAAACGAACGACGCCTTTAATATACAGCCTGGCTTTCTACTTAACTGAAACAGGAATCGACTCAAATTATGTTCTTGGAACATCGATTTTGTAAAATCAGTCGCTTCTTATCCACTTTCTATCACTTCTCTTATTCATTTTGCATGCAGCTTGCGATCAGTTAAAATCCGTTTGTTCGACAGAAGAAAACGAATTTCATGTAATTTTCATTTATTTTAGTACATATTTCGGTTTGTTAGGTAATGTTTTACATAATTTCACTCATTTTAAGTGCATATTTTTGATATTTTACTTTTTTATGGATATTTTTGCTTATTTATTAAGTTTTTACTGCATATTTTGATGGCATAAAATCATATCTCTAATTACGATACTTAGAAATGAAATAAAGGATTCTTTTGTTTTTACATTATCTAATCCCTCGTGTTATATACATTGTTTTACTGGGAAAACATTTAATTTTCTTTTTTGATGACGAAACCACTTGTTAAAATGAAATAAAAGCGTCAAAAATGTGAATTATATTCATTGTTTGTATCGGAATTATTGTAAATCCCGACATACATGTAGCAACTAGTTTATGAATAATTTTATGTGTCTAGAGAGGGCAAAATGCGGCGCCCGAATGTAAACGGAGATAGCTGAACAGGCCAGCGAGCCGAGCGGTTGTCGAGCGAACCCGATCGGACTTCCTTGGCGCGAAGCTTTAATTTGACATTTGTCAGATATTTAATTTTTTTTTATTTTACAGTGGCCGTTAACATAGTTAACTTGCATTCGTCAGAAATTTTGAACGTTTAAAATTAATATTATTGATCTAAAGAATTATAATTAATTGGCAGTACCGCTTATATTTTTATGCTATTTTAATAATTTGTTATCTTTTCCACAACACTTGATTGAAGCAACCTTTCGCGTGGTTTTTAAGTGGTATCTCCAGTAAGCCTATATCCACTCTCTAAAATAGAAATAAATTAATGTAGTTATAGTTAATATATAATATATCAGTAATACATACACGACTGAATACATTGTTTACTTTTTGTAAACAAACTACGCAAACGTGTATTATTTGTGTCAGTGTTCGCATTTCTTGTAATGGTAAAAATTTAGGCACTGTTGTCACTGAATCCTAAATCTTTAATTGCAATTTCATATCTATTAATTTTGATTACGTACTTTGAATGAAGTATAGACCAAGAAGGTACATTTATTGTAATATCTAAGCTGAAGGAATTAATTAAATTAAGAAACTGTTCTTGCTCGCAAGATTCCACCAGATACTCTATGTTAAAATCTCCGCTTACAAAGAATTCAAAAGAGCGTTTACTGACTTCGTTTAGAGTTAGTATCTCTGTTGATTGCTGTCTGTATGATTGTAGAGTTTAGCCATTCAGTCTGCGGCTAGTAGAGGAGAGGAGAGCATTGTAATGGGTGTTGTTATTCTTTGTACGTGTGTGTATTTACAATGCATTTTAGATAAAGAAGTAATGTATAAAAAATCTGGCGTTACTAAATATCAGACAGCGTATGAACATTCTTTTCCACGGGTCGCACCTGGTCCAAAAGTTAACACAAATGCATTTTGCACTTGGTGCAAAACCACTATAAATATAATTACAATGGGGAAAAGTGTGCTAGAAAGCCACTGCAAATCGGCAAAATACAAAATCGCGTGTGAAAACAGGGGTAAAAGTGTGCCTTTAGATATGTTTCTCCAGTGTGGGACTGCTTCAAAGCCAGGAACTTCCAGTTCTTCTGGAAACGGAAGATCACAAGGTAACTCGTATAATATTTATTTTTAAAACCAATGAAATAAAACTACTGTACTAGTACATATATTCTGTAGGAATTATTAGTAATTCCTTCAAGTATGCAGTAGTATGTTGGTTGTTTTGCAAATTGAGAGATCCTCGTCCTATGTGATATAGGTCATATTTTACGGAATGTGAAATAAGACGTAGTTGAATATTGTTTTGATCGAAATGCAGTGAATTTAAGCATGTTGTGGTATATAATCTTCCAAATACTCAATACCGTGATATTGTCTTTTTCATTGAATTTAGATTTAAAATGATATATTAAACTACTTGGAATTGATGTAAAGTGATGTATTATCTTATTATGGCCTCGAGGATAACTAAGGATATGCGTGTTTTACTACTTTTTTAAAAATCGCTTTAAAAGTTTGTTTGAAAACTTGTTTAAATAAAAAAGTTCATTGGAGATTCTAACTTCACTTTCGCTCATTTATATTTTTTAATAAATGGTTTGCTCAAATGTAGTGTAAGTTGACGAGTGTAAATTTGGAGCTACGAGCGTCTCTTCTAGCGTTAGTTTCGGTCATGTAAAATACTAAAATTCCTCATTGCATTTTGGGAACTGGTGTTTTCTGTTGGACGAGTAATTCCACGAGTTTTGTTAAAGTTCTCTTATACAAATTACTACACTCTTTGCGATGGGGAAAAGGGTGCTGGTAACATAAGGTAATGTAATCATTCAAAGAAATGTATATTCCAGACTCAAAAAATGAATACATATGGGGAAGAAAGGGTATAGCCGAATAAGGTGGTGAAAAGTGCCCCCAAACCAAATCGATAATCGCGATGCTCGTATGAAAGAGAATATAAAATGATGTAGATTCACAAAAAATCAGCCACCTAGGGCAATTGTTGCAGAGATACGAGAAACGTAATTTCCATGTTTTTTTTCTCGGTTTCTATTGCATGTATCAGACTGTAAAAAAAATGGAGAGACGGGGAAACATTGTTGAACTTTAAAATATGTTTGTCTACCAATTTTGACGCCAAATTCATGCAGAAAAAATTAATAAAGTTGTAAAATTAATTTTCGACGTGATAATGTTAGAGTACTATCTCGATTTTTTCCCTAAAATGGGTCTTATAATATTATATAATATATATTTTTTCAGATTTTTAAACATTGTGGATGGTAGTAAAAAAAATTAAAACTTTTTTTTTCAGTTTAAACATTTGAAATTTGCGCCAAAGTTTGATTGGAAAAACTTGTTTCACCAATGTTTAAACAGTTTATATTAAAATTATTGAAAGGTCTCGCTTACCAGGATTATTTGGAACTTTTGCTGAAAAATGTTTGTTTTATGTGGAAAGTATTTATATTATCGAAATATAAACATCGCATCCATTTTGTTTGTAGATTTATCTATTGTTTCTAATATAAATCAAATAACTTAGTTGTATAGTATAAATCAAATAACTTAGTTGTATAACGTAAATCAAATAACTTAGTTGTAGATTTATTAATCATTGACAATTAGACATAGACAATTAATCATTGCCACTTTCTTCAAGAACTGGGATCACGAATCGTTTATAAACAGTATACTCAAAATTTCTGTTTTTTCAACATTTCTATTTAAAAATACCTGTTTAACAATTTTCGTCAAGTAACGAGCGTGTGCCAAATGTAAGTTTAAGTGATTGCAGCTATGTGGGAGAAGATCCCAGGGCACAACTTCCGTTCGCACGTCGACAATATCATTTCCCTCCCGATATTCCCATGGTGGAAAGAGATGGGTGGGCTACTCCGGTGCACCGATTTTTTGTTCGTTCTGCGCAGCACCAGTTTCCGTCAATGGACTATGTGACCACTTCGTTTGAAAAGCGAGACCAGACGTCGGTCGCCATATTCCATGGAGTGCAAGAAGTGTTGAAAACACTTTTTAAGTGGCATAAATGGACAATTTTCAACGGTGACTGACCAAAAAGCTTCCAAAACAACAGTAATAGTCCACATTAACACCAAAAGAGTTTTATTTTTTTAAATTCTAGAGTATTAGTATACAATAAAATTTATTTCCACCCTCATGTTCCTTATATATTTTTGACTATATGTAAATAAATATTAATTTACATTTCTTTATTATATCTTATCACTATTTACATAACTTTTAATTCTCTTACTACAATCACTTATCAATTGAATTGCTTTTGAAGCTATTGTTTTCTATATTTGGGAGGCATGTTGTGGACTTTCGTTTACAATAATAATGATAATACTTGAAGTATCTGTTCCTCCTACTGTACATGTGGAGAGAATTTGTCACTTAATAAATACAACTAAATAATGTGGTGTTGCAAAACTATTTTATATTGTTGCAGTTTGCAGTATTGTGGCACCTTGAAATCGTGTAGAGACCTTTCTCTTGTCAACCTGATTGGTGATTTACGAAATCAGTAAAAATAAAATGGTATATGCGATCTCAACAATATTTTGAGATTATCGATAATCTATGGGCTGCAATAGATTTGGAATATCTTTCATACTCAGAGATAGCTAGAATAATGGCATGAGTTGTTAGAGAATTAGTGGACACACTAATTTATTTGTATCAAAAAATTAGGATTTAATTTGTAAAACAAATTCTTAAAACAGTTCAAATGATGCAAATCAAGGTCGTTTTAGGTGTTTATGTGAATAACGTGACCATGTTCTATATTTTGATAGAGATTAAAGTTACACGTTACTTGGGATCACATTGAGCAAAGATGTGAATCAGGACCTGGAAAATGAATGATCTTAAACCTGGAAAACCGGGAAAAAACCTTGAATTTCAAAAACCCAGAACGCTGGTCACCCTATAAGAGTATTATCGTCATGTACATAAATATTTTTGCAATAAAACTTCTTAAGAAGTATCGTTGCAAGCTCGGAGTCATTACTCCCTATAAAAAGCAGATGTAAGTATATTGACCAGTCGTGGCTAGTACAGAATTCTATTGGTGGTGTCAGGTAATGATGCGATATCAATGTTATCAATTATTGATGTTCAAAATTGGTTTACTAATCTCCAACATAAAATTTGTGGGGAACAAAATTTAATTCTATTGATAGTGTTAATTAATTTATAATGAGGATTAAACTGAAAACAAACGAAAAATAAGATTAAAAAATAAAAATACTCAGCCTGAAATATCTGAGTGCCTACAGTTATCTCAAGAGGTCACAGCTTCCTGATTCACTAAGATTCTAAGAAGGGTATGAGAAGAAGAGGGAAAGCCTTATGCTTACGGTGTACGTGACTCTCCATGTGCGAAATACAAGCAAAGACATATGAAATACGAGGGAATTGGGGTCATCCTGAATGAGAGTCTGCTCAATGAAGATAGTGCTACTAGTGCACTCTATGGAACAGAACATGTACTGCTGTGCCAGTTCAATTTTGGCACTGTCTCATCCATAAGAGACGCATACAAACCAATGGAGAGTTCTTTATACAGCATTAAATGGACAGAGAGGGTGCCAATCCATAGGTGGCTCAGTGGTTGAGAAAGAGACCAGCAGATAGCTCTGTGCCCCGGGCGTTTGAAGAGAGAATTGATAGAAAATCAACAGACTAAACATTCGTTCAAATGAATTACTATAAAGAAAAATATTTTGAAGAAACGATATTTTATACACATATTTGTGATGAAAATTTTATTTTACCTTCTTTTTGTTGGTGGTGCTATGGCACACTTACCCTGCAAGCTGCCACTATTATTGACCCTGACCAATAAAATACTAGTAAAATTGGAAACCTCTTCACTTACCTAGTACACTGCCTGCATGCAGCACAAAGAGAAGGGCAGCTGTTTTGCAGCTGGTTGTTTGATGGGCTCCTGACATCACAGGGGAGCCAGGGCAGGAAATATCCATACTGACTGCAGACACCATAGGTCTCCCACGATCACTTGTTACACGTTGCAGGTATGCATGAGAGAAGATGCTGTCTTCTGCAAAAGCATTTTTTGGACATATTATTTTTATATAAAAGTCAGGCTGAGGTTGAGCTTATGAAATTAAGTTGAGTAAAACCACCAAATGAATACCCATGAATTAAAACAAAAACATTTTCCTGAACACCTGTACTTAGCATCGCACAACATTATCATCCAGATGATTTACTCATTTTTAAGACACAATGAGTTTTCTGAAAGTATAAAAGGTGAGCACAACTTAAGATTAATTATTGTTTTCATGTGAAGCATTTAAAAAGAGCTCTCGAAAATACTTATATCCAAAATGAAGCAAATTCTAACTGAACTAACCAATTTTGACTAGAAAAAAATTACAGGATATCTAACTCAGGCCATGTTCAAATGTTAAAAATAATTCAGCTAATTGTTCAGTGAAAAAAGTGTTGGAAACCTTGTCTATCAGGAACTGTGGGTGTAGTAGCATCAGTATCCTCTTCTGTCAGGAGATCCAATGAACTCCACTTGGCAAGTGATGAAGATTCTCCTAAGTCCTCTGCAAGTTGAAAAGGTCATGTAACACAGGGATTCTGGAGATGTCTCAAATGGAATAACTACCACTGATGTAATATGATACACTCAAAATCCATTAATTATTTATTTTTAAAACCATTTAAGAAATCATTTCTGACAACCTTAATTGCCTGTCTGAAGGACTAATTCTATAACATACCTATGTGTAAAACAAGAAAGAAAAATAATTTCATACTATACACATTTGTTTCATATTAATGACAATGAAATTACACTATGCAGGCATAATTCAATGCGGAACAGAACATGCAATTTTCAAGCTTCAACAAAATAAATGTTTTAAAAGGTATTTTATGAATGTAACAATGCAAAAGAGTTGATACAAAAATCACCGATTCAAACACCATGCTCTCAAATAAGCACAACTGAACAATCATGTCCTTAAATACAAATTAAAGTGCTATTTCTGAGTTAATGACATGGGCATTCTAATATTTAAAAATGTATTAGAATACATGCAGATGAGACAAAGAAAAAAAAAGGGAAGGAAATGAAGAGGATGAAGAAAGTCACTTTATGAATGACCAAACAATAAAAGAAGAGAAGCAAGTGATACAATCAATTGGACTTATCTTTGTTTTAACCATTTATTTTATTGAAATAAACTTTGAAAATTTTTCTGAGCTGTAGTTCTTTCAAACATTAATCATTATACTGAAAAGAACATCAAACATGGCTCATAATCCACAAAAGAATAATTTAGTGCACATTAAGATTTGTGGCAATGCAAATTATATGTAAAGAGTTCATTCAAATGCGTAGATATATAGAACAAACAAAACATCAAATGCATATGCTGTTAACAGACAGTTACATAAAACATGAGTGAATTTTAGCATTAAATTGAGAAATGTGCTATATATTGAAGAATTTAAAGATTTCCCTGAAGATAGAATTAATTGCTATCAGGGTAACAGCAATGACAATGCCAAACTCAGTTTAAAGAAACGAATATTCAAGGATAAAGTTGAAAAACAGAGTTACTTAAGAGAGTTAAATGAAAGGAGTATCTACTAGGCCAAATTTAACGGTATATTTGGCATTGTCTTCCAACAAGCTATAAATAAGTGTATGATACCTACCCTTAATGACAGGGATTACGAATCCTGCTGTTCCCACAGAACAGAAGGAGCACAGAGTGAAGAGTGAAGAGCACAAAAAGGTAAAGAGAAAACAGAACTTAATCATCTACGAAAGAAAAATCATGCACTATAAAGAGATTGTTAATTCACAGCAGCTTGAAATTTCCTTGTATCTTCATTTGGTTCAAAAGTATTGTCAGTAGAATACTTCATATCAAATTTGTAATACAGAAAGAATGATTAATACTTTATATGAATCTTAATTTAGTAGATGAAAATGATAAAATAATATGATGATATTAGCATTACTTCCAATCTTCTTAAAAAATTATTAGTAGACTACTGACACAATATTTTGATCTTATACTAAAAAATAACATCCAAAAATGAGAATGACTGGAGATTAATTTTGAAGTAGCAAAGTTCTTCAAAATCTCTCAAACAGATTAGCATTTATGTAAAACGTACATCAATTACAACTACAGTACACACCAAATACAATAGTCCTAAAAATACACTCAAGACACTGAATATTCACACAAAGCACACTAACATACTGCCAGGAAGAGTTGACTCCAGGACAAGGCATAAACAGGAGAGAGGGAAAGCTGATATGTACAAAAAATGCTCTGCATTGGATTGAGTGCAAAGGAGACTGACTAAACTGAAAAATCACTACGAGTGGCACCCAAAAGAATGCACGCTTCCCATCAAAATGCACTCCAGGCCAGGGATGTGCACAGCAGACTATTCCAAAAGGCAAAGGACACAGTTTCCATTATTCTTGTTGAAGATACTGCTAAGTTCCTTTTTACGTAGAATAAAAGCTATTGAAGATAAAATTTAAAAATGAAATTATCCTATGATAACTATTAGAATAATTAGTTTGAAATTCATGAATTTGAACTCAAAAATTAGGCAACAGAAAAAAGCATATTTCTCAGTACAAATTCAATTTTCATATAATTACAAACGAAAATGATTTCACTTAATGAGAATGTTACAGTTCACAATTGCAACTTCATAATATTTTTCATGCAAATAACCCTTTATTCCTATTTTCTCAACAAATAAGAAGATAATTTTACTAAATTTAATAACCTTTCTTCTTTGCAATTCAACAATTTTCACTTTCAGCACTTCAAATCAAACTTTGAATTTCCTTCTGGGTTTATTCTTCTCACAAAACTCCTACATTCTGAAGTCCATTTCCATAGAAAGAGTGCCAGTTTAGAACATCCCATGAGGAAAGTAGCATCAGCATCATGCAAAAGGATTGCACTCAACATGGGAGGTTGGCCTCTCTCACAGACAAATGTTCTCCCCAGAGCCTACATCCTCACATCTTTCCTTTGTGGGGTGTGAAAGATGAAAATGTACGAGTCACACTCATTTAAGGAGAGAATCATTTCTTGATATTATTGATATAAAAATATCATATAACACATACTAAAAATGAGTCAAAGATCTATCCTTAAAATGTTATTAAAAATTTTTTTTCTAAAGGAAATTTTCATTCTGTTCCATGCACTTACATACTTCATAAAATGTGTATTTGTTAATTGTTGAATGAAGTTTCAGTAATACTACACACACACTTTGTCTAACACATCACTGAAACTGGACTAAATGAGGAGGATCTGCCATGGGATGAATCCCTAGTGTTCGCCTGAGCATCATGGAAGATGTGACATCATGTGACAGTAACTAAAAGAAGCAGGTCATAGTGGAATGCTGGGACTCAATGCTGGCTGGATATTTTTAAATTTAAAATTATGCCACTACCACATTTATTGTAAACCCAATACACTTCCCTATAATTATGTAAACATGAGCAGAAAACTTGTAATAATGAGAATCACTCCATAAATACTACAGTAGGGTTTACTTTCGGAAGTGTTCCCCACAGGCATTTTGCAGTTTTCTCCTTTTAATTTTTTTTTTTTCTCTCCCTGTCTATCTCACTCTCTTTTGAAGTAAAAATGTAATACTCGATTTTTATTTTTTTCCTTACTTCAAGATTGGAATGAATTAAATTTTATCTACATAATAGAAAGGAGTATTTGTTCTGGAAGTAGAGAGGTGTTTAGTTTTAGTTGTAAAGGCAGTAAGTAAGTCACATAATGAAAAGTGTGAAACCTTGATAAAGTTCACAATTTTTGGTTAAAGTACTGAACCGACAACAAGGGATTACCAAGTTTTCCTGAAGAATTGGTTAACCCAATCAAGACTTGATACATTCTGAAGGAAGAATAATTTACACATTTTCTTAATCACAAGAGCAGAGAAAATGCCATTGAATTGTATGGGAAAACCCTACAATGAGTAACAGATAAAATATTTATAAAAAAAAATAAGAGAAAGACTGAGTCCAAGGAGCTGAATGCAAACACCAGCTTACCACCAATGCTGAAACACTGAAGCAGGTACTAACTGAGAAACAAAAGACACATGCTGAATTCCATGAATAGGTGCCATAATCTGGCTTTGAAAGAAATTATGAGAATATAAGTCATTTTGGATTCAATAACATCAAATTGTTCAAAAAAATAGTCACCCCAATTGGGAATTGAACCTAGGTCTTCTCTCCTGGTATAAGCCCTGATGCCCTAACCACTGAGCTTCAGAGACAAACAATGCTTTGCTATTGACAATTAGTACAGTTGATATGAGGAGGATACTTCATCCCTTATATCATTCTATTTCTTCTTGAATTTGTATTCTGCCTGCTACTGAGACGATCTATGGTGGAATGTAAGTCTTAATACCTAAAAGAACATCACACTCTTCTCACAGATTAAATGAAGTACTGAAAATCTGAATCAAATGCAATCTGCATTAGCCATTACTAGGACTTTTAGTATGAGCATTAATACGAGCATTGGGGAAGAAATCATGGCAACTATTTTTTTTCCCCGTGAAAGAAATTGTAACTGATCACACAATTGCATTTGTTGCATGAAAGAAATGCTGTGCTAGAGTGTTCACCATAACAAATAGCTCTGTGAGGGTATCTTATTAGCTCAGAGAGCAATGTGAAATCAGTTGTCTGCGTGCCGCCGCGCGAGATGAATGTATCCCGTTTCGAGCAGCGCTCACACCAAGACCGCCGTTCTTCGTGGGGAAAATGCCCGAGATTATCACACGGAATTGGTGAAAGCTTGCTAGGAATAATGCCCTTCCATACCAGACAGTCGCGAGAGGGGCAAAAGTTTCACCAGTGATCAGCAACGCACAAGACGACCTGTGTGTATGGGGGGGGCGATGAGGCACATACGGTAATCGAGCAACTGCTGGAGGGAGGCAGCCGATGGACGCTACTTAGAGAGTAAAAGTGGCATCGAGAAATGCACCATCCACAGGAATTTCAATTTGAGGAAAGATCTGCACTTGCAGAAAAATGCATTGAAGTGGGAACTACATGCACTGAAAAATGGATGCGATATGTTACAAGCTCTGACCACCTGGTACAAAGGCAACAAGACGGCGACCACTTCCTTTTGCTAATAATCGCAATCGATGAATTTCGGCCCGGGCATACGAAATGGAACTCAAACGTCAGTCCGCGGAGTAGTTACAAGTCGGATCACCAAGAACGCAAAGTTCCTTCAAATTCCTTCCTCGTGAAACTGATAGAGATGGTCACTAACATCAGGGGCGACATTGTGTGCCACTTTGTTGAACCTGGGAGATCAGTGTCAACAGTTAACTACCAGGTCTTCCTTCTGAGGCTGATACGACGTGGTGTTAAGGAGAAACTTCCTCAACTTCTGGACATTGCAATCTCTCCGCAATAACGCAAGACCTCATAACGGTCTAAAGCGGCTACTGCTGCGCTAGGATTGGGAAGAATTGGAGCACTCACCAAACTCTTCTGACCTTTCTCCATGTCACTTTGACATCACACCAAAAGCAAAGGAATCATTACATGGTAGGTTTGCAACATGACAGGTCATTAGTCTTTATAAATGCTGTGAAAAATTAAATGACTAGATTCATACAAAATACGGGAAATGGTGAAGCAGATGGTATTCAGTGCCTCCCGCATCGCTGAAAGCGTGTTGTGAACGTTGTAAAGGCCATGACTTTTAGATGCCATAACTTGTGCCTCAACCCTCGTATTTAATTTTGCTTGACAAAGAGTCGTCAATATTGAAGTGCAAAGCAATAGAACAGATTTGAGCATTTCACGATACAGAGAAATTGGATCTGTAAGTTTCTTCTAAGAAGGCACCTATTATAAAGAAGACAGGAACTAATCACACAACAGTGTAAATTAATTACTAATTGTCAGATATCTGAGAAGAGAATATACGAAAAAATCCAATGGCAATCACCGTCAACGGTTGGAATTCTCTCAATTACTATTTCAATTTATTTGTTTGAAACGCTGAGATGTGATATTGATTTGCATATTTTAGATGGAACTACAAGACTACTTTCAAAATTAAAAACGGTATAGAGAATCAATAACTGCAGAGTTACCACAATGTCCATCATTACAAGTGACTGAAATTGACTTTTGCATCTTTCCAATCACAGTGTTTTACTGAGCAATTGAGTTTCGGTAAATAAAGATGCATAGTGACCTTAGGATATCGATATATATCTATATCTATAATATTACACCGAGTCTTTATCATAATTCGCAACCCATGAACCCATGTCTGGAAACAACACCTTTTGTTTTGGCAACTTGGCAACGCGTGAAATACCTTTGGCATCTCTTTCACTTGACCCCCGGCCGCGTGCCCTCAGATTTCGGGCTGAGAGAATGTGTCTAATTTTAGCTGGAAGGAAGAGAAAGCACTTATTGTGTCCTTGTTACTCTTCAACGTACTGCAGCCACTACACAGAAAAGAGTAAGCGCCTGTCTCTTGGTAAATGGTGGTCACTTCCAGCATTTACTTGAAGATCAATTTTTACTTCCTCGCTACCACTACCGCGGTAGAGAGAAAGTTATGTCATGCGCGAAAAACGACGAATTTCCGGCAGAAAAAAAAACAACGTATTACAGGGTCCTTGTAACAAAAAAGTGAATAAATCCAGTTGCTCAATCTAGAACAAAAATCCTCTACCCGTGGTGTAGCCAGAATCCATGCTTTTAAGTCCTTAATACCGAAAAATCGATTGACCGTCAGTCTGTGAACAACGCTAGCGGCTAAACCTTTCAGCTGATTTTCTCTGAAATTGATATTCCTCAATCGATGTGGCTGATGCTACGGCCCCTTGAATTTGAAACCGATATTTTAATTTTGGAGGGTACTTTACATGAAGCTGCTTGGACATTTTCAACATTTAAAACAAGGCTCCGTTTTTGATTAAACTTTGTTATTGGATAGTGCAAAGGTCGTTTAAGAGAATGGCGCATGTTCGTTGAAAATCCTGATTTTAAGAAAATTTTAAAAAATCAACTTTTTTCGGCGTCTTCCTACAACTACAATTACAAAGATACACTTTTTCTTAATGAAATGTGTTAATCAAAAATAGATCTTCAAATATGGTCATGTTGAATTTTTAAAAATATGAGTATTTTTTGTGAAATTTGGCGATAAACATAGTCGCCCGCTCCCAATTTACTGCGCTTCGTGAACGTATAATTGTGATCCAACGCAGTAGGATGCTACATAAATTAGAATTTGTATATTATTTAATATTTTGTATTATTGTATTATTATAATTTCAATTATTTCATTTTAAATTGTGTCCTTTAATTGTGTGAAATGTGAAAACGAATAGATGATTTCGCTTTGCTCAATAAGATGTGGAAATGAAGAATAATGCACGTAAAACCGAGTAATTTTAATGCAAAAAAATATTATTTTTTCTATCATTTTCATTTTCTTACTAGCGGTATCAACAATGCTAATTGTCGAAATGTGTATCCCATATGAATTAGCTGTCATTGCTGCTTGTTTTAACCTATTGTTCTAACGCCGCACTGATAACAGAAGGCGATAATGATAGCTTCGTTTCGTTCATGGTAATATCAACTAATACTTTTACAATCTTATAATATACGTTTAATAATTACTATTATATATTTCCTATTTATTTGCATTTGTTTGACAACGCTATCAGTATCGTATTATTTATTAACTTTTAATTATTTTGCTTACTCGCACACTACTTATGCAGTATATTGTAGAACTAAAAAGCTCAACAAGTATGCTCGTGAATACACTGAATACCTTATGCAACAAATCCAATACCGGAAATACACTTTCATTAAAAATTTTGAATAAAAATGCTTGAATGCTTGCTATTGTTTGAAACAATTAAATTTTCGCACCAAATGTTCTTCGATTTCAAATGAGTTTTACAAAAAATGATGACTACGCTGTGTTAATTCGGAGAGAAATAGTATTACATAACCATTACTAAAGGCGAGAAAGAACAGAAGTGGTTTTAGCGCCACTAGTTTTGTCAATTAAGGAAATTTTATATGATTTTTTATTAATTATTTTCAATAATTATTAATTTACTACTCATTTATATTTTATTGGTATTTTTAATACTTTTATTACGATTTTCATATATGCTTAATATGCAGATTCCATAATAATAATAATAATAATAATAATAATAATAATAATAATAAATTATTGTTATAAATAATTAAGAGCTTGGCGGTAATGTTTCACGAGATGTCTTTCTGATTTCTCTTTGAGCTGGTTCTCATTAAATAATAATTATTGTTACGTTGCTGTTAATAAATCGATAATTCAGACAATTTACCTCCACATCTTCAGAATTACAATTTTGTTTCTTAAGCATTTGGATAGAATCGTTTAAAGGGACGTTTTGTTTCCCCGCTCATTCCTCGGCCCACCCCACTCCACCCCACCCACTCTGTACAGCGCGAAAAGATTCCAACGTGTGAGTCGCGTACCTGCCTGCCTAAGCTTTTGAATGGGAAAAACACGGAAACAGGAAAGTTGCTGCAGCTTGTGTCCTGACGGTCGCCTCTAACTCTGTTGTCTCGACGTGCCAGGCAAGGTTGTCTTGAAAGGTGTCAAAGAGACTCGGATGCCCAAATACCAAACAAGAATAAGTGCTTTCGGACATGGGTTGCGAGTTAAGCTAACGATCCTGTATAAACACAGCAGCATCTTGTACGATTACTTTTTTAAGATACACTTTTGTTGCTCTAGGCGAGAAAATTGCGTGGCGTGAAATCTTTATGGGATGTCGCTCCGTTCAATCAATTTGGAATAGAGTTCGTAAGACGCAGGTTCCGGGGAGTCGCATCCAAGCTGTGAGGCGGGGAGGGGGCGGGGAGTGTGGAGTGGCGGGGGCGCGGGCTGAAACGCACCCTGGCAGTCGAAGAACTCGTCGTCATCGTCGCTGGCGTCGTCGTCCGAGTCGCGCACGATGCTCTCCATGCGCCAGTTGGCCACGTGCAGCTCCAGCGGCGGGGCGTTGGCGGTGCCGGGGGCCGGAGAGTGGAGCGCGCCACGCGACCCGCTGCGCGACCACAGGCGCCGCGCCTCTCGCGCGCCGCGCACCGCGCCGCCGCCACCCGCTGCGCCGGCCGCGCCCGCCACGGTGCACACCTCGCCCACGCTGCCTCGGAATCTGACACACGCAAAAGACACAGGCGTTGGGGGAGCTCGCCCGCGCCCACTTCCTTCCCTCTGCAGGACCGACCTCAAATCGCAACATGGCTTTGTTGCGATTCGATGCGCGGTTGCTATAGATGATCCCGAGTATAAGCAGATAGAAATTGTTCTGAAAAACCTGCAACGAAACTAGCAGAAAAAGGAGGAAGACTTGACTAGACATATTAATTCTTTGACGAACATTGTACGGTAACACGAAAACA
Source organism: Teleogryllus occipitalis (assembly GCA_011170035.1). NCBI lineage: Eukaryota > Metazoa > Arthropoda > Insecta > Orthoptera > Gryllidae > Teleogryllus > Teleogryllus occipitalis. The sequence continues at coordinate 207,371 of BLKR01001185.1, read as the reverse complement.
AGTGTTATTTTTCTGTAAGACTGAGAGAACGAGACAAGCCTGTCACGTTGGACGAACGCTGGCGGCACTCTCCTCTATGAACCTAGTCTTCCCAGAACCGAGGAAGTGCGCATCGCCCCCCCCCGGACAATCCGTGTGCCGCCCCCAGCTGCCCTGGGACAACACCGACTCTACAGAGGCTTCCGGAGAACAAATGACTACTTGAAGTACATAATATCACAAAATCATTTCGAAAATACTGTTTAATATGTTTTCGAAACAATAACCGGAGAATGAGGAGAGGACGTTCTCACACAAAGCTTAACAAAAAATTGTTTTTACTTTGTCGCTTATTACTCACATGGTATAGAGAAATATTGTAATACAGCATCTGAAAACGGCGATTTTTCGATAGAAAAAACCCGCATTGTATGTAACATACAAAAAAATGGATAATTCTTGCTCCCATATCTAATAAGTAACTTCTTCTAATACGTAATGAAGTCAGAATCCACGTTTTGTGAGTCCTTGATACCGAAAAAAATGGTTAATGGCAAAAAGTCCGTCCATCACTCCGCGAACAACGCTAGTGCCTAAATCGTGGGCAGGATTTTCATAAAAATTCATATATCTCGATAGATCTGGCTGATATCGCGACCTCTTGAATTTGAAAGAGTATTTTGATTTTGGGGGATACTTTACATGAAGTCCATTGGGTATAACAGTCCGATACGCTAGCAGTTATACCATCGACTATCGGCAAATGGTATAACAATAGTTGCTTGGCCTCCACGGTTCAGGATTTTTGTATGAAAACATCCATGTGGTTATCTTAAAACTTATTTGCATTCTAAGTTAGTAAATCGACTTTACTCGTTGAATTCACCAAAGGGAAGATATTTTTGTCCCAATTTCCTCAAATTAGAAAACATTTTTAATTGCGTAGTATGATTAAAAATTGGTTCCAGATTTTTGGATTGATAGTTTTGGGTTTCCGAACGCATCAACTATAGCGGGTGTCCGCAACCAGGTATCTCCCCATCAACGGGGTACCGCGTCAGCCAGACCAAACTCTGAAGCCCCCGATTGGTCTCCAGGCGGGTGTGGTAGAGGAGTGAACATAAGTTCAAGGGTGTGTGTAACTAAGAGGTGAGGATAGGACAAGATAGAGGAAGGAAAGTTCACGCACGGTCCGTGGCCCGTTTGTTAGGAGGCCCCCACATTCGCCCGATGTTGATCGGAGAAACCACAGACAACTTTCAATCAGAGCAATTAGCCGCTATAATTCTCCTCCAAAGAGCGGAGGCTATTTAACGGGTGTCGAAAATGCTGCCACTGTCGGGACTTGATCCTTAGCATCTTCCGGCCTGAAGCACGGCAGTGACATCCGTTAATGCATTGAGCCATCTCAGCCGGTCAGGTTTTAGGATTTCACCGGCTACTTCCTCAACATACAACGATCTCAAGGAAAATATAGCCATTTTAGTGCATTCAAATCAGTGCGGCTACAAGCAATTTCTTTTAGAAAAATTAAATGTATGCCAACTTCAGTGTATTTTCTCCACGAGCGCCTGGCACGACGGCAACTGACAGCTCGGCGGCGCTGTGCGGGTGGCAGCGCGACGAACGAGTCGATATCTTTCATCGACCCCCCGGCATTTCTGAAGGTGCGGGGGCTCGCGGACACACGTTCTACGTCGCAACACATCGACAACGATGTTCTCATTTTCTCAGCTATAACTTTAAAGTATCTAATTCAACCAATTCAAATGAAGAGCCTGTGATGCATATCTGCATTTATTTCGATAGTCTGGAATAGTAATAATTTCTTACTTTTACAAATGACACAAACATGAATATATTTAACGGTTTCAGTATTGCAGCACATTGTACAGAAAAGAAGAAGAATTTCACACAAGCTTACCTCGATTACATCGAAGAATACGGAATTTTTCGGTATCAACGACCCACCAAATGCGAATTCTAACTACACGTGTTAGTGGAATTTACTATACTTTTTTTTTTATTTTATTTTATTTTTTTTTACTTTGGCGCATGACGTAAATCAGCTGTTGACGGAGTAGGAATAGGAACATGAAATTAGAACTGCATTTTCTGCAATATTAAGGGATTTTCGTTTCGACATTTCGAACTCTTTGTACGGGCATAACAGCTAACTGAATCTGCGCTGAACTGACGAACTAACATCGTAGGGCAGGGCCATTATACTTCGATTTACTTATAATGGCACTTGACGTTTGATCAGCTGTTACGGTGTCATCCAATCCGGAGCTTGAACGTCACCACAGTGACATCACCATGATGACGTTCAAGCTCCCGACTGGATGACAACAGAACAGCTGATTTACGTCATGCGCAAAGTTAAAAAAAACGAAGAATACAAATAGGAACAAGATTTATCCATTTTTCGTTACCAGAGTACAACAATAAGAGTTTTTCTGTCGAAAATTTGCCGTTTGTTTCCACAACGTTACATTACTTTCTCTATGCTGCGTAAGTAGTAGGAAGAAAGTAAAAAATTGATAAATCTTGTCCTAATATGTAGTAAATTATTTCCTCCAACAAGATGTAGTTACAATCCACGTTTTCTGAGTTCTTGATACTGAGAAAATGTTTTAGGACAAAATATCTGTCTGAACAATGCAAGCAGCTAAACAGTAGGTAAGATTTTCACCAAAATTGATATTCCCTGATCCATCTGGCGTATGTCGCAACCCCTTGAATTTCAAAAGAATATTTTAATTGTTGGGATTACTTTAGTTGAACCCTCAATATTTTCAAAATTTTCTCAAAAAAAGCACCATATTTTTAGTTTAATTTTCTTTATAATAGAACAAAAAGCACGTATAAAAATAGTGCATTTATCATTTTTGATAATTGAAAAAGTTTACAATTTGTTCGGCGTCTTCCTTGACCTACAATACTGAATACAGAGATTTTTACTTTCTCTCTATGGAGTAGAGAGAAAGTTATGCAATGCTGCACGAAAAAACGAATTCTCGGCAGAAAAACTCTTAATACAGGGGTCTGGTAACGAAAAAGTGGATTAATCCAGTTGCGAAATTTAGGGGAAAATCCTTTAATACGTAGTGTAGACAGAATCGATGTTTTGTGGGTTCTAGATACTGAAGAATCGAATGAAGGCAAATTTAAAATAAATTGGCTCCATCGTTTTGATTAAATTTTGTTGTTGGAGAGTGTGAAGGACGATTAAGATAATGGTGCAGGGCTCATTCTCGCTGCAAACTACGATTTTCGAAAACTGCAAAACTTCAAACATTTTTCGGCGCCTTCGTACAACAACAATTATGAAGATAGAGATTTTATTAATTAAAAGCAATATTTTATGAAGAGCAGCTTTAAACGTTTTGTGCGGATATTGCTGTAACACCATTAATTACAAAGATTTTGAAGTGATAAGACTACATTGAAATTGGATTGCGCTTTAAAAATGCAATTCAAGAATGGCATCAAACATCAGTTTGTTTCTGAAAAGAAAGAAAGTAAAAAAAGTAAAATTAAAGAGATTTTGTACTTCCCTTCACTCAACATCCTTGCCGTAATTCTTGTACGTTCGAAGTTTGGAGAAAATATACAAAACTCTAAATGTCTCAGAACAAAGTGAATCTCCGAACAAATGTGAGACGGTAAATAAACTCACATACGCCGTCTGATATACTCGCATATAGTGCAATTAAAAACTGCTGCATTTTCTCTACGGAATATAGGAACTGCACGTGAAGAATGTGATGTGTATTTTCACTGCTGATTCTCTGATTGAAAAGATGTACAGTGGCCAAACGTGGTCAAGATTCAAGATATGCTGAAATGAAAAGATAAGTATTCTACAAAACTAATACTTACCACACAAATAAATAATTATTGCAGATTAGTGGTGTAAACGAAAAGTCTAACTAAAAGTTCCATTAGAACCACGCACTGTCCTTGTAGGTAAAACATATTGATTTTGTAGACTTGTAAAGAAAATCAGTTAAACCAGACTTTGATATTATCTAAATATAAAATATGTATTTTTCTGACAGTTTTGACCGAGCGTGAGATTCCGGTTCAAATTATTTCATAAATTCATTCAAACGCAAACAGGCGCAATCTGGAGACCGGTAGTGGTTAGCTTTTTTTTTTCTTTTTAATTTGTTGCGTCTACACCTTGACGCAACAAAGTGACGTGACGTGACAAGTCTCGTCACGTCGCAGTCAGTCAGTGCCTTTTATCCCTTCGGCCGGGGCTCGACGGCGTTAGATCCCCGAGTTCTTGGCCGGTCACCCAACCACAAACCTGCGAGTCTCGAATTCGCTTAACCTTCGTGACTTCACGGAGCGTAGTTTTCTGTTGTCCCTGTCCATAAAGGAAGTGAACAGCCTTTCGGAGAGATGTTGCAGGGAATTTCCGAAATGGTGAGCGAATCTGCGTCTATGACAGAAGTGTCGGCGCTCGTCCAGTCAAAAGCTGTCTCTGAACAAGGCGGCGGAGGCCCCGAATGGTTGATACTCGGTTGCCCGGGATAAGCTGCGTCACAGTCGGTCGAAATGACGTTTCGGCCATCATGTTGTGACCTTCTTCTGCAATGCAACCTCACGAACCTCTACGGGGAGCATGGCAATATAGTTCAGAAACAGGTCACAAGACGATGGCCGAAACGCCAGCTCGACCGACTGCGACGCAGCTCATCCCAACAAATGACTCCGGCCGCAGGGTCGGACCGAGCCGTTTCTCACCTGACGACGGTGTCCGGCGGCAGCGACTCCGCCGTGCGCTGCTCCTCCTCGTCGGACGCGTCGGAGGCGTCGCGGGCGTCGGGCGGCGGCGGGGCGACCGGCGTGCGCTTGGTGGCCGGGGGGCTGGCCACGTCCGCCTCGGGCTTCTCGATGCTGCCCAACGTGGCCTGCAGGGTCTTGGCTACGCCGGCGGCGTCGTCGTCCGGGGTGGCGGCGGTGGCGGAGGGGTCGTCGGCGTCGGCGGGCGCGTCGGCCTCGTCCGCGGCTTCCCCGTCGCCGTCGCCCGCGCCCATCTTGCGCTTGAGCGCCTCCTGTGTCTGGCGCTCGATGGCGCGGATGTCGTCCATGGTGAGCCCGTGCCACTCGTCCTGCCACGCCCACGCCTGCCGGTGCGCGCGCACCATTGTCTTCCGAAGCGCTGCAGCACACACACACTCACACGATCCTTCCCCGCAGCTCTTCTCACAACAAGATACCGTCTCAGTCGGAGAACGCGCTACTCACCCACGTCGTGGATAAACTTCTCCAGCTTGGTCTGCATGCCCCAGTAGCGGAACTCGACGCGGCACAGCTTGTAGGCACACATGATGGACTTCCCGTTGGGCAGCGGCATGTCCCGGCCCTGCGCACGTGCACGACACCCACCACATTCGCAAGCGCTTCAGACTCCCACAACTCACCATCACACAATAACGTAAAAGGAACACAATTACCTTTCAATTGTTGCACACAAGGAACGTGAAGCCGATGATTGCTCGTTCAACACAATGCTTCTTACATAACATTTGAATTTGGAACCCACAATAACTTTTCTCTCTTTCTCTTTTCACCCCACCTCTGACACGCCTCGTTTCTGGAGGCCAACCTTCATAAAAGTTCTAGCGCGGTCACGCACCTGACATTCGCGCCAGTAGTCGTCCAGCCAGGAGTCGGCGAGAGGCCCTCGGCCTGTCTTCTGCGACACGTACACCTTGGGGTCTTCATCGCGCAGGTAGTCTGCGCCGTACAGCTGGTCCTTCACCACATCGATGAGATCTGTAACGCGAATCGCGTCGGCGATTCGTTAAAAATGTTTAACGAAAGAATTTGGAGTAATTTTAGAGGAAATTTGTTACTTTTAATTTCATATGTACGCTGAAACTGAAACTCGTCAAAAACAGTATCGTTTAAAACGCATTGCATATTCGATTACCTCAATAAGACTAACTCTGGTACATATATAATGAAAGTGCAGGACGATTGGTAAAGCATTTGTAATTCTTAAAATTAATATTTTTTCATGAAAACTGCATTTTTTCTTATTTCCATGCGCAATCATTTCTCAATGTCGCGTTTTACCGGGACCGTATTTAAGACAAATAACGTGCACGATTCATTACGTGAATACAGAACAGGCAGTAATGTGCAAAGTCAAACTCCACAGTCAATTAACTGTGGAAACGGTAGAACCGAGATGCGTGAAAGCACCGTGATCCAATCGCCTTTAGCCTCTTCCTCGACGGTTTACTATTAAACCAGAAAATCTTCGGTTCTAGTTGAGTTGAATGGATCTCAGTTGATTGATTAGTGATTCCGGGCGCATCATATGCTAAGGTCATTGGTTTCATACATGTAGTGCATGTTTTTTTTTTATCGCGTGAGGTGGCGGTGATCTCCCACTGGATGGCGAGACTGGCGTCGGCCTACATCGGCTTGCGGGGATTTTCCCCAACAATGCAAAATCTCCCACCAGCGTGGCACCGCCCCAGCCGGGGCAACCTCGAAGCCCCGGCATGTGTGGTAGTGTCGTGCATGTGAGTGTAAGAGTAAGTAAGGGGGGAGGATAGGACAAGGAAGAGAAATGAAAGAACGCGCGCGGCCCGGGGCCCGTTTGTTAGGGTACTGAGCCGGCATTCATTGATCAGAGAAACTACGAAACACTACCGATCAGACCAGCCAGCCGCTAGAAATCTCCTCTAGACAGCAGCTGAATTCGACCTCACTATCTAGCTAGTGTCGAATATCCCGCCACCGTTGGGATCTGATTAGAGGCACTGCAGTGCCATCAGTTGATGCCTTTGGTCACCTTTGCCAATGGGTGAACTTCAAGATCACCTTGATTACGACAGATAACACTGGGATTCAAAGCACGGGCCATCATGTCTCTAATGTTAGCGATCAACCTAACAGCTGCGCTACAGCAGAAAATGAAAAAAAAACATGGAAAACCTTCTTAAATGGCATCACTAAATTGAAATATTTTCAAAGGAAATTTGTAGGTGGCGCTGTCAGATTCGTCCACTGCCACCATCTGAACAATTTCTGCAGCACGTCGCAAGCTTGTCATAGTCGAGACTATTTTATGCAGACGTGGGTGTGTTAGGTCCGAGCTTATTGAATTCGAATGTGGGCAAACTGTTGGGTTCCTTAGGGTGTGTGCTAAATCACAATATCCAAAAGGTTAAGTGTTTTGCGAGACACAGGATAAAAAAATTGGCCGTATATTCCGGACGTCCGTATAAACAGTTCAACAACACCAATAGCAGTGCTTCGAGTAACCGAGAGAAACATTGAGTAGAATTGTGAGGAAAATAAAATAACTTCAGCGGCAAAAGTAACCACTCAAATGAATGTTAGTTCGTGAACAATGTCTGTACTAAAGAAGTGCAAAGGGAACTCGACAACCATCCTATTTCCGGTCAAACATCCTACTTCCTAAGCCACTCATCAGACATCAAAATGCCTGTAAGAAGAAACCATGGTACCAAAGTAATAAAACCTGACTTAAGAAGCAATAGAAGACATATTTTGTTGGATGAGTATTGAACCTCACTGTTTCCGACTTGTAGGTGTTTAGGCTAGGACGAACGGATAGGACGAAAAAACGAACCAAATGTATTACCATGATGTCCGTTTCCTGCAAGATCACATTACTGCCAAATATTATGTGACCGATTTGGCTAACTACGTCATCTCGTGTATCGAACTTCGTTCACCAAAGGTCATACCGTGACCCACGACGTTAACGCCCCATTTTACATAGTTCACATTCTGCAGGTCTGGTTTTCCAAGCACGAGGATGAAGTTTCACATCTGCTACAACCACAATCGCCATATCCATTTTGAGCAGATGCTAAATGCTAGATCTCTAAATGCTTTAGAGAGAAATCCACGTAGTGCGTGCGTGCGTGCTATCCTAGCATCGATAAGGGAACTTGGCGTTTTGCTAGAAAAAAAGAAGCTCAAATTCCCTTGGAATTCAGGAACTCGTGTACCTATTCCAAGAACATTGCGAACATTTTTGCAAGTCCATGGCTTTCCTGAACCAAATTAGTCACTGTACGGTGCTTTTCGTGCCTTTTCCATATTTCTGACCACCCCCAGTACAACCATAGCATAAATGTCATTAGATGAATTTTAATGGAAGTGTAAATTGTTAACGAACTAACGTCACGCTGCTACAAATTTTATTTCACTGCCAATAGTATGTCAGATTAGCTAGTAGTATTCGTTTAGTGAAACTCCATACACATTTTGTGGTACAATTTACATATTTCGAACTGGATAAATTAGTTTACGTTTCCTCAACAACACTTATTAATAAACTGTGTCCCATTTGAATCATCTCATAAAATATTTAAATATGACATTTCAACTTTCACGCTTTCGTTTACGTACAACAATGATAAATAAACGGCAGCCTTGAGTAATAACATTTTAAGCTAGTGGAAGTAACTCGAAGTTCCTGAGCATTTATTTACTAGGAAGGAAAGAATTGTTGTATCTGTAGTGCAGCAACTCACCCACGACTCGGTTGCGCAGGTCGCCGCCGGTTAGGCGAAACACGTTCTCTTGGTGGCCGTTGTCCGCGAAGTAGTATGTCTCGATCTCCAGCAGGAACTTCTCCACGAAGGGGCAAGTGTAGCGCGTCTTGGTGTAGGGGTACGCGTTCCACGCCTCCTCCTCCACCGTCAGCGCAGACTTGGGCAGCAGGCTCTTGAACCACCCTGCACACGCAGCATGCATAACCAAGTGCTTCCAGTACTAGCAATGACTCGTTGAACGTTGCGTTGGTAATATATTTAATAAAAATATACATGTGAAAAATTTAATACACGAATGTTTTTATCTTGGTATATCTTCCTCATTTATTTACTTACATTAATAAATCTACTACAATACTTTTCGTGCTTTTACTATTAATATTTCACCCTACTGTATCAATATCAGAATAACTGCAAGAGTAGGTACTGAGAAAAAGGAACACTTAACCCCAAAAATGTAGATTTTTACAAACAAGTTTTTAAGTTACATAAATGTACAAACACGACCACAAAACACAAGTAACTACTCGCCAAAATGTACGAAAATATAAACATCAAAATACACATTGACTTCTGAAATTAAGCTTCCTGACAAATATATACCAAACCGCACTCTTCTACATTAGTTCCGTTAGTTATGCTTGTTACTTGAATAAGTACCAAAGTTATGCTTGTTTAAAACTTTGCATGTAAAAATTGACAGTTATTTTCACATGTGCAGACATAAATAAAGGAATACAAAAGCAAGTTCAGTTATAAGTTACACTATACATTATCAAGTTGTTTAGAAAATCCTAAACATTGTAATACAATTCACAACAAAAAATTGAGATTTTTCGTGTTGACTGTCCTTAATTTTATGGAATTTCGAAATTCTGCACGTTCTTGATCAAGTATGTAACGGAGTGGGATCTAGGACTGTTTTCAATTTACGCACAATGGTAACTTAAGTTTAAGCATAACGTGTGCTCACTGACTTCTTTATGGCATGATCTACAAAATTCTACATTTTCCGTCTTAATTGGGGTTGATGCACCTCTAGGTGGTAAATCTAGCAGAAGCACATTCACGATTTCTGTCGATAGCATTTACAAATCGCACAAAATCGTCATCTCCCCCTAGCGTATTATAATTTAATCCGTTATGATATAAATAAGTTCGTGATAAATATTAAAACTAAATTATAACCAGTTTCAATTTGTTCATTTTATTTGAGTGGCTAATTTTTATTTCAAATGGAAAACATGTATCTCATATAGCTCTAACGTAAAGCATCTGTAATGCCAATACTACTAACGATTTCTTAGCTCATTAATTGTTGAAATCCTTCAAGACTTCAGGTGTATCCTTTAAGAAATACAAAATTTAAATAATTTCTATCCAACGAACCACCGTCGCTGCCTCGTTGTGACTACCGTGCCACTACACAAACATTCTGGGGATGTTATTGAAATTCTAGTAACAAGAAATAGAAGCAAAAAAATCGTGTGTCAATTAATATATTTCCTGATCATTGTTATTTCCATAGGTGTGCACACAGGAGGTTGGGGGGGGGGGCATTCCCCCTGCAAATTTTGAAAGGGGACTTTTTAAAATTACGGTAATAAAACTTTTCATTTCCGTAGATATATACAGTCATCGACTTTCTTCCCTTTTGAACCTGACAATTTGGAGAACTGTTATACAATTGACTAAGTCATCTGGAAACCCTTTAAAAGGTTCAATATAAAATTAACTGCATTTTTTAATTGTGGCATTAAAGTTATAATTCCATTCTTCTTGTGGTATGTTGTACTTATTTACTAGTGTAATATATCACGTATACAAGTTCATACAAAATCAGTGGAATAAGTGGCCAAGGAATTTAGTTGCCTCCTCATCCTTTTAGGTTACGTACGCCTATGATACCCAGGATACCAAGGCTACGGTGGTTCTTGAGTAGCACCAAACGACGTAGTGTTATTAATGTCTCTTGGGTGGATGCCATCAACTCTCCTTCCCCTAATCATTTTTATTTCTTAAACAGATCCTCCGACATTAAATCAAAAGTAATGTTATTAATACATATTTTTTTCTTAATTTTTAATTTCTTAAGACTAATTTTGAAACACTTGAGTATGATTAATGTAATAATTACTCACCCGGTAAGTGGCTGCCCACGTGGTAGATCTTGTGCGTATACTGGCCGCTGCCACCCGGGCCGTCGGTGTAGGGCTCGTTGACGAGGATCTCCACGCCGCTGCCCTGCCCCTTCGACTCCTCGCGGCTCTTCTTCTATAACAGCACACGTCACCACACCACATTTGAGTCACGAAACGTCTTTCTATTCTTAAATAAACACTAATAAAACCAAGCACTAATACCGAAAAACATTTGAAAGCATCGATTGCAAGAGAGGGAATAACGCTAGATTCCACGAATTCAAGTTCGAAGGATTCGAGTTTTCCCATAACACACTTCTTTACAAAAGCATTTTTTCATTGGTCAGTTGAAACATATCGATTCCTCGGTGCAGAATTGGTCATTAGAATTCACAAATCCAAGACTGCTTCATCGCGCATTACACCGCATCGCGCTGGTGAGGGTTACGGGATTATACCTTTCTTGATAATAAAACAATCTCATGAAAAACAGCTTTCAAACAACACAAAAGTGAAAATGACATTTGTACATTGTTGCATATTTCAAAAATTGCGTGTTTGATTGAAAATTATTTTAGATAAATATATCGAAATAATTAAACTTGAAAATCATTTGATACTTTAGGGGATGAATATACGATTACTCATTGGCGAGTTTTCGCCGATAAAACGGGTTCCAATCTTCTACCAGACTTTTGCATGCGTGTCTTTGAGCCCCGCTAGCGCACGCCTGACCTTAAGCTCATGCGCAACGAGCTTCACATCGAGGTTTCTGTCCAAGGAACAACATTGCGCTTCGACGCGACCGTCAATATTAAGCCCGTAAGTCTTCAACGGCGTATTTCCCGACCAAGAAGAAGTGGTATTTTTATGTCTCGTCTCTAGATTGAGAAACCAAGAGCACGCTCTTATCCAAGATAATAACTTTTGTGCACCGTGAAACTAGCAGCCATAACACGCTAACTGGCAACCACGTGGAGATTTAACATTACATATACTGATTTTTAACACATCGTTTTGCTTTTAAGATGTTACGTACACTGAAGTTCTCCAAGTGTTCTGCCATATCTTAATACCTAGGATCACACATCTTATTGGTTTGTACTATTAATTTCGTTTTTGATTGGATTTGTCATGCAACTAGATAAGCAATAGAACACATCCAGACGTCACAAGTTTGAAAACACTTCAATGACCGTAATGTCCGCACTACGTGATTAAAGACTTCATAAATCAGGCGCCACATTGTATTCCGATATTCCTCAAATGTAAAACTGGAGCACATCCGAACAGGTTTCGCTAATTTAGAATAATGATATATTTATTTCAGTATTAAAACAGTAAAAAACTGTGAGACATTTGGGGGGAGAAGTACTATGTGGACACACTTTCTTGAGCTCCGAATCTCTATTGCTCTTTTAGAAAAATTAGTTCAATAATGAACAACGGTGGCAACGGACATTGTTGGTCATATGTGTTAACAAAACATATTTGCTCCGGTGTAACAGAAACTATCTGCAAAAGATAACGGGTTATATACTCGTATTTAATTAAATAGAAATCAAGTGACGAAATAATTAAATCCTCACCACTCCTGCCGCATCTTACAGAAACCACTTAAAAAATAGTGTGCACTAAGAGACGACCATCTCAGCCTTTGCTCAAAGGAACAAGGGCAACTGCACGCAGGACTACATTGACGGACTGACGGAGAACTCACGGCGATCATGAAGAGCTGCGCGATACGATACTCCTCGACGGTGAGCGGCAGCGGGATGCGGTACTCCTTGATGAGCATGGCTGCGGCGGCCGCTGGGCCCGGCCCTCGCGGCCCGGCCCGGCTCTGGCCTCACCTCGGCCCCCTGGCGCCGGCCTCGGCCCCCGCCTCACCGCGCGCGCGCGCCACTCATCGCCGCCTGCAACACAACACACAAGGGCCCTCCAGACACCCGACGAGCGCCACAGCGCCCAGGGGGCACCCTTTTCGGCGAATCGGCGTGCTGTAAAGTAGACGCGCGATTAACGAGGTAATTGGGACCGAACAAAAAATAGGATAATGTGGAGTTTCATTAGAAAAGGATTCAAGAAGAGGTAAATTGTACATTTTGAGCTTAACATGAAAGAGAACCTGTAATCTGTAAATATGGATCTTAATAATTAAACACATATTCAAGAAAGAAAGAAAAAAAAATATAAAATTGAACGAATTTTTCCTAAGAACATAACTTTCGAGCGAATCTGACGATTATCGATATTATTCAATATTTCCACAATCGGCGACGGCAGCGCCCCACGCGTGCTTCGCAAGCTTTGCTTCAAAAATTCACACATTTGTGTGTTCCATTGTTCAATGATTTTTGTTTTGTTTTGAGGATAATTGCCTTGGTTAACGAGGGTCGAATACATGCGAGTCTACTAGTTTCCATTCCTTTCTAGTAAGAAAAGCGAGTCGAATCCGTCCCATCTCTCAAATCTCGAATATTTCAAACCCATATAATAATATTCGTGATAGTTATTTGTTGTAATAACCTTATAAAAAGAAATCCCATTACGCGTAATGATTTTAAAGGTACATTTGGGTTCAATTTGTTATTGCAATTAAATCACCTAACGTATTCGATTGAAAAATAAAACAGAGAAACTACCACCCAATCATATCAGGTTCTGTGTATTAAAGGAACAAATGAAAAAAAGTCAGAGAATAGAGTCGAGCAGTTTCTTAATCCTAAGGACCAAGGCAAATGCATCCGAATGAGTGAGAATTACAAAAGTCCAGTAGTAGGCAGAGCAAATAGATGCGAAAGCTGAGAAATTCATACTTGCCTTGAAAAGACAGCTCTGCTTGATATCCGTGGCGAGAGGCAGACTGATCTGTACCAGAGCAAGTTCAAGCGGAGCTTACTTTACTCTCAATTGCACAACCAAAAACTGACCATATCATATCGCACGCTACAACGCCTACAAATTGAGACTGAGAAACACGCCTTTACCGAGAAAACACATAGCTGAAGTGAAGTCATTCATCTGACATTTTTTGCGTCAGGCTTCCTATTCACCTTGAACAAACATTCCCTGAAATCGAAACGCGTTGCTGATTCATATATTTTTGTTCTCTAAAGATAACAAGTTTATAGATAAAGTTATATCACTGCCGAAAGTCGGTATGGTAACTCTGTTGGAGATTTACGCGATTCAGTCTCATTTCGTCAATTAATTATTTTGACACTGGGGCAAGCAAAAAATAATTCTGAGTCAGAAGTGATACGATGAAAATGATTCACGTTCATTTGAGGAATGCTGGCTAACTTGTACTGGAACAGTGGTTCATCCTATTATTAAGCCATTCCGCCAAATGGAGAAGGTTCCCTTGAAAACACTGCACTCTCCAGGTTTTATCAGCTGGCACTCCAAACCATCTGGCTGGCTGGCTGGCACTCCAAACCAAAGATTACAATTTCCGGAGAGTTGCGGTCTTCAGCGATAATCCACTGTTTTAGAATCTGTCAAAAATAGGTCGCTGACCTGGACTGACTAAACACGATTTAAATAAACATTCGTGAACTTGATAGAAAAAACAAGTTGGAACTTGATGCCACAGGAATAATATCTATATTAAAATTGGTGATCCTAGAAATTGGTTCGCAAACTAATACAAGTAAGTTCCCTTTTGTTATGAGTCGGGACACTCTTCGCCTTCGCCCCACTCCCTTTCCGTCATCAGGGCCTAAGGTATCAAACTGTCTCCGGAGCTAACTACTCGTACCTTCCTCTGAAATAAAATGCGCCCTCGGACTCCCCAAACATCACGCCGAAGTAGCTCATATGCATATGTTTCACCATTACCATTACATACTTGCTCGTGGTAGCCCTTGGACCCATCTTGGCGCATGTACCATTGTTCCATGTGTAGAGAGCCGCCAGTTCCTCAATTATACCACCCATGTCACAATCAGTAATCGGTTCACTGTGAAGAATTAAGTTATCACTTGTGCAGAGGAGATAAACACGAAACGCGTAATGCCTCCGTGCCACAAATACAACTCAAAACATCCATGCCTTATGCGGGATTTGAACTCATGGCTTTAAAGGCTGCGTATCGTGGGTACATCCGCCACAAGCCAGGGTGCCATGACGCCCAGTGACTACCAAAATGTTTTTTGTTATGTAAAATAATAATTTGAAAAATCTTGATAAAAACAGATCTAGAAGTAAAAATGACCTTTTTGTGAATAAAAGGCCAATAATGTGCTTTGCATTACCGAATCTATCTGAATAACTTTAAACACAATTAGATGCCATAGCAATGATGTCAACAATGATTCTTTAGTTTTAAAACCATTTAACTATGTACTCCTTAACGAACTATTTTCTCAAAATTATATAACTTTACAGGATACGTAGAATATAATATTTACAATAGCACAATGGTTAAACATTTCTTTGAAGCAATATTTCAATCAGGAAAATTATGTAAAAAAACAAGTAGGTAGGGTACTACATTTTACTGGGTACGAATATACTATGATCTATATAAATAAAAATGAATCGCCGAAATTTATATACGCGCATAACTTATGGACTACTGAAGCAAATTGGATAATTAATTTTCTGATCGTTATCATCAGGACAAGGTTTGTATATAAGAAAATTTTAAAAAATCTCATAATATGAAAAGTGAGAGAAGACCGACGACTGTGAGAGATCTTCAATATAGTAACAAAACATTGACAGATTGACGTTCGGTTGTTCAGCCATCAGTTGGTAACTTCAAAAATATTCACAGTGGGATAGATCGACATTAATTCATATACAATTACCGTTTCTTTCGCAACAGCAAAACGGTATTTCGTATGTTTAGAGGTTTGTTTTGTAGTGTTTTGTATTGTAGTGTTTGTGAGAGTGGCGCGAGAGGGGGCGTCGTGGGAAAGAGTGGGAGGGGGTCTGGAGAGGGGGCGGTGAGAGAGGGGCGGCAGGAATGGAGGTACTTGAGAAGGAGTGCGAGGCAGAGAGGGGCGTGAGAGGGTCTGATGAGGGGGCGGCGAGAAAAGGGGGAGTTGAGAGGTGGGTGTGGTGGGAGAGGAGCTTGAGAGGGTTCGGAGGGGTCTGCAGTGGGGGCGGGAGAGGAGACAGCAGGAGGGGCAGGAGGGAGAGAGAGCGGCGTGGGAATTATTGATACTTCGACGGAATTCAATTTACCGGAAGTGTTACATTTCCTTGGCCCGCGAATGTACACCATCCTTGTGAAGCCAAGGTGGGCATAAATAGAAGAAAAAAACAGTCTTTCAGGATTTTACAAAATATTCACAAACAAACAAAATACGGCGGCGCGAAGTTCGCCGGGTCAGTCAGTAATAAAAGAGAAAGTTTCGTAATGCTAAGGAAAATCAATTTCGAGATTTTAACGGAATGCACATTTTGGAGTCCCCTGATACCGAGTGTGTTGTATTATTTTCAAAATCCCCGTTCCCCAATCTCCTACTCCGTTTATAAACAACACTTTTACCCTAACTCCCACCCTAACCTATTCTAACAAGGGAAGTAACAGATCCTTCATGTCGAAACACCCCTTGAAATTTTTATGACACACCCAATGCTCTATCAGAATCCCATACCTGAAATATTAGCTGCCAGTTTCCACTGCAAGGCTCCAAAATTGAAGCTAAAATCATACCTAGCAATGGAGTCTCGCGGCGCCGCTGGACATCCCTACTACCGTCCAGCGGGCGGCCGGCTGAACAGGCGGGCCACAGAGCCAGCGGGCGGGCAGGCGAAAGCCAGGAGCAGTCTCTCGTCGCAAGTTAGTGCGGTACGAATAAAAAGCAGAAATGACTGGTTTCCACTGAATGTTTAAAATATAAATGAGTTTGACACCACGCACAACAAATAAAAACTTCATTGTTACATTCTTCTTCACACTGGCTTTTCATAATTTCACGGCAATATTTGACGGGCATTCCAAATTCAGGAGGACATTCTGTTATGTACCTTGTAGCAAACCAAGAATATTTTATCATATTCCGGAAACGAGATGAAAATTGAAAATGAATGAAGGATTTCAATTGAAGAGACGTGTCTCTATCAGAAACTTTGGCGTTTATACTCTTGGACACATTTTTTCTGATAAGCGGCGATACGTAAGCTTTCCACTGTCGGAAGAACTTATCAAGTGGTTTGATTTTTCCTGTGGTTGCGGGAGGTATCTGGAACAATTCAATTGTCTTGCTTGGACGAATATCTTCAATACAATTTTTTGTCATTGTACGTGGTCCATGAAACTAAAAGCAGAGCAACATTTTCACTTACAAATGGAAAGAACGCTTCTTTAAACCACTGTTTCAACTCTTTCATTCCCATTTTCCCTTATTTTGTAACAGGAACAATTAGATTTTCGGTTTGAAACATTCTTTTGGAGACTACTGGATCGAAAAATCCATTTGGTTTCTGCAGCACAATAAATAATTTAGGCAATAAAGATCCATCCATACTTTTTAATTGCATTATAGTATACGATTGTGATAAAGCACTAACTGATCAAGCAACTGTCTACGTGTGTTTTTCGCCAACAAACGACCAAGTCCGTTTTGAACGCATTTCGCGTTCAAATACACTTTGGTCTGTATTGTACACAGAATACGGTGAATAATGTGAAAATCTCTCTTTGGAATTTTCGAGAAATTCCTCTGTAACCACATCCTATTGTTTCGTCGTGAACATTAGTGCATGATACAAATTTTGTTATTTTCCTGCTCTTAATTTTATGTGCTATTTTAAATCGATTGATCCAGGTGTGAGAGACGGAAAAATTCTTATTTTCGCTGCCAGTTCCTTGTGAAATTCCCGGGGTCCACTGTCGCAGATCATCTTCATTCACATTTTGATCCGTTCTTCTTGCAAGTTCAAATCAAGGCCAATGTTTCTCATAGTTATTTTTGTGTGTTCTCTAGAATTGACTGTCATATTTTCCACTTGCTTTTTCTACAACTATAGTTGTCACCCTGCCGAGGAAAATTTCTACGAAATGTGATACTGAATATCGTTTCTTACCGCCCTCATTCAACCAGAATTTCACAGCTTTCTTCTTGTAGCTAATGCTAACATCTTCATTTGCATTTTTCACAAGGCTTGGATAATAAATTGAAACGGAGGATTTGCAGGGTGACTGACTTTTGGAATCATTAATTTCCGGCGATTCGCTGTCTGATTCTAATAAACACTTGCCCATATCATCACCCGTGGTAGAAGTATGCTTATAGCAGTCTGTATCACTGTCATTACCATTGAATTCACAAACACTTCCTTCACATACATCTAGGGTTTATTCCTCATAACGCTCCACTCCTGTCCTATTATTTTCAATCAATTGAATGATGCATTGACCCATTTCGCGTTCTTTTTCATTTAAAATTCCCGTCGAAGATACAACTTTGTTACGAAAGTAACTCAAGACGAACTCGACTATGTTAACGGGATTGAAAACAACTTGCTCTGCGACCATTGCGGATGTTCTTACTTCCTTAACAAGGAAAGACAAACTGGGTCCGAAACTACGCCGCCCTTGTTTATTGCAGGGCCGCTGACGGAGCCATCCGACCCATCCGTGACCTTCGAGTTCCTCGCGCCAGCTCGCCCGCAGTAAGGACGGCCCAATCGGACCAGTAGAGGCCCCGATATTTTTCCTAGTTCTTATATGTGTTTTTCAATGTTTTATTTGGAGGCTTTGCAATGAAAACTGGCAGCTAATATTTTGGATATGAGATTCTGATAGTGCATTGCGTGTGTCATACAAATTTCGAGGGGTGTTTCGATATGAAGGATCTGTTACTTTCCTTGTAAGGATGATTCCTAAAATTAATATTCCCTGATGGATCTGGTCCAACTCGAAACCCTATGGTTCTCAAAATAATAATAATAATAATAATAATAATAATAATAATAATAATATTGGGGAGTACTTCACATAAAGAACCAGCGACATTTTGAAACTTTTCTCAAAAAAAAAAAGGTTCCAGTTGTTAATACCATATACGTAATTTAGAGTAATATACGGAGAGAAATGTACGAAATAATATACGTAGTATAGAGAAAGTTTCGTAATGCTACGGAAAATCGATTTCGACATTACACCGGAAATACACGTTTTGGGGATACCGAAAAAGTGTTCTTTTTAAACTTCCGCCTGTTCGTCTGTGTCTGCCTGTTCGTCTGTGTCTGCCTGTTCGTCTGTGTCTGCCTGTTCGTCTGTGTCTGCCTGTTCGTCTGTGTCTGCCTGTTCGTCTGTGTCTGCCTGTTCGTCTGTGTCTGCCTGTCCGTCTGTGTCTGTCTGGTGTATGTGAACAACACTAGCGCTAACTATGCCTACGATTTTTTCCAAACCGAATAAACCCGTTGATCTGGCCTGAGTCGAAACTCTGCGATTTTGAAAAGCATTCATTAATTTTTTGGGGTACTATACACGAAATCCTCCGGACATTTTCAAAATTTTCTCAAAAACAGCTGCAAATTTTTTCTTTAAATTTCTTGTAAGAATAGAGTAAAATACGCCTAAAAAGGCGACACAGCTCCAATTTAAGGGTTAATTCTGAATTTTCGAAAATTTCAAAAGTTTGAATCTTTTTCGGTGTCTTCCTACAAATATAAAATTAAATATAAGAGATCTTCCCTTCAAATGAAATTTGTTGTCCGTAATTATTTCTTTCATTAAGGTCATGTACAATTTTTGAAACCTTTGGTAATTTTCGCGCAATATTGCGGGCAATATTAAAAAAGAAATAAAAACAAGATCTCTCGAAAACGGCTCCAAATTTTTTCTTTAAACTTTTGGTAGGGATAATGCGGAATGTACTCTATGAGATGACATACACGCCATTTTGCAATATTCTTTTAATTTTTGGAAAAATTACAAAATGTAATTTGTTGACTAGCCTCCCACGTCGGTAATATCTATATTAGCGGCAAGTTGTTCACATTATTGGATTTACGAGTACATGTGCTTTAAATGATGTCTAAAAGTTTCTTGGAAACTGAACAGTTTTCTGTGCAAACGAGATCATGATTTTCAGAAACGCTCAAACGCCATTTTCTCGTAAACGGCTCCAAATTTTTTCTTCAAGCTTTTTCGTACGAATAGTGCTTACTGCACTCCTTAAAATGACGTAGAATTAATTTTGCTCTATTTGTCTATATTTTTATAAAATTACACAAATGTATTTTTTCTGAAATATCTCTCAGCTCTTTCTCATATGTCCAGCCATTTTGTATGCATTATTGCACTAGTGACTTTTCCTCATATTTTATTGTCTTTATGATGTTATAGTTGGAATCTATAAACTTATTTTTTTATTGTTTTATCATGTGATATCCCTAGAACAGCAAGAGGGGTAATTTTGATACTATTTCATTTGTAAAACTACCGTATTCTGAACTTGATCGGTGTCGGTTCGGTCTAATCATTTCATTATCATGAAGATACTACCATATCGCAATCGCAGAAGATATCCCTTTCCTCTAGGAATGATGCGATATATATTGTCGTACAGTTTACACCGAACATAGATGCGATGTAGCCCAATCTTCTCCTGGATGATCTCAACAGGAGCAGCCAAATACTCTAACAGTGAAAGTGGTTGCCAGAGACGGAACCTATTGGGAGGTCATCAGCGCCAATTCCTCGTCAGCTGGAAATAGAGGAGCTGTGAATGACTTGAATGAACGAGGTGGTTCCACTTCGTGAGTGCGCCAGCAAACGAATGGATCTGTGATATGTTCCTTCCGTTTTCTATTTGATGAACCAATGCTTCGCTTCATGAACAGAGACACCGAATCAGAAGCACGAAAAGTACTCAAAAACAACTGAACCGTGTCTCTAAAGAGGTTGAGGCAATGATCGACATCGGGTACTCACGAGGAGCGTTTTTGTGCAATTGGTTTCTCAGTGGATGATCTTTGAGGGGACAGAAATTCATAAAGGACACAATGCCGAGAGACAGATTTCGTGAGCTTTCCAGATTTCTTCGTTTTTGCCGACAAATCAACCCGAGCTGAACGCTTTCGTGTTCATAACATTTGCTCTAGTGTTAGAAATATAGGAGAGGTTTGTAGAAAACTGCATTCATTGCTATCGCCCACATGAAAATGTAACAATCGATGAGCAATTACTTCCGAGCAAAAACTAGGTACAGATATACCCAGTTTATGCCACACAAACCCGACAAATACGGACTGAAATTTTGGGTTGCGGCTGATGTATCAAAGAAGTACATATGTAATACCTTTCCCTATCTTGGCAAAGAGGATGATCTACCAAATAAACAACCATAGGGCGAATTTGTTGTTCTGCGTCATATGAAGCCATTTCTCAACCAAGGAAGAAACGTGACAACTGAGAAATTTTTCACATCTCTTCAACTTGCCTAAAAGCTCGAAGAGAAGAAATTATCATTGACGCTAGTTGACGCGAAATGCTTCACTTTATTCGTATGTTGTTTTCCGACACATTCCAGGCAACACAAACTGCATCTTGACAGTGTATTAAAGCATGTCATGCTTCTTAGCACACGTAATCGTGAAGTACCTGTCAGTGATGAAGGAAAAAAAGGAGCCGGAAACTGTGATGCCATAAAATATGGGATAGATGTAGACCAAAGGACTTGGAAACATAGCACCAAAGCAGCAGATGGCCGATGCATGTTTCCCATAATATATTGGACATGGCAGCAAAAGAAAAAAGTTAATTCTTAAACTGTCTAGTGAACTGAAGCGAGGAAATTTGTCAGGAAATGTACACCAATGAGAAGAGACTGTAGAACTGGGGCAATCCAAAAAGCGACAGAAGTGGCAGATCGGCTTCTGTAAAGGCAACAAATCTAGGGATTTGGTGAGAAGAACCATAAAGCCGTTTGTGGAAAATGCCAAAAAATGTGTGTGGAATGTGCCAAAAAAGTGGAAATCAGATGCAAAAAATGCATTTAGATGTTTAAGATGCTTTTTAGATGTGTAAGAAAAATATTCTCAAAAAATAAAGCTCTATTTTGAAAAACAATTCGAATTTCAATACATCGTATTCATGGTGTCAAAATGACCCCTTCCCGCTGTTCTAGGTATATCAGCTTCGCCACCGTTCTAGTGTTAAATGGCTTCCAATGAAGTTTTTCGAAAATTCAAAAGATTTCTGTGAAAAAGAGTTTCAAATTTCGCATTTGCAATAACGCTGAAGCGCCATTTTCCTAAAAACGAGTCCAAAGTTTTCAACAGAAATTTCCTTTTACGACGAGATTTTACTCTTCCTTAATATTCTTAAAGTAATACTTCGGCTCTATCATTAGGAAACCGAAAAAATTGAAAACATTTTAAAAAAATGTTTTTAGGGTGGCGATAGATGGCAACAACAACGGTGATGGGGGCAAGACCGTAAAGTTAGTCCTCACCAAGGAAATTAGAAAATGTTACTACGAGAAAGTCTGTGTCATTCTGTAGTTCAACTACTTTCTTTAAATTTCTTGTTATCATAGAGTGAAATACATTTATAAAGAAGGCTTACGTCCGGGTTTCAATGATATTTTTGAATTTTCGAAAAAATGCAACACTAAAATTTTTTGGACCCCTTCGAAAAATTACCTTTGCGAAGATAGAAATTAGTTTTTCATCATTAGTTCTTTAATTAAATTCATGTTCGTTTTTTTAAGTATTTGTAATTTTCGCGTAAGTTTGAGCGAAATGAGTTAACTAAATAGGAGCAATTTTAAAAACAAGATTTTTTCAAAAAATGTTCCGTAAAAAAAAACCTTTTTATTGGGATAAAGTTGAATGCACGAACAACTTCTAGCAAGCATCATTTTGATGTAACCTTTTTAGTTTCCAAAAATTAAATAAATTAAAAATTTTAAATCTCTCATGGCGTTAATATTAACAGGCGGTTTAATACATTAATGCATTTGGGAGTGCAAGTGCTTGAAATGATTTCTGAAGAATTGTCTCAAAAACTTCAAACATATTTGTAAAACTAGTTCAAAATTGCGCATTTCCAGAAACGCACAAACGACACATCGAGCAATAGCATTACGACTCCGTCTTGTGCTACAACTATACCCTAATCCTTCCATAGTCTCATGACCTGACAGACAACTGTTCATGAAATTTGTATAACTGAAATATATCACTACACATCGACAATGGCATTACGACTCCGTCTTGTGCTACAACTATACCCTAATCCTTTCATAGTCTCATGACCTGACTGACAACTGTTCATGAAATTGGTATAACTGAACTATATCACTACAGACAGATTAACGGTGCAATCATCGAGAAGAGACCAAGGGATACCATGTATCTCTTATGTATCTATGATGTTATACTAACAATAAGAAGTACAGAGTCGAGATAAGTTTATTCGACGTTTAGTGACCCTGAAGGAGATTTTATCTGTGAATGTTCCCACAGGATCGGTAGATACCGCTGAGGTCTGTATAGGTTCTTTAGGGGTCGCTAGAAAGCAAAAAGGGTGGGACAAAACCGAAAACCTAGGCCAGAAGCACGAGAGTGGGAAACTAATATACACGAGAAAGTGTGAAGCATTCTTTAGCTCCACTAGTTTTTTTTAAACATTTCAATTCTTTATCCCTAATTAAGATTGATACACTACGTTGGGTGTAGTCTTGGAGTATTTTGGATGTGGGTTAGGTGTAAGTTGAATGTAAATTGGATGTTCAAGGGAAATACAGAGCCATCTTGGGCTCTACACGTGCAATTACACGTGAAAAATGAAACATCCTTTCTAATTTCGGAACAACTTTGAGAAAGCACATGTTATTATTTCCAAGCGCATAGCATTTGGCACATCAGATCGCGCTTGGGCAGGTGTGGTGATTTAATCAAAAGCACCCGACTCAGCCCCTCTCCGTTGATCCCATTGACACCATTTCAAAGGCAATGGTGAATTTATATCAGTATACCAACCAGGCGAGGGGTCGCATAGGGCTGGAGGGCGAGGGCTGCATACAGGGGCTTCGCGCAGGGCAGGGCTTCACGAGGGAGTTGTCTTCACAACCATCGTCAATTCCACCCACAAACATTTTTCCTCTTGGAAACCGTCAGGATATGTTGTTTCAGGCGCATTCCGAACACGACGATTTGGAAGTTGCTTCTAAAACACTGAAGAAAATAAACAAACTTGCGTGAAGACTACCGTGCGAAAAAAATCCCTCCCCTTCTTGCATTTATGCTGTCATGTCTCAATAATATTGACTGGAAACTGAAATGCTGAGCATATTCTCTCAGGTTGTACAAGTTATCCATACCAGACATTTTCTAGTTAAAGGAGAGCGAAAGAATTTTGAATAATATAATGTCAGCATCTTAGTGTGCGGAGATTAAATAACATTTCTAAAACATATGCAACAGCTGGCAAAAATATAAAACCAGAGGGGCTATAGAAGGCAGAGACTTTCTCGTAATAGTTAATTTTCTAATCTCATTGGCCCACGCTAGCTTTTCGGTTTCCCCCCATCCTCTTCCTACGTGTTGCCTAAGGGACATTTTTTCACATTTTATCAATTTCTTGGATCCCTCATGGTAGAATTGGAATATGAAATTGATAAAGAATATTATAAGAGTCAAACCGGGTCTTATACGACACTTTTTCTTGAAAAATTTGGATCTGTTTTCAAAAAAATGGCTTTTGAGCGTTTTTGAAAATGTGCAATTTTGAGTTAATTTTCACTGAAAACTTTCGAGTTCCTGTGAAACCTCAATGAAAATAATTTCTAGCACAAATGAAATAATGTAAAAAAAGTTGGCAATGTAAATATTAACGACGTGAGATATATAGGTATTTAAAAAATTGTTTTTCTGCAATTAAAGGGGTGTTAATGTCATGTTATTCAAAGCATTCTGCACTGCCCGTAAAAAAGTTTAAAGAAAAAATTGCAGCCCTTTTCGGGAAAATGTGGTTCGAGCGTTTCTGTAAATGCGAAATTTTCACTAATTTTAACAGAAACCTTTTGAATTTTCGAGATATATCATTTGAAGCACTTACTCTATAAAACGCATTAATGTAATCGCCGGTAATGTAAATCTACGTGGGAGAGACATAACCAGAGGTGCTACAGAATGGCACAGTCTTTCTCGTTGCAAATTTTTCTACCTTGGTGCGGTCTGGCTTTAAGGTCTTGCTCCATTCTCTGGTCAGCTGCCATTTATCGTTGCCCAAAGTACATTTTTTTTGACATTTTCTCAACTTTTTACTTTCCTAATAGAACCACTGAAATATTACTTCAATAATATTCAAGCAAAGTAAAAACTCGTCCTAAATAGAAATTTTCATTAAAAAAATTTGAACCCGCTTTTCAGGAAATGGCGATTAAGAAGGACTGTAAATGCGAAATTTGAACCTTATTTTCTCAGGAATCTATTGAGTTTCGAACAACTTCATTTGAAGTAATTTGAATCATTTCCACTCACAAATGTAATAATGTACACAAATCAATGAAAATGAGCATATTAACAGCGTGAGAGATCTTAAAAAAATACATTTGTGTAATTTTTGAAAAACAAACACGATTACACCAAAATGAAGCTTGTAGTGTTCATGCACGGACGGAAGTACGAACGGACAGACAGACAGACAGACAGACAGACAGAGACACAGACAGACAGACGGACAGACGGACAGACAGACGGACAGACGGACGGACAGACGGACAGACAGACGGACGGACAGACGGACAGACGGACGGACAGACGGACGGACAGACGGACAGACGGACGGACAGACGGACGGACGGACAGACGGACAGACAGACGGACAGACAGTCAGACGGACAGACAGACGGACGGACAGACAGACGGACAGACGGACAGACGGGCAGACGGACAGACGGGACAGACGGACAGACGGACGGACAGACGGACGGACAGACGGACGGACAGACGGACGGACAGACGGACGGACGGACGGACGGACGGACAGACAGACGGACGGACAGACGGACGGACAGACGGACGTTTTGAAAAAACCTTCGAACCCTTCCTCCTAGACATGTTCCCTTCCAAGGTAACATGTATACCTATTTACCTTTGTTTACCTTCAGTCAGTTGCCCTTCCAAATATTCTCGAGCAAAACCGACTAGTTTTAGAAAGTCCAATTTCAATTTAAACCTCCGAATTTTCGAAAATTGGAATCGGTTACATTTTTTTGACCTGCTCCTCCCACTACATTATTGAAGATACATTCTTATTTTCTCACCTCACTACACACAAGAAAGTTCTATTGTGATGTTGCAGCAAAAATCGGCAGCTTTTCGATAGAAAAACTCGTTTTAAGGGGTCTAGTAACGAAAAAGTTAAATATTCTTTGTAGGTGTACATATGTCAAATTATTCCTTGACAACGTTGTAAAGTCAGAATTCACGTTTTGTGGATCCCTGATACCGAAACGTTGGTTGACCGTAAAATGACTGTGGCCTTGGCTAGCGCCTAAACAATTCAGGCAATTTTCTCCAAAATTGATATTAGCCTTTAGATCTAGATGTACATTTCAACATTTGCAACCATTTCTCAACAATGGCTCCAAATTTTTCGATTAAATTTTTTACTCGGATAGAACGAAGGACGCTGAAAAAATGGAGCAAGGTTCCATTTTTGTTGAAATCTCAGAATTATTGAAAATTGCATAAGTTTGATTTTTCCGGCGTCTTCCTACAAGTAAAATATTGAGGATTAGAGATTTATTTAAATCGGTTGCTCAAAGACAGAAATTTAAATAAAGTTTGGATCAATTATTCGAAAATATGCGTAGTTTCGAGTAATTTTGCGTGAAATATAGACAATTTTTAGCCTTTTTTCTCGGAAACGGCTCCAATTTTTTTCTTTAACATTTTTCTTAGGATAGAACTTAGGCATTTGAAAATGGCGTAGGTCCCATTTTCGGTGTACTCTGTATTTTCGAAAATTGCAAAAAATTACCATTGGAAAGGTACAATATTGAGACTAAGAGTCAACATAAGTTACTGATATTAAGATAATTAGGTTGATCCAATAAACCAAAATTCGGAATTATAACAAAAGAGACATGCCCCCGACCGGCTCCGAGAGAGATTTAAACATTTAAAAACACATTTCTATAACGAATTTTTCAATAAAATTCATATCACTGTGTTCAGGAGTCTAAATATTTTAACTAGCTTAAATTTTTAAAATGTCAAAATTTTCATATTTTTGCTCTCAGACTCCCCTTAAAAATATCGGAGGTCTCATCGCAAAAGTTAGAAGTAATGCGAGAAAGTATGTACTGTTGTAGCAACACTTGTATTCCGAGTGTAACCTGTTTCTCAGAATTAGCTCTTTAAACAATACCTAAACAATTTTATTCAAAGTATTAGTTTTCGCGTAATTTTTAGTGAAATACAGCAGTATACAAACAAGATTTTCTAAAAAACGAATCCAAAAGTTTTAAATAATTTGTACTGATAGAGCACAGCATGCTTAATCACATGGCATTAGTGTCATTTTGATTAAACCTTTTTCCCAAGAAAATTACACACATGTATTTTATTTAAATCTAGCATGTCATTAATATTTACAAATATATTTTATAACTGAATGCGTTAGTGAGAACAAATGCTTCAAATGATCTCATGTGAAGTTTACGAAATCTCAGAAATTCTCGAATGAAAATGAGCTCAGAATAGAGCATTTTCAGAAACGCTCAAACATTTTCTCAAAAATGGTTCCATATGTGTCTCTGAAAATGTTCATATGAAAACAGGTGTTTTTCTTCAATGATATTCTGAATCTTATTTCAATTAAACCATTAATGATAAAAAGTTAAAAAATGTGTTTAATATAAAACACAAATTTATCGTTATAAATAGAATGAGGAAAATAAACAAAAACAGAGTGTTGATTGAGAATATCTGTCAATATTTTATTTTACATTTCCAGTAAAGCAATTGAAGTACAAAAAAATGTGTCAGCATGAGTGCGTGGTTAATGTTATTTTAAAACAAGGTAATTTTGTTGACACTGTCGCTATGGCAACAGTGTAAAAAGTCATTGAGATACATAGATTTAATGTTTTGAAGCTCTTTACAGGATGCATCAAAACGGTCAATTTTATTTATATACAAATTATAATAGTATATTATGCAATAGGTTTATAATGTTCTTTTTTGCACGAATAAAAAAATATTACCGAACGAACGACGTTAGGAGTGTGTCCGGTAATATTTTCTTTTGAGTGCAAAAAATAACAAACGAGTTGCATACGCTATTTTTTTGTATAATAGAATTATAAAAATTTAAGGAAGCGAAGTCAATTTGAATGTTAAGCTGTAACCTCGGATTCATATTACGACGTTATGAGTGCTACCTAAGCAACTAATTTGTTAACAAATGGCAATTAGGTTGAAAATTACGTTTCAAACATTATGGATTCTTTGCCACAAGACATGTTGGAAGAAGCTGCAAAAGCAGAAAATGAATGCTGGATGAATGAAAAATATGCAAGGCTGTTGTTCATCCCTATCTGTCGGAGTAGGTTGGCTAAGTTACTACAATACACATGCTAAAATAAAAACGGTAGTTATGATGCATGATTCTTTAAACATTAAGTCCACACCGTGTAAAGCGTCTACCTTATGGTGCCACATATTCAAAATTAAAGGCAATGTGTAAATGTGTTCGTTTAAGAGGATATCCGCGACGTTTTTCGCCGATAATGGTGGTGATATTACTGCACTTACATGTCACGGAGGGTGGCGATCTTCAAATGTAGCTGAATCTTACACTGAAGAATCAGTGAATAATAAGATTTACATTGCAACAAGATATTGGTTAGTGCAGAAACTAAAGGAAAAATAAGCACTTTGGAATTAAATACATCTTCTGGAGTGTCTTTGACAAATTTATCCAACTCTACTATTAATTTTAATATTAATAAAAACTAATTAGAAGTTCTTTGTTATTATTGTTAAATATTATTGAATAACAGCAACATGTAATTTTAAAGTACAATTAAGTAAATAAATTAGGTTTTAAAAGTGCAAGTTTTTTTACAATATATTTAATTTTACTGCGAACACAGAATCTATTTACATGGTACTACTTCCTTCTTTGTATACCATAACTGATGATAAATGGGCGCTGTGACTATTATGTCAATGATGACTCATATTTCGGGCAGAAATAGCGATGACGTAATGATTCGTGCCATAATATGTCATATTATGAACGATTTTGCTAATGAAAAAGGGTTGTTTATAATGCTCGTATACAAAAAAACATTATTTTTCGTAGCCTTAACATGCATTCTGAATGCACGGTGAAGTCAGTAGGCTTCGTAGCGCAAGGGAAGTTAGAGCAGGAGAGTTGCAAGACCGCGAATACTAAGGTTGTGGATTCGAAAAACGCTTACGGTAGGAATGTTTTCAGTTGTGTTCAATGCCTGACTTTGACTTATGTGCGCCTAGGCTGTCAAATGCTTTAGAGCTCTTTTTTTAATTTGCTTTTTTGACAAAAGTTATTAATAATATTTTGAATTAAAAAATATACGATATTTGTAACCAACACAAATATTGTATACGTAAAAATAATTGATTCTACATTTGTATTTTTTATAACATCATACATTTTTGGGTCAATAAATTAAAAATAAGGTAATTATAAAACAATTTCTGTATTTGAGTATTATTTACATTTTGTTGCCAAAAAATATGGATATTAATGTCAAAATTGCATTTACGTGTACATATAAATAGAGACCGGATTTTTATGTAATTACATATTTTTTGCCTTTCTACTTACCGTTCTCAAAATTGAAATCTTGGCGAATTATCGCCATCCTAACACAATATCAATTTTTTTCATTAGATTTTTTTACATATTTAGTACTATATTACATATTTAACATATTTTGATATTTTCACAAAATATTTTTTAATCTATCAATTTTCTTACAATTTTTATGAAAAAAAATATTTTTAAAAAATCAGATTTTTTTTCCTACATAAATACTACTGTCGACTGGAAGTACGCTACGTTAAGACGCGGTAGGAAGTTTTTACAGTTCAGCGCGCATGCCTCAGTTAGTTCAGTGATGGGAAAGTACGCGACTGAGATCATTTTCACTTTTAAGTGTGAAAATTATAACGGATGTAGCGTTTCGTGACCTTTTACCTTAAATTTTCGAAAAACTTTGGTGATCGCCGATGTGTAACAATTTGATGAGAATGCTTCACGCTGCAGCGATTGTTTGCTAGTTGTAGGTATTGCCAGTTTGTACGAGGGCTTCCATTGCTTCTAGTTTAGCTGCTCAACTATGGTCCTGGATAGCGATAGATAAAAGCTTTTATTACTGACGGGAATGTTATAAAGTTCAAAACGTGCAAAAACTTGTGCTCTCCAAATGATTTTTTTAAACGTTTGAATTATTTTTAAAATTTGTTTCGGAAATTTTTGATAAATGTAATTTCGAATTAGGTTAATATGTTTTATAATCTGTGTATTTTAATATTACACATACCTCATTTTAATACTTATTACATATTCTGTTTTCATTACATATTTATGTACATATTTTGACTTTCATACTACATATTTTTCCGGTCTCTACATATAAAATATACGTTGTCATACGGAATCTCGTTTTCTCTAGTCTCGGCAAATTTCTTAACAGTGTCTTCAAACTCTACGCGTCCCATAATATAATTTTCTATGTGTAACAGAGATAATGCATTCAATGTCTCTTGTTTAAGAATCGATCTCAGATAATTGTTTACACACTTCAAAGCAGAGAAAGATCGTACGCCATTTGCCGTCCGTCCCGGACATCATTAGAGTCGTAAAAAAAAATACATTGATTTGGAAATATATCTTGTAACGACAATTTCTTTAATAAAGAATACTCTCCGAATTACCATTTTCTAAACCATTTTTTTTTTCATGAATGTGGTCCTATATTTCCATACCGAACGAGATGGCCAGCCATAAACGAATCAAATTTGAATATCAACGCAATACAGGCTAAGAAGTTTTCGTTTTGTAACCAATAATTTCGTTCTTAACGAAAAAGACATCCTCTTGATGCTAAAAATTCCGTTTCTACAATTCTTTTCAGGACATTTCTCCAATATTCCACTTAATTTCTGTACTGTTTCACAAGCTGTGAATCCACTTTTTCTACAACTACAGACATACATACAAATTTTTTACGCAATCTTGATGCTCGGAACTAATATTGACAAAAAAAGCTTTTGCTATTTTTCCAGTCAATAGCTTTGTTGTAGCGAGCAAAGTAGTAGTTCCACCATATAACTTGCAAGGAGCACAAAAGAAATGTCCTGTAGTTGCCGAATGCACTAACCATAACCTTTTGGCAACTACACTATTTGTCACTGTTTTTGAGAAATATGATTTTGATAAATATCGACTTCGATCTGCATAATGCCTTTTAGAGGTAGAAAAATCGATGTCATCCTTTGGCCACGATTTCTCTAAAACAATCGTCAATGTTCCATTGCACTGCATCGTTTTAAACAACTTTTGATGAACTAACATTTTCGATACAAATAAGGAAAGAGGTATTTCTATAAAAACATTCAAAAGTTCTCCTTATGCGATTTTGCATCAGCTGAAATTCGTCCGTCTCCAAAACTACCGCGCCCCAGGCTGCAGCCTACTCAGTCAGTTCGGTAATTTGGCACTGGTTGTGCTTGTGGCAGAATACTATTGCCTCGTCCTCAGAGGGAGGGGGCGGGGCGTGCAAGCATCGACCGCCACCAGAAAGACTGCCCAGCGCCAAGGCCACAACGAAACGCACCCATCTTTCTAGAAAAATATGTACGCAGTCCTGTTGCTAATATGCGCATGTGGTTTAAAACTCCACTCATTTGAAGCCTTTGAATCCGACTTATGTTAGACCTCACGACAACCTACAGTTGTTAGATCCACCGAGGGACCCCAAATACAATCTGATTCCTTATGCTGTTCCTCACAGAAGCTTCCGGCGGTGTCCTGATTGTCAAACAAAGGACCGGAAAACAGCAGAGGAATTACTCGAACATGTCGATGACAAGGGAAATTACCCGGAGTAGATCACTTTTCGAGACCTGCGAGCCTTGTCGATATTGACTCTAACGCCTCCGATCAGTCCAAGTCCACAGATCGCTTCATCAATCGATGAAGCCGTCGAACCGCTGTTCTCCCGTCTACGTTCAAAAGCAGTTCGGGCCTCTCATTTCCAGTGCTCGACATGCGCTGAGGTTGCTGAATGCCTCAATGGTGGCATGGATCCCAGACATTTCTGGCCCTGAGGAAATCACATACCAGACGGTCGGGAACATTGTGCTCACTCAGAAATGATGAGCTCAACCGCCAGTTTGCAGCGAGTCCTCGGGAATGTGGAGTTAATATTGCCTTGGCTTGTGAGAACGGTGGAGCAGGAAGCTGCCTCTTCTCGGTGAAAATGGCGTGCGTGCATGCGTACATGAGGAACACCTCAATGCAGCGCACCTTCATTTGAATTGAGGGAGACGCAGAAAATCGATGCAAAAACTAAGCATATGCCTGTTAGCGAAAGCCTCAGCTCTACTCTTGATACGTTCCTTCCCACCACAAAATAAGCAATTTGTAAACGAGGTGCATTGCATGATAACTCTTTGAACTTATTGAGCCCAATGGAAGTAACGTCAACAATTATGAACGTTGGATTCATATGCACAATGGAAGCAAAATCTGTTACGATTCCTTTCGACATTAACCTACAGGAACTGTAAACGCAGATCTCGTTCACCAAGAATAAAGTATTATGGGACAAAATGGAACAAGTCACCGCTCGTCCGTGGTGTTCCCGGCGACTACAGAAAATTGCACTAGGCGAATTGCTTTCGTGAAACGCGAAGAAGTTTTTATTCACAAACGCAGAAAAAACTCCGAAATTATCAAAGTGAAAATACGATCGCGATGATACAACTGCTTTCATTTTCTGTGAATCAAATGCAACTGTAACATCAGAACGGTTAATATTCATCTTCCTCTGCGGGACGCAAGTGAACATACAACGTTCATTTATTTTCTCGGACAACCACTCTCCCAGAAACCAAAATTCTTCCTAGTGGACTGGACCTTAAAAATGTTGATATTCAGCCTCGAAGATGGCGAAGAGAGAGCGATTTCTCTGTACTGCACACTGTTAATGGGAAAAGGAGGGGCGGGCAGAGGCACCTGTTACGCGAGCGAGCGCCGGCGCTTTGATGGGCGGTAAAATTACTTCCTCCCGCCGCTTCATGAGCGCTGCCTCCGCCTTACATCGCCATAAACCGCCTCCCCCATCCAGAACGTTCCTGACCGATCGGTGCGGCGGAGGCCGCGACGGGACAAGAGGTGGGGAGCGGAGCAGGACGGGGGACGTGAGTGGGCGTGGCGGTTAGGAAAGGGTGTGGCTGCCACTTGCTAACGTTAATGAAGCTTTTCCACTCCACCTCCACTGAAATATCATATACAGTTTTAACTGTTTTGTCGACAAATAAATCTTTATTTCCCATTCATACGCCTAACGTTAATTTTGTGAATGGAATGATTAAAATCATGTTTTTCGCATTATTACAACAATAATTTCATGTTTACATGTTTTCTTTAGTGTCATATTTTCGTATTCTTACCAGTAGAGTTTTTATGAAAAAAGTAACTGCTGCAATAGCACGTATTAATATAGGGATTGCGAAATTTCGCTCATAAATTACATATTTGAGACTATTTTAACTGTAATTTTATCGGAAGTACGTCGTTTGGGGCTGAACTGCCCTAATTGTATCTGAAGCTTACGTGCCTTCGGCAGTCGGCAACATGACCTCTTGAAATTTTACATGGTGGAGATACATGTGGCAAATTTCGGTTATCATAATCAACCTAAAGGATTTTCACACTAACATAAAATGAGAGTAAGAATAGTAACATAATATCGACAGCACTTCCGCGGTGAAGATATTATCGTTTATTTGTGATCAATCGGCAGTTTGAATCCCTCGGAAACTGTGTGAAAAAATGGAGTTATAGTTCAACAATATATTAATTCGGTGATGTACATTATATCGCAAATTTAAAAGAGAATAATTCTCATTAAATAAGTAATTTACTTTCGTTAGTTTAGCCACTTTCTTTATTAACATTCAACTTACGCAGGCTAAAATATGAACGCTTTGCTCTTTATTTGTGCTGTGGAGTGTTGGAGTGCTTACAAGGAAAAAATAGAAATTTAAAAAAGCGGAATTAAGAAGTAATATATAGGTCAACAAAGCATGTCAGAGAGGAAAAACTGCGAAATTGTAAAT
This sequence comes from Teleogryllus occipitalis, assembly GCA_011170035.1. Lineage (NCBI taxonomy): Eukaryota > Metazoa > Arthropoda > Insecta > Orthoptera > Gryllidae > Teleogryllus > Teleogryllus occipitalis. The sequence goes on along the minus strand of BLKR01001185.1, from coordinate 173,368 downwards.
GTCAGGCCATGTTACAATACATAATTCGATTAATTAACGGTTTTAGTGTTTTCTGATTGTGCATTTTAATTATATTGTGGCGTTCCTCCAGAGCAGGGTCGTTGCATTCGCCGTAACCAGGGACGCGCTAACTTCACGAGCGCTAGAACTTTAATGGGGAGAGCAAACTTTTGATCAAATTAATCGATTTAGTAGATGATGAGAATACGGAATTGCCATCTGGAGTCCCCGGATAGATCATATATCTGAAAACTACAAAACATGAGCCTGCGAGAATACAATGAAATTATTATGATCAACGCATTCGAAGTAAGCAGTAAGCACTAAAAAGCTGGATCATTTGCGATTGTTTCTTTGGCGATTATGTTTGGGTTATGCTTGTTATGAAACGTTACGTCTGTTAACAATTTTTACTATACCGGGAATTACCAAGAAAATTTAAAACGCAATATTTTGTTGCATTTTTGCAGCATTTTGTTAGGTGTATTTTACGATCTATTATTTTTTTAATTTTATTTAAATAATTTATTTAACTATCGTTGTGTAATTTCTATTGTGTATTACAACAATGAACGCGATCGGACAGCTTAACACATCTTCAACAACGAAAATTTCCATTATTTTGCAGCATTAACTGAGAGAGAACTGTTCATCCGTTTCGAATCGTCGAGGGCATATCGTTATACGTATAGTAGGAAGAAAAAGGGGGTCTAAAATCGAACCTTGGGAAATTCCAAGAATAATTGGATAAGAATAGGAACGGCGGGTGTATGTCCCATTGTTTCAGTAACTACGGTATTTCTACTCTCTCAGGTCGTTGTTTAAGGTTCGAACATAACCAATTGAGAGAAATACCACGAATTCAATACAAAAGTAATTTGGTGGTAAAATCTTATGCTCAATGAACGTCAAAATATATTGAAAGAGCTAAAAATATGCCTGTAGGTGCTTCATTTTGATTCATGGATGAAGCGACATCTTTAAGAAAACAAAATATGGCTGGGTCATGTGACAAAAGTGAATAAGTAGCACGATATATCAGAATCTTCAGGTCTACGTGAAAATGAGTAACGAGTTGTGTATAGATACGTCCTTGAACATGAACACTGTTCGTCTTCCGTTTTTCAAATACTTTTGCCTCACGATATTAATAATATACTCGAAAGATACTCTCCTACTTTGAACTGTACACTATAAATACTGGCTAAAAATTTGGGTTCCGGCTACAGTAATTCAAAATCATATGAGAACTCTTAACACAATTCATTTCTAGGGATTAGTAAATTGGCAATATTTAGAAGGGGACGTTTTTGATCGACGAATTTGCGCCGAGGATAACAGACAGCAGGCGAGGTTTAATGCACGACTAAGCACGTATTTGAGGATCGCTGCTGGTTGGGGGTCCTCACTAATTTTTAAACACAAATTTTAAATATTTTAATAATACACTTTGATATGGCAATGTTTACAGTGTACTTTCATCTTAATTTTCATTACATTTTAAACATTTGTTTTGGTTTTATTAAGTGCCTGCATATGATGAGCATGCCTAGGGCCCTGGGCGTTAATCTAGGTCCACCGTCGGGGCGCTGGGCGGGAGACGCTGCAGGGAGTCCTTTCGAGGGACCGCGGGGCCTTCACCGCCTCGAGCCGCGCGAGTGCGCAGAGAGCAGGCATTGCTCGAGTTCTTTGCGCACGGCGGCAGTGCGCTGAAGAGGCGCTGGGCGGGGCGCGGAAAGAGCGGTTGGGGCGGAGCGGGAGGGATGGAGGGGGGTGGGGCTGGGCGGGGCGACCAAGCGGCAATAACGCGGGCGGGGGCGCTAGGGGCTTCGGCGCCGTTGGGCGGATTCCCGCGCCGTACCGGGGCTTCCGCGCCCACGCGGCCCGCAGCGGGGCTGGCGAGGCGGGGCGGGGCGGAGCGGGGCGGAGCGGGGCGAGGCGGGGCGGAGCGGGGCGGGGCGGAGCGGGGCGCCGCGGGCTCTATTGATCGCCTCCGCCGCCCGCCCTTTCTTCGCGCGCCCGCTCGGGCGCAGTGGTGCGCGGGCGCTGCCTCATTCATGGCCTGCCCATGCGCCGCCTCGCCTGGCCGGGCAGCGCCGCGGGGCGCACAGCGACGCCCCGCGCTGTTGCTAGGCGCCCTCCGCGGGGCTCGCTCCTGCCCACGATGAGACGACGGATTGACCACTCAAGGCGGAACCGTTCGTCTCCGGTCCACGTGCAACATTAAAATCACACATCTATACGTATCGTTTATCTTCGGAAGGAATCAGGGAAAATCAAAAGACTACCTTCGGAAGGGAAGTAAAGCATTTCATCCCGTCCCTTTACAGCATGTAAAAGGAACGTCTGACGCCTCAGTCTGTGGCCTATTCCGTAAATTTGTTGTTGCTAATGATGATTAGGCTGCGGATTTTGCACATTTGAATGTTTTCTCCTTCAACATAAGAATACGCACATGTAAGAGCATATATTCATTTTTTGATATTTGGAATCAATATACAAATTCTTACTATGTTCATTTCAGCATAATAGTGAAGATTGAGCATATTTTCATTAAGAGGACATTTATTGGGATAATTAAATGTCTGTGCGTTAGATGAGTTTTTTTTCTTTCATAAAATGTAAACAACGAGATTTCTTTCGAGTTTGCATCTTTTATGTTTGATTTACATGGTACATTTCATTAGACTGGTAGTATCGTGGCATGCAATATTATAGTATTTCCCTAATGTGCTTCCTATTTCTGCCTGTGTCGAACGAACGATTTTGTGTTCGATGGTACAGTCCTACCAAGTACTTGGTGACTCACCATCCCCAAATAATGTAATATGTGTAATGTGTATACATCGTCGGTGTAGAAGAAAAGTGATATAAATAAAACAAGTGTTACAACAGAACATACTTTCTTCGCATTTTTTGTAAAAGCTACTTATTATTATTATTATTATTATTATTATTATTATTATTATTATTATTATTATTATTATTATTATTATTATTATTATTATCATCATTATTATTCCTGTACATCGCGCTTTTAAGATGTTATGAGTCGGTTGGTTAAAAAATCTACTCCAAGTTGCAACCAACTTCCTAATGAGCAGATCTATAAGCTCTCGGTGCCTCTACAATACTTCGCGATTCTTCTTCTTCTCCTTAATAATAATAATATTATTATTCATGAACCTGCAAGTGTCTCCAAGAAAAAAATCAAAAACAAAAACACTGGGCTTCGCAGATAAAATCGATCTTCCTCACGCATTAAAAGCAAAGTTGTACATTTGTATTTGAAATTTTCAAATTTTCAGATATTTTATCTACGTTATTTCAAGATCTAGTTTTAAAGAACAGATTTCACTATGGAGCTAATGGTGCTAAAACAGTACGTACTTTCTCGCATTTTTGAAAATGTATATTCCACAAATATTCTACTACTACTACTACTACTACTACTTTAGCATCCCTGAAATGTTGAAAAATTAAAATATTACATCCAAATAACGTTTATGACATGCTATTTAGTGTATTTACCTCTATCCATTCACAAGTTTAAAGGTAAAATTTGGAACAATTCTCGAAAAAATCTTGTTTTTAAAATTGTCTTTATTTCACGCAAAATTAAGCGAAAGTTCCTCATATTTAGAAACAATTGTTCATTTAAATATCCAATTTCGAAGAAATGATTTCATTAAGAAAGATCTATAACAAAAGGAATCAGTGATTTGAGGAGGGAAATAAGTCCTTGTTCCATAGTTCTGAGGAGGAAAAAAAAACTTAACATCCGCAACTGGCATCTGGGACATTTATGTTCTACACAAAAGTTGTTGAACTAGTCGAGCAAATGCTGAGATGGCCCCTTGATTTGCTTCTGGACGTAAATGTAGCTTCACTATGCGCACGTGTTGTTGAACTTTCCTTTGCTTGTAGTGGTAATAGAGCTTAGGGTGAGTTTCTATTTTGTTAACAATACAGAAAAATCAAGCCTATTCGTTTCTTTACCGTTAAAAATAAGTTTCTATAATTCGGCAACGAAAATATCTAGTTTTTGAAATGTTAATCTCTCGCTTTTTTAAATTTGTTATTATTATTATTATTATTATTATTATTATTATTATTATTAATCTTTCAACTATTAATAGTTAAATTGTTGGAAGGGATTCTGAAACTCAAGAAAGCGTGCGCAGATGATTTTCTCCCCCATACGTCACATACAGTTTTTGACTGTTTTTGACTAAATAAATAAATCAATAAAAGTCGTTACCGATTGCTTGGGCTACTCTGTATAGTGATTGCGTGTCTACTCAAATTTGTATTTCTGTGTTGTATAGAACCGTTTTTATACCTTGAACTTTTTCCTATATAAAATAATTCTGAAATATTTTTTGAAAAAAACTTCATTTTTGGACTTATAAAACAATATATTCATAGAATCAACGTATAATGACGTGAATTAACATATTGTGCTCAATGAACATGAAAAATACTCTTACTAAATTAATAATAATAATAATAATAATAATAATAATAATAATAATAATAATAATAATAATAATAATAATATCAGTATCTACTCGGTCATTGATTTCCACTCGAGTGTGTGGCTAGGTCGAAACTTTCTGTTGGAAATAAAGATATTCAAGTGGGATGTATTTTTATTGTTTTTTGGGACAACGGTTATTTTCTTTCCGTTGATGGGAAGGACAGCTGAGGCATACATTTTCTGGAAAGGCAAATCTGGACGTGCCTTCCCTTTTGCCAACATGAATGAGTACTTGATAAGACCATCAATATAGTACCACGAGATAACCAAACTATTCTCTACCATACGTTAGCTGTTTTACTTGGAAGGAGTCACGCCAGGCTCACAATGTGGGCTGCCTGGACGAGCAAGAGACTTTAAGAGATTTGTTGTCTTCTTATAATAGTTCAATCATCTGCTTTTGAAATCTATAATGTATTCAGTGTCTACTACTGTTGGCATGAAGCATTTAGGCGTTTCCTATCTGATAATATTGATTCTGTGTGAGCATCAGACACTAGCCCTAGACTTCTTTCTCTTTCCCAGACATTGGAATTTTAGTTGGCAATAGAACACATACTTTAAGCTGTACAATTTATTTTTTTACTGATCTTGAAGAAAAACAAAGAAAATGTATATCTCAATTCTTTTTGCGAAATAAGGACTTATATTCCTTTTAATCCTCGTGCCATATCTGCAATTTACACTTATAGCTTTAACGGTAAAAGCGCACTAGTTGGAAGGGGGAAAAATCGTTATGTTCCTGTAATGTGTTGTGTGCACATTCGGAAATGTAGCTCTCGATTGAAATGTTCATTTAAGCCAGGGCTGTCCAACTGGCGGCTCGCGAAAGGTTATTAGAGAAAATTAATATTATTTTTCATTCATGTCAGTTTAATACCTTGTGCGCCTATCGCAACGCACCCTGCCGAGGCCAAAACCCCCTATAATATAAAAATGGTTTTAAAGTTTAAATTTATGGAATTTTCTTTTCTAGTAAATTCAGAAATTGAAAATCATCCCAATGTGTTTCTCTTTGTCATGCATGGTTCAGCATGACATCACGCATGGTTCCACCCCCTCCCGTTTTAGAGCAGCCGGGCAAACTGCCGATACCAACTGTACGTGGAAGTTAATTATGAATTGCTCGAGTAATGAAAATATGGCCCGCAACCATATTAAATGTTTCAGTTGTGGCCCCTAATGCCTTGCATGTTGGATACCCATGATTTACGCAAATACGAGGTTCGGTCAGAAAGTAATGCCCCTCTCTTTTTTCTCTCCACAATTTTTTGGAAGATTCTGAAATTTGCACACAATATTACTACATGGCTTTTCTACTGGCTCTATTTTTTCACATAATTTCCATTCGACTTGTACAGCCTTGCATCAGCCTGAAAAATGGGCGTACATGCCTTGTCGGTACCAAGACTTTTCCTGACGGCGTTGCCTTTCCTTCACTTCGGGCATCTTCAATTTTTCCTCCGCGAATACAGTTTTTCAGTGGCTCAAAGGGATGGAATTCGGAGGACGCTAAATACGGGCTATATGTCAAGGAGGAGGCACAGTCCATTTTTGCCAGAGCTTCTCTTGTTGCGACACTTGTGTGTAGGCGTGCGTTATCGTGCAAGAGCAAGCTTTGTGCATAATTCTTCTGGAATTGAACTCGCGGGAAATGCTTCTTTAGGGTATACAGAGTGTTGATGTAAGAATTTGAAATGAGGGTACTGCCTTTTTGCATAACACCAACATGAATGATACCATCAATATCGAAAAAGATAGTATTCAGTACGTCAGGTCTCATCACTGTGGCAGGATGCCCGGTGCTCGGCAAATCATGGACATCGCATTCTTCAATTTCCGAAGATATAAATCATTTATCCAAAGTCCAACGGTACTCTTGGCGACAGAAGAGGTGCCATACACTGCACACAAGTGTTAGTGGATGTTGACAACAATTTTCGTCTCCGCAAAGAGGAACTCAACCACAACTCGCTGTTTGTAACGTAGGTCGTCAACAACCACCATTTTAACATTTCGATAAGGAACTCATCCATAGGAGACACTTGAAACTTCGTACACTGACGCTGGAAATACGAAACTTTGAATTGCTAACAACTGCAACTGTCTACCATTATTATTGCACGAAGGAGAAAATGTGGGGCATTACTTTCTGATCGACCCTCGTATATGTGATTTATAACACACATACGAGGGTCGGTCAGAATGTAATGCTTCACATTCTCTCTTTCATGCAATAATAATGGTAGAGAGTTGTAGTTGTGTTATATATATATATATATATATATATATATATATATATATATATATATATATATATATATATACATATATATATACGATATGTAACACGCATATGTGTTTTATAACACACACATCCACTGCAATGACAATGACATTTTAACAATATTATGTTTTCTTGGAGGCGTCATTGGGTGTCTTAATTTTTTTCTCAACGCTTGGACGTTTGCAATGAAACCCCATTCGCCACGTTCGCCAAACCACATTCCACATCTAGGCCCCATCCCAAATCCACCCTCAACTGTGAAAGAGCAAGTGGGGCCAGAGCCTGCGTGCCAGAGCTTAAGGATTACTACTATCCAGTAATAATAACATGATCGAAATATGTCGTGTTGTAGGAGTTAGGCGTATATCAATAGATTTTCGACGAAGCTAATGGAAGAAAAGCGGGCCTCACCTCAGAGGAAGAGAAAAAGTGAACGAATAAGAACTAGAACTAAAGTTTTGGTCCGTCTATTGCTAAGAAAAGCATCCATAAATAGACATTTAACAGCGCGCTCTACACGCGAAGTATCCAAGACGATGGTGTACAAATTTCATCAGGAACTGTAACAAGTAGATGTTTTGCCTGGAAACGTTCCATCATAATTCCGATCCTCTAAACCCAACAAACCTGCGCACAACCCTGCCAGTTATCGCCCAATTAGCCTTCTCCCAACTCTTGCAAAAATATTTGAAAATCTTATTTTCTCCAGACTGAACGACTTTGTCAACCAAACAAAAATCATCCCTCCAGCCCAATTTGGATTCCGCCCACTCTGCTCAACATCCCATCAACTTCTTCGGTTGGTAGAATCCATAGCCTTAGGTTTTGAAAGGAAGCAATTCACCACTGCCATTTTCCTCGACTACTCCCAAACCTTCGACAGAGTTTGGCACGAAGGCCTGCTTTATAAACTACGCCTCCTTGGAACCGCCGACTACCTATTCAACATCATCAAAGACTTCCTCCACAACCGATCCTTTGCCGTAAAAGTAAACAACTCACTATCCCAACCATTTAGGATCCTTGCAGGAGTCCCTCAAGGTTCTCCATTATCCCCAACGCTGTTCAACATATTCACCCATGACATCCCCAGTCTCCCCTCCACCGAAACGGCCCTATATGCAGATGACACAGTCTTATTCACTTCCAGACATTCTCACCAAGATGCCTGTTCTTCCCTTCAAGAATCCCTAAATGAATTCTCCACTTGGTCTTCTAACTGGCAACTTAACTTAAACCCTTCTAAATGCATTGCCAAAACCTTCACCCTAAAACGCATTCCGCCTGCTTCACCCCTATACATATCATCTACTCCCCTCAAATGGGCAGATCACAGCACTTCTATCCCTTACCTTTGAGTAATTCTAGACACTCGGCTAATCTGGGAAGCCCACATACGTTCACGCCTAAATCTAGCCTATTCCTCCCTTCGCCAACTCTATCCTCTTATTAATAGAAAGTCTTCCCTTAACCTAAAAACCACCATTCACTTATATAAATCACTAGTCCGCCCTGCAATTACGTATGCTGCACCGGTATGGGGAGGTGCCGCCCCCTCAACAATAAAGCACATCCAAACCCTACAAAATAAAGTCCTCCGCACTGCCTTAAATGCCCCATGGTACATTTCTAATGATCAAATTCACAATGATCTGAAATTCCCTACAGTCGCCCAGCACATCGCCCGCCTCTCCGAAAGATTCTACAACAAGCTTCATAACCTTCCCTTCCAACCGATTTTCTCACTAGGAAAAACCACTCAGCCTCATCTAAACCGCATCCCTTCCAGATTCCCCAACGATAAATTCCGCCCTCCGTAACTCCTACGCTTTTTCCATATCATAAGCGCCGTTATCTCACCTATTCCACAAACCACCGCAATAATTCCCAAGCACCCCAACCTGATTTATTGTAGAGGAACCCAGTGGGGTCATCCTACCTCTTATTTTTGTCTGTATATTATTGTATACATTATATAAGCAAACAATTCTGTAAAGTGGCTATGTACGCTGTATCAGAAAATATTTGAATAAAAAAAAGTAGATGTTTTTGAAAGTGGCTTGAAGGCACGACGATTTTGCAATAAATAAAAATTGACTTTTATGATCAAGAAACGACTTCAATGAGCCAAGTTGCACCAAGGATGGATAACAAAACAGTGGTTAAAGGTAGGTATTACCCGCGCAACTTTTTTTGAACGATGACCTTGCTTCCCCCTCTCAAGAGCAATAATCAGTTGAAGACCAAAGCTCGCAACGAGCAATGATGATATTCAAACACATCTTCATTGTCGCGTAAGAAAATATATTTACTGTTGTAATGCGAACTCCTAGTCGTATATCTAAACAATATCTAAAGAAATGGTCAAAGCGGATCCAATCCTTCGCAGGAGATGCCTCGAACTCCTGGGAAAATTAGAACTCAATTTATTGAGAAAGTTGCGAAGGCATGACTGACATTCCAGAGTCTGGTATTGCTCCATAAAATCTAGTGGTCGATGTCGTAACTAATACCCCCACTTCAACCGCATGTCTCCAAGCCATTGTTCAAGAAAAGTTGCGCGATTATAAGTCATTTTATATAATTCATAAATAAAATTTCATCCTCCCCCAATTTTAGAACGTTTGTGAAGAAAATAAGGAACCGCGTCTACTGTTTAACTGTGCAGTTAAATTAAATATTTGATACTAAATTTGCTTCAGTGATGAATTTTGTTTTCAGTGATGAACCCATCTTCCGTGCTATGAATGATAGCCCCCCCCCCAATACGTCAAAACATGGCGAGGAGAAGCCTTCAAGAAGAATGTATGATGCAACTAGTGAAGTGTGTCACTAGAATGATGATTTCTAGGGTTGTTTCAACGTATGCATCGGGCAAAATTCACCAAGTAAAAATCAACACGATAGCGAACAAAATAGAGGTCACAGAGATGCCTTGTTTCAGCAATGAATGACTGTTTCCATCTGAAATGGAATTTTAATGCACAATGGTGCTCCTTGGCACCGATCAAAAACGGTAAAGAGTGAATTATATCCCAGTGATGTGTGTGTGCTCGACTGGCCAGAAAATAATAAAGATTTTTCTATAAAATACCATTTTGCTAATAATGGCTCCACACCTGTAATGGCACAGACATTCTCGTACTAGTTAAGTTTTCTAATTTCTTTGGTCTGGGTAAAGTTCTTGGTTTTTCCCAACCCAACTTCTAGTTGACATCTATTGCTGCCCAAAATACATTTACTCAATGTTTCGGTCCCCTAATGCTAGAACTGAAACATGACTAAGAATATTATAGAAGAGAAATCGTTCGAGTGTGTTGAGAAACTAGACATCATTTGAAGCTCATAAACGGAATAACATATACAGATTGTTGATAATGTAAATATTAACGACGTGACAGATATGAAAAAATTATATTCGCGTAATTTTTTTTAAAAAAATACAGCAAAATTGCGTTTATATCATCTGATACAGTACACTTCGCACTGCCACTACCCAAAGTTTAAAGACTATTTTACAGCGAAAACCAACCTGTGTCATCTGTACAAGCGTATTTCACTCTATTCTTCAATAAATTTAAAGAAACATATTTCGAGCCATTTTTGAGAAAATTTTGAAAATGAGAGGTGGAGTTGTTAAAAAAAATAGTCGAGCTACAACAGCCATACCTTCTTGCATTACTGAAAACGGTTAAGAAATATTATAATACTGGAAATTCTCCCCTAGTCACACTTCGGCTTTGAAAAAGTCCATCATGTAAGTATTATACCCGGAATAGAATAGAATCGTTGTAAGAAATTAAAAATTTTAAAGTCAAAACATCACAAATACATTTGAGAATATTCTGTATATGGAACTAGGGTGTCCTTAGGTAATATCAGAAGAACTATTACTTACACTGCACACACACACACGCATTATTTATTTATGACTATAATACGCATTATGTTACGCATTTAGAATTCTTTCAAATTCTGTCTTCATGCAACTCGTTGCGTGTGTTTTGCAAATGTACATTCCAGCCTGAGATATGGCATAATATTCTGAGGAAGCTCCTTCTTTAGTGTCCTAACATTTAGATTGCAAAAGAAAATTAACCGAATAATGAAAAAATGCTATCCACGTGATCCCTGCAGGCCTCTTTTCATTGAGCTTGGAATCTTACCATTGCCTTGCCTATTTATTTATGAATCTGTAGTATTTGTCAAAACTGATTTACTTAACGGTGGGAACATATTTTCATATAATATTGATATTTATAGTTAAAACACATGACGTAGAAATCATGTTCATCAAGTGTCAGTATCAACAGCTCACTACAAGAACTCCACATACAATACATGTACGTTACTTTACAACGCATTGACAGATGAAATTAAACAATGAAAATCGGTACACAAATTTAAGTTAAAAGTAAAATCTTTTCTGCTACAAAACTGTTTCTATAGAATTAGAGATTATACTGATCGTCTAAAAGAAAAATAATGTTTACTTAAACAAAACCATGATACAGTATAATGAATTAGTTTACATTTGTATTGTATAATTTTTTTAAAAATACTTAATATGCCTATAACAAGTAATGTACTTCAGCTTTCGGGTCAATGACCCCCATCTCGATCTGGTTTTTGTACAGTTTCCCTGATCCACTGAGCAAATGCTGAGATGGCCTCTTGATTTGCTTCTGGACGTAAATGTAGCTTCACTATGCACACGTTTTGTTGAGCTTTCCTTTTGCTTGTAGTGGTAGTAGAGCTTAGGATGAGTTTCTTTTTTGTTAGCAATACAGAAAAATCAAATCAGCAGTTCGTTTACCGTTATAAATAAGTTTTCTATACCTCGGAAACGAAAATATCTAGTTTTTGAAATGTTAATCCCTCACTTTTTAAATTTATTATTATTATTATTATTATTATTATTATTATTATTATTTCATCTATCAACTATTGGTAGTTAAATTGTTAGAAAGGGATTCTGAAACTCAAGAAAGCGTGCGCAGATGATTTTCTCCCCCATACATCACATCACATTTTTACTGTTTTTGACTAAATATATAAAAAAAATTACAGTTGAATGGACCACCATTAAAAGTGGAGACATTATAACATTAAGGTTTAATAAATAAAGCCCCCTTATCGTTCCATCCATGTTGATCAAATGAGAAGAATTCTTGAATTTCAAATTGCCGTGTCGGTGTTGCCATTAATGTGGCTCCACACATTCGGCATTTCCCGAGTATCGAGTTACTGCTCGCCCAATGCTGCACAGATGATGTGCTCTGCGAATGCTCGCTTCCTTTGAAGTGTCCAAAAGACTGACACGAGTCGGGTACGGTGATCACCGAAAGTTCGTCACTCGGAAAATAGCAAGCAACTCATCCTCACTACTTGGGATACGGCGAGCGGTTACTCGTTACTCGCCGCATAAAGAATGTGTGGAGCCGCCTATACATTGCGAACTAACAGCTCGTTAAACGAAGCGCAGAAAATTCGAATTTGTGAAAAAGGACCCGCCCCGCCCTGCGTCAGCGGTCAAAAAAATGTCTCCTCCAATAAAACTCGAAATTCCCAGCTCTCGCGAGTGGGATACAAGGGCAGTACTCTTTACATTTGCGCAGCGCATTATGCTTCGTATGGCACCGCGATTTAAGGACACCGTGCGAAAGAGTGACCGTTTGACCATCTCACAAAATTGCAGGAGCCAGCGATTCGCAACGCACACATGCGCGTCGGCCAAGCAATAGCCAAAGAATCATTTAACATTTTGAGGCTGCCGCTGCACTGCATTCCACCGTACATCCCTTCCCTTGCATGGGACTTTCGCACCAAAAATGCAAGGGCAATGTTTTCTTGTGCCACATGAGCTAGCGCCCCATTGGTTCGAGTGTCAGCCCGCCACCGCTCCCGATAGCTGATTTTAAGCTATCACGGAGAGCACTCGGATCAGAAGAGGGGATCAAAGCTTTCGTTTTGTCGCGTGTGAGGCCCCAAAAAGACTCCCAGCTCGAACTTCGAACTTGGCACTTCACAATTATCAGTCCATATGGAGTTATTGTATAACTCCATATGGACTAGGCCTATTGAGGACACCATGTACAAAAAGCGCGCCTTGTACCCTACCTCATGGTGGAGCGGAAACGGATACAATTAGACGGAATGGAGCATATCCCTTGTACGGAAACTTCACCGCTTGTTTACATTAAAACTGTCGCACATAAAAAATGGATAAAACCATTTTTGTAGATAATGATAAACTTTCTTTTCTGTAGTCTCCTCAATTAACCACTGAGACCTAGAATACCAAGATTTTTGCAAAAAACTTGTTTGTGACCTTTGACCGTCAATAATTCTTTGGTCAGGCTGTTATCGATTTCTATTTTTAATACGTTTAAAACAAAATAAGCGTATGAAAAGAAAATCTTTCATACCATTTTTTTAAAATAAAAACCTATAATGATTGAGCTATTAACGAACTCGACTATTCGGGTCGGATACGGACTGTACACATTAGTCAAGACATAATTTATCAGTTCTAGCTTTAGGGACCCCAAAAATAAAGAAAATGTAAAAAAAAAATTTCTTTGGGTGACTAAAGAAGTTATCTGGGAGAATCAGGCATACCCGAAAAGCATGTCCATACTAAAGAGATTTGGAAACTAACTACTGGGAGCAAGTCTGTGCCATTATATAACATCACTATTTTTTCTAAATTTAGCAACAGGATTTATTCACTTTTTCGTTACCAGAGCCCAACAATAAATGTTTTCTGCCGAAAATTCGCCGTTTTCCGGCGAATGACTACATACCTTACTCTTCTTAGAAAGAACTTCGTAAGGCGAGAGTGTAAAAATCATTTCAGAACCGTTAGGGATATCTACGTTGGTCCCATGTGTGCCGGTTATATTGTATTTAAATTTCATGTTGTATATTCATTATTTTACTTAAATCGGTTCATACAGATGCACAGAAACACAATTGATTAACATTCGTTTTACAAATCGAACAAGTGAAAAATTGTTTAAAAGTTGAAAATTCGAAAATCACATACAGACACTTTCATTTTATTTATCTCACTTTACTCTATTTTTTATTAGAAGTGCTTCAAATGATTTCCAAAATTGTTTCTGGAATTCTCAATAATTTTCTACGGGACAGAGAATTGAGACAAACAATAATCCCTGAGCGAGGCTACAATCAGCGAACCTCTTCTCCAAAGAGCTGAGTCCGTACCCGCCAGTTAACCACCTCGACCACCCGGGTGGGTCATGGGATTTACACTTCGGTAATTATAATAAAAGCATGGTGGTTTCAGTTCCAGCAATCAGCAGTCAAAAAATGAGAAAACGTGAAAAAATGTCCTTTGGGAGGCAAAAGATCACAGCTGGGAGAGGAATAAGGCATCACGTAAAAGCTAGTCGAAACTAAAGAGTTTAGATAACTAACGTGAAGATCTGTGCCATTCTACAGCACTATTTATTTATTTATTTACCATTCGTTGTTACATACGAGGAGAAAATTTAAAGAAAAAATTTCTGTGGGTTTTGAGAAAATATTTTCTTTTAGAAATTGCGTAAATTTCAGACACTAATTAAGCAATAGCAGCTCCATTGTTCAAAAAATTGTACATGGTCTTTTCAAAGCGCTAATTTTTTTTTTTACAGAAGAGTTTGTTTAAAGGCTATCTCCAAAATTTTGAAATGTTCACTTTTTGGCAGTTTGGAAACTACGGAAAAAGAGCCGAAATAGTGACGTACCTTTCTCCCTCACTTATTACTAGGGGGCGGAGTTTGATGACCTAAAACATCACCAATAATGATCAATAAAATGCTCTTTAAATGTTTAGAAATGCCCTAAAACCATAGAAAAATGATGTAAAAATGCTATCAAAACCCGTTCGGATGAACAACACAAGCTGTTAGATAGGTTATTGATGTAATTGAGGCTTCTTCCATTCGTTCCAGTGAACTCAGCTTGCAAACTTTTGGTTTGGACTGTTTTTTTTAACACAAAATCTGTCCTTAGTTATCTCGAAATCGGCCGAACCGGCAATGGCGCTGGTATACATCACAAGAATTAAATACAACTGCTGTCAAAACAATTTCTGAGAGAACAAATCGAATAAGCTACTGATTATTTCTGTTAAGACCATTTGTTGCATCTAGTAAATATTATTTGAAGCAAGTACTATTAAAAATGACATTAATGTCGATTAAATCAGCAAAAATGCATTAAAAATGACGGGAAAGGTAAAAAATGATTAATTAGTCGAAATGACAAAAAATGCAAAGTAATGATCTATAAAAATGCGTCATTTCCTGTCGTCATAACATAAAATGAATTTCTATACTAAACGGCATTGTTCTAAAGTGAAAAAAAAGACTTTTCATTCAAATCCGCCCCCTACTTACTTGATATGAGGAGAAAATTTAAAGAAAAAAATTGAGCGTTTTTGAGAATTTTTTTTAGAAATTGTATAAATTTCAGACTAATTAAATGAAATCAGCTCGTTTTCTAAAAAAAAAATTACACCACCTTCTTTAAATAGCTGATTTTTTACAATAGACTTTTGTAAGGGAAAAACTGCTATCACCGATTTTGTAGGTTTCAAATGTTCACTTTTGGACATTTTCGAAAAAAACGGAACAATGAGACTAACACCGAAAATGAGACTAGCACCATATTTTTCACTGCCCCTTACAATAGATCACAAGAAAATTTAAAGAAAAAAATTGGAGCGGCTTGTGAGAAAAAAATGCCTATACTTCGCGCAAAATTACACGGAAACTACTCTTATTTTCGAAAAATTGAACATGAAATTATTTAAACGTCCGTCTTTAAAGAACAGATTTCAATAAGGGAAAAATCTCTATCTTCAATGTTATAGTTGTAGGAGGACGCCCTCCAAAAATTGCACTTTTTCAATTTTGAAAAACAATCAACGAACATGAAATCACCATTCTCTTAAGTGTTCTTTACAATATCCGAAGGCAAAATTTGATCAACAAATTTCGTGCCGTTTTTGAAAAAATTGTGAAAATGTTTCTCTGGCTTCACGTGAAGTAACCTCAAAAATCCAAATAGCCGTTTGAATCTCCCAAGGCCACGAGTTCATTCAGACGTTTGGGGAAACCCAATTTTGAAGAAAGTCGGCTGAACGGTTTAGGCCCTAGCGTTCACTAGGACGGACGGATGGGCAGACGTTTTGCCAGCAATTGATTTTTCGGTATCAAGAACCAACAGGATTCTGGCTATACCACCTGTTAGAGAATTTTCTCTAAATTTAGCAACAGGATTTATCCACTTTTTTTTGTTACCAGAGCCCGGTAATAGTTTTTCTCCCGAAAATTCGCCGTTTTCCGGCGCACGATTACGTAACTTTCTCTTTTTACGAAGAACTTCGTAAGGCGAGAAATTAAAAGGAGCAAAGAGAACAATAAATCTCTGCCCTTATTTACGTTCGTATTTTACAAAAAAGAAGACATTAAGATCTATGAAATTACAATAAAAACGGGCACTAGAGTAAAATATTGAAGCTATGAGGGAGGCATCACCATTAATACCTAAATCCCAAACGTGCCAAGGATTTAACCTGACAGATTCGCTTGTGAACGCGAAGTAAGAAGAGTTCCATGTGCAGGGAAACATTTTGCATGAGAAAGTACGAAAAGTTACCACAATCCCTCTTTGTGCGTCAACTGTCAAGAAGACAATCGTGATAGGATAGTTAGATATTATAGAGTGTGTCATTGCCAAAATTTAACAGAAAAGGCGAAATCACGTAGTAAAGCCAAAACTTACAAGAAAAGTACCCAATTATCAAAGAAATCGGAACGAATTTTTACAAAAAGACAGACAATTCGTACAAACGGAAAATGAAGCACAGAAAAAACCCATGCAGGAGTCACAAAAGAAAAAGAGTCTTAATGAGGCCCTAAAGTACACTGTAATAAAACTAGACAAACAAGAAGCGACAATACACAATACTAGAGCGTTTGTCTACATTAGAGACAGGCAAAAAAGTAAACAGCAAGGCAAAGAGATCATAACGGACTGTATCTGCATCGCTTAGTGGAATGCAAACGGATTATTGCAACATCTGCAAGAATTAGACCTTTTCCTGAACGACCAAACAATATGTTCATTGTATCGGAAACACACTTCACTAAGGAATATTATATTTATTGTAATGATTTGCGATCATTCCGGTAATTTAGTGTTCCCAAAAAATAAAGACTTCCCAATCAAATGTTAAAGTTTATATTCAAAAAGACAGAAGACAGCAGCGACGCGCGCAGACATTTTTTAAAAATTAACTGAATGCGTGGAAAAATTGGAAATTCAACATAAACATAACAACAAACAAAAACAACACAACATAAAGCATAATTTCTAGAATCGTTAGAAAGAACAATCAGCAAAATCGGACCAGGGGTTCACTAGATTTCGAAATAATCGTAATCGTACATTTCACGTTCACAAGCATGGAAGCCATTGTTGCTAGAAGAAAGCTGAGGAAGAATATGGTTTTTAATAAATATTATGAAAACGCCTGAAGGGATGGGGCTGGAACTTTATAGAACGGGGCGAAATTTATGAACAATTTTAAGACTAATCACGATTTTGGGAAACGTCTAGAAAGCTAATTAAAATTAAATGTAGAAAAGTATAATTAAAATATACATAAAACAGAGACGCATCGTAGTGACGTCACGACTGACGTCACGACGAAATATCTAACTAAAAATAGTTATATCTAATGAAATAAGACAATGAAAGGAGAAATAGATAATGCAGTAATTATCAGAGAAATTATAGACGGTATTGAGAACCGGTGACAACGCGTAAGAACGTTGAAAACAGGAAAATAAATATTTTGGAATCTTGTTTGTGGCAACGGGCGAGCGATCGGCGTCTGTTCAATGTAAATCTATTTAAGATATTGGACAACAATGCGGGAAGAAGATGATGGGACGGTGTTGTGCGCTTGGCGAAGACGCTAGCTCCGCGTTAGCGTAAATGTAAAATTTTAAAAATTATTGTTCGGAAGTGTAATTTGGAAACATTTTTTAGATATTTTCAAGCGGACAAAAAGGTTATAACTAGAAATCGGATGTTTAGGCACTAAAAGTCGTCTTTTAGGCGCCTAAAAAGGCACTGAAAAAGTCAAGAATAAGGAGGAAAAAGGCACTGTCATAACTTACACAATAAAATGGAAAATTGTAATTTTTGTATATATAATTGTCACCTTGCCCGTCACCTTGTTGGATGCCATTTTGTGTTGCAGTGTTTACAACACGAAGTTTAGCGTGCTCCGGGCAGTAAAAGGAAATACAAACAGAGTATTTTCATTTTAGTTCGCGTAACGAAACAGTCTCTCTTCGCCGCGGGAACTTTAAATATTTTATTTTCATTCGTGAATGAACAGTGTTTCCTCGCCGCGGGAAATTTAAATGTAGTGGAAACTTTGCGTTTCATCGCAAAACATTTCGTAGTGCTTTTATTAACCATGTGAATTCGTGGTATATATGGTCCTGGGAACTGGTGGAAGCTGAGACGGTACCATCGCCGTACACGAGGAGTGTACGAATCGGTGGACGGCGACGCAGTGTTCATCCGGTATCAGCGAAGTGATGCATGGATATTTTTTTATTTGGCAACTTCAAAGGCATCTGTCGAAGACCAAGTTCTGTTAATTCATTATAGAATAAGAGGGTCAACTATTTCAAACGACAGAATGCGCATTCGGTGTGGATGAATGTATATCTCTATCTAATTTTCAGTGTGAATGGTCATTATTTCTTTGTGTTTTAATATTAAGGGTATTGTTTGTTCGCTATGTTTTGTTTTGTGTGCCTTAAGAGGGCACTATCATTGTATAGATATATTTGTCATTTTGAATTATCAGAGGAAAAGAAACAGTCAACAGAACTGAAATAAATTGAGATGAACACATTCGGGTTCATCAGTAAACCATTAAAGAATGTGTTGTGATTTATGTAGTTAGACGCAGACCCGCACGCGCGCGCATAGGTACCTCGTTTGAAGCCCTGTATAGGGCAGTCACATATTCACGCCCAGAAAGAATTAGAAGTTGTATAAAATTATCTAGCGAACGGGCGAGTGCAAGAGCTAAAGTAGGTTGAAAAGGAAGTGTGTGTATTGATGACAAGGCGCCCATTTGTGTTTAAAGATACATAGGAATAATAAGTAAGTGATATTTGTCAGCTCAAGTTAGGAGTGTGTGTACGTATTTATGATATTAGAAGTATAGCCGTGTAGCAAGGCAGAGCAGGTGATTCTATTGCATCGGCAGCCCAACGCGCGGATAGGATAGGTAGCAACAGTGAAAAAAATTATTACATTATTATTAAAGAATATTATACAAGGGTCTCAAATTTACCATGCTGTTCATCTCTCCTTTAACAAGGAGGAATGCTTAGCATATCGAAACTTTTCTTCTTCTCAGTGTGATTACTCAACAATATTACTCAGATTTTTAAAAAAGTGCATGGCAAAGATCTACAACTGAATGAAGTTATGCTGAAAACATCCAAGCCACAAGAATCAAAATGGTTGCAAATGGTTTGGAAAGTTGGGACACTTATTAAAATTTCCAGCAACAAGCATTCACGCCGAAAATTAAATAGTACGTTGGATGCGGGAATAAACAAGTTAGAAAATCGCATTAACTAAACGGAAAGTCTAATATTAAGTCTTGAAAACTAATTAAATAAGGAGATTTACAAATTCTGGAACAATAAAACTTTATTTAACTGAGAACACAGACTTAAACATGTTGCTGAATATATTTTTGAAGTGTTTTATATTTACCGAGATTTGTACATTTGTACAAGTTGTGAACTATCGCAAAAAAAAAACACAGTTTACCTTCACTTAAAAACGCTGTTTTAATCATAAAGATTTTTGCAAGTTTCTAAATGTGAGAGGTATTAATGAAAATCGAAACAATACCATACTTAGAAATGAAGTCTCTTCTATTCGAGCAAGAAGTTTCCAAAAATATTGAAAATATTACAGGGGCTCCATGCAATCCACCCCCAAAATTAAAATATCTTAAATGTCCGGAACGGCATAACTGGATCTTACTCCTAGTGGGTTTACCAAGTTTCAGCACAGAAGTTTCTAATCTAAAAGAGTCATGGATGAGACATACCCCATCCACATATATAAATAATTATTGGTTACAAAATTACATGCATCTCCTCTCCAACTGCAACAATCTTCACCATCCTTCCAATGGCGCTAGAGATCTTGGCGTATGTGCACAGTTACAGCCCGAACGAATCTTCCAAAACGGATTTTACGACCGAAAATTCGAAATCGTATTGTTGAGGTGAATCCTATACATTTCCCTCCCACACTATAGTTAAGGGAGAAAAAGTAAAAAGTAATTTGGCACATCATGAAGAAATAAAAAACAACTGAAGTTGATGCTACCCAGATAGCATTAGCCAAATTGCCAACAAAATATACACAACATATGATTTTTGCTCTGCATTGCCTTCCATGTTGTGTTGAAAAAGAAGAATGACTTGCAAATTAAACATGAAACTATATGTGATATTTCATAATCGGTGGAGATTTCAATGCTAAACACCCGCATTGGGGTTCAACATTCACGACTACCAAAGGGAAAGTGTTGTACCAAAAGGGAATTTCTTATAAATGCGAATTCAGTCCCACAAGAAAACCCACCTATTGACTGAGTGATCAAAATAAGATGAGGAACCTTATTTAATCGATTTTTTATAACCAAAGGAGTCTCCAACAACTACATACACTAAGAAGATTCCGTAGACCATACATCTGATCACTCGCCGACTTTATTAACTGTTAGCAATACTGTAATTAAAGAGTAATCCCCCCCATACACATACACATACACATACACACACACACACACTTCGTCCATTTGGTAAACAGATTGGCGGGTATTTAGAAATTAATTAGAAAACAAAACTGAATTTGAAGTAGCTATTAAAAACCCTGATTAATTAGAAAAAGGAGATGACTCATTCGTTACTATACATCGAGGAGCATAGCATAATACTCCTCCAACATCCAAAAGGCCTATAAGTTATAACTACCAAAGGGAAGTTAAAGGGTTGGTGGACAAGACAAGTGCAGGAAAGAGTTGACATTATACCAGATCTGCAGATGATAAAACTCCAATCAATAGGATAGGAAATAAATTCAAGGGCTTAACTGCAGAAGTTAAACCTGAAACATTTAATACATTTCTCAGTTATACAGTGAACAGTACATAACTGTTCACAAAATTACTAATAATTTCTTATGGAAAATTACCAAAGGATTCAAGAGACCTAAAATGCAAATCCCACTAATTAAGAAGGGAAACGGAAAGCGGGTGAAATGCAGTGAAGAAAAATCTGAATTATTTGCGAAACATTTGGTCAAAACTTTTCAACCTCAACAGTTTAACCCATAATAGTTCAGTCAAATGATGCTCATACTCGTACAAGGCAAAAGTCAACATTCTTTCGCCTTTCTCGGCACAAAGAAATGAAATACGTATGTTATGTCACTTGCAGGGGTATTACAAGAAAGACGAGGGATGTTCGAGAAGTTTTATTTGCAACTATACTACCTGCAATTCTAGAAAGAATGTACTTCCACGCGGTCGCGCGATGTGACAAGAAATACATGCCTAAGGAGTGCAAGTTCGACATGTTTATGATCTCGGGCTTCGCCAGGATATTAGACGACGATGGAGAAGTAATGCAATTAGGGAACAGATATTCATTTAAATACGTATTTTACAGGAACAAGATACTTGCGTTCAATTTTATAGAACCATTTGTATTTTACATATTTCTATTTATTTTAGTATATTTACTCATCAAAACGGAATATTTCTTATGTCAATTTGTTAATACTGTGCAACTGCAATCGCCTTTCTTTCAAAGCAATGTAATACTCCGGTCGCATAACCACAACGCCTTCGCCATGAATTAATTACATTACCCCCCCCCTCCCCGTTCTCCTTGCTTCTTGCAAACTGTGAGCTGAGAATCAACGATGAGCGGATGTTTCGGAAGCAGAAATAATCGCTACCACGTACTTGCTCATGTATCTTAGAGCCCAAATTTAATTCGGTCGAAATCTAAGAAATATTTTTTACATCTTGTCTAATCGAATTGTCGGATTTCGGGGTGTTGCCTTTATTCCCGCACCCCTTTCTCCGAGTCTGGCTACACGGTAGAACTGTTCACGTGCGCACAGGCTTCTTCGAAAGAACTACGTACTCCTACGTGTATACTACGCACGTCTTTAATATTTCAATAAATGTCGTATTAATTGGAGAGAGAAATAGTGGCCTACAGCATCAAAAATTGGATGCTCTGCAACGTCATCCATGAGTACTGAAGTTTAATTCTTCGTTGTGGAATGACGTCAGTTGTGTTGCAAGCAGTGACACATTGAGAATGAGAATTCAGTCGGTACGCGCAGTGTGAGAATAAAAGGAATAACGCAATCAAGTATTTGAATTTTTCGGTAAATATCAAAACCGTTTCATCGTTGTATTTTCCCCCAAAATTCTGTGTATCTAAGGAAACAATTGACACCTCTCATACCATGACTATGTGCTACATTTTACATATAGGCAACCAAATTAATTCAAATTTGACGCCTAACATCGAATGTAAAAATTTATAATCTTTCTTTGGGATGAACTAATAGCAAAGGACGTACATTATAAACGTCACCCCTCGAGATAATTTTTTTCTTCAAAAACCGTCGACCGCATTACAGAAGGAAATAATAATTTGCCTAAGAATAAGCGCTTGAACTACTTCAAAGATCGCCATGACAGCAGAGCACCTTCCCGGACTGCTGAAGCGATTGCTTCATGTAAACTCTTCAATTGTTATTCGAAGAAATTGGTTCCTTTCAACTTAAGATGCTTAAGACGAATTTCTTAAAATTAATTAATGCTATACCACAATTTCAATTTGGATTTCGAACTCTTATCTACTAACCACCAAATTCTTCGTTTAACAAAAGAAATTTTATAAGCATTTCATAACTATCAATATTTTTGTGCAGTCTTTTTAGATACTGAAAAAGCGCTTGATACAGTATGGCACTCTGGCCTATTACATAAACTTTCTCTTATAAAAGTTTCTCAACTATTTATACAATTTAATTAAAAGCTTTTTAGAAAATTGTAAATTTCATATTCGTTTAAAACATCTTTCACTTTCTAAATCAATCCATGCCAGGGTCCCTCAGGGAGCAGTACTATCTCCAACTTATTTCTTTATGATTTTCCTACTACAATGAATCCTTCCATCGCTTTATTTGCTGACGACTCAGTTCTTTATAGCACTAATTCAAATTTACAAACCGCAATATCATTCTTACAAACTCATCTAAACCACATTGAAAATTGGGCTCGCAACTGGCATATAAAATTCAACGTTTCAAAATGTAATGCAATTTTTCTTTCCTTCAGACACTTGAACATCTTACCTCCTTTAGTTATTCATAATGACAATATATCATGGCTTTCTTCTAACGACTCTGTAAAATATTTAGGCATTTTAATGGACAGGAGACCACTGGAAAAACAATATTCTTCACAGAATATCTTTAGCTAATAAAAGTTGGCACCAACTTCTTCCTTTAGTTAAATATTCAAATTCCCTTGACGTCAAAATCAAAATTCGAATTTATCTAACAATGATCGGGCCCATTCCCACACATGCCTGTCCAATCTAGGTTTCCGCTTCAAAAACATCGATTAACAAAATTCAAGTATTTCAAAATGCTCGCCTAAGAACTTGTTTAAAAGCTCTATGGTTTATTCCCAATTAACAAATTTATAATGAATTAGGCATTCTACCTATCAAAAATTATTTTCCACAACTAGATATTTCGACGCCTTTAACAATTGGTATGTCGTCTTTCAATTTCTGCGTGCATACGAAATTAACAATGTAGGTTACCTACTTCTGTAGAGGTAGAACTTTCTTTCAGCTGTTTCGAACCCATTTTAAGACCTTATCGGCGACATTTTGTGACCTGAAATTTAATAATGCTTATATACAGGAATTTTAAACTCTTCAATGAATATTTATTTTTACATATTTTCTATTTTTCTTATATATTTTGAAAAAAATTATATTTTGCTTTTGTATTACAATAAATTCCTTTCCCTAGTTATAATGCAAACGTGCTCGGCGGAAGGCAAGATTGAGTTTCTGGAGTGGAATGTATGGGTCACCGCGCTCAGGTCCATTGTCGTCTTAAACAAACGCTTGTTTAACCGAAATTACAATGTATATACAAATTTGTACTGTTTAAGATGACCGACATCGACATTCTTATCGGACAGTGAATTTCTTCAGATAACCGATGCTTTGGTACACTTGGCAACAGCCGTGTCATGCCACGCTAGCAGTTAGACGCAACGAAATCATTCCTGGACTAATATGTTCAAATTCTTCTCTGGTTATTCCCGTACAACCTGAGAAGTAAAAGATGAATTTTGCAATGACTCGCAAAGAATTTCACCATCAAATTAGAGAAAAGAACTAGTGGTATTAGAAAATAACACAAACGTTCGCGTACTAGCTGATGCATCTTTCTTTTGGGAAAGGTGCAACTTTTGGGTTCATCTCTCCTTACCGGCAGTCATATATCGGGGCTTGAAACACCCACCATTGGTACTTCATTAGGCCTACTATTGGTACGCGATAACTACCGTCCCCATGGGACGTTCTCAGTGAAATTCGCCTTCGCTCCCACCTCCTGAACATCACTTAGGAATATATCGGTGGCGTATCTTTACATATTTGCCCATGGTATCCCGTGGACCCATCTCAGTGTGAGTACCATTGTTCTGCTTGTAGAGATCCAGTTCTTTAATTTCACACACGGATTGCACAGGCCTCAGAAATCTTTGCCACTCAGGAGAAGAGATTTTGGAAGGATTTGGGTATTAAAGGGGACTCTGAATGCCACCTCCTCGTGCCAAAAACACAACTTAAAACAGTTAAGCCCTACGCGAGTTTCGAACCCGCAGCCTTAGAGACCACGTACTTGGATTCACTTGCCCCAAGCTCCTGTCTTACGAGGCCAACTTACTTGACCGCACTATTTAGGAACATTTACAGTTGTAGAACATAATATTTATTTCGAGAAGAATGGGAGAGGTCCCGTTTATCAAAGTTACTGAAATATAACACACAAAATATATTCCATAGTACTTTTATCGGTAGGTGATTTGTGTTTCTGGGCCCGTAAACACCTATGGTCATTAGTAAGTGTAGTGCATGTTTTTATCACGGGAGATAGCGTTCTTCCGTTGGTTGGCGAGATCTGCTGCCGACCTACATGTCGTCTTGGGGGATTTTCCCATCCAGGTATCTCCCACTAGCGGGACACCGCCCCAGCTGGAACAAACTCTATAAGCTGTCCAAGACTGTTTTCCCGACATGTGTAGAAATGTAGTGCATGTCAGTGCAAGTCAGAGGTGATGATAGGAAAAGGAAGAGGAAGAGAAGATGGTGCGTGGTCCATTGCCTGTTAATTTTGGTACAGCTCCGGCTTTCACCTTGCGTTGATCGGAGAAACTACGGAAAATGACCGATCAGAGCAGCCGGCCGCTAGATGCATCCTGAATTCGACCTAACTATATAGCTCGTGTTGAAAATCCTGTCATCGTCGCGATTCAAACCCTATGACCTCCGAATCATGAGGCACTGCAGTGATATCAGTTGATGCCCCGAGCCACCTCAGACGGAGCTGCATTTATTAGGTGTGACAATCCATCTTGAGTGGACAAGGGAGGGAAATAATTATGCAGTGATTTTTAAAAGCAGAGTGATTTATCTAAAATAATAACTGCAATCACTTAGATGCTACAGTAGAACATATTGACGAAGCAGTTAATGCTTTTGGTCACTTTGCACTGTTGAAAGCTGAACACGAAGGCAGTGGCAGATCTCCTCTATCAATTATTTTCAAAAATCTGTGACAAAACCTTAGTTTCACCTTGCCTGGCTGGCTATACAGATATACAGTACCTATACTGTACTGGCTTATACACACAAATATAATGTATACAAATCGATGGAAATGTGCATAATAATGGCGTGGAGAGATATTTAAAAAAAATTACTTTTTTGTAATTTTTGAAAAAACAAAAGAATACACCAAAATTAACTTTACGTCATATTAACACATATATACATTAAAAAATTGTAAGAAAAAAATTGGAGCCTTTTTTAAGAAAAACAGTTTGAGCGTTTCTGAAAATACGGAATTTTGAGCTCATTAATAGAAAACTGTACTCGAAAAACTTTATTTGACATCATTTAAAGCACATGTACTCATAAATCAAATAATGGGAAGAACTCGCCTCTAATGTAATATTACCAATGCGAGAGACAAGCCAAAAAAATTACATTTTTGTAATTTTTGAAAAACCAAGAGAATAGAGCAATGTGGCGTTTATGTCATCGGATAGGAAAGGATAGAAATGAAAAATTCTATTTAGGACGAGGTTTTACTCTTCTTTAATATTTTTGACGTAATATTTCGGCTCTACTATTAGAAAATCGAAAAGTTGAGTAAATTAAAAAAAAAAAAAAAAAAAAAACGTACTTGGGCGACAATAGATGGCTGGTGGAAAGAGAATGGGGCAAGACCGTAAAACCAGTCCACACCAAGGAAATTAGAATACTTTGCTACGAGAAAGTCTGTGGCATTCTGTAGGACTACTAGTTTGAATATTGAAAAGGCGCAATTTTTTGGGCGTCTTCCTACAACTATAATATTGAAGATGAAGATCTTTCTCCTTAATGAAATCTTTTCCATAAAGATGGATCTTTAAATAAATTCATATTCAATTTTTCGAAAATATGGGTTGTTTCTGTGTAATTTTGCGGCAAATATAGGCATTTTTTAAAATCAAAAACCGCTCTAATTTTTTTCTTAAAATTTTCTCCTGATATGTAAAAAGGAACGGTAAAAGATAGTTCCATTTTCGGCTATTCCGTTTTTAACGAAAATGTCAAAAAATGAGCATTTCAAAACTACAAAATTGGAGATAGCGATTTTTGCTTTAAACAAAGTCTTGTAACACATCAGCACTTTAAAAAAAGGTCATGTAATTTTTTTTTAAAAAAATGAGCAGGTATCACTTAATTAGTATTTGAATATTTGCAGTTGTTAAAAAAAATGTTTTCTCATATCCGCACGAATTGTTTTCATTAAAGTTTCACCGCGTATGTAACAACGTATGGTAAATAAATAAATTAGTGGTGCTATAGAATGGCACGGGTCTCCTCGCACTAGGTAATCTAATCTCTTTGCTCTAGACTAGCTTTTCTGTTAGACCTTATTCTCTCCCCAGCTGTATTCTTTTGTGGCTAACTTTTTTCACATTTTCTCAATTTTTCGGCTCCCTAACGCTAGAAAAATGATATGTCTTTAGAATCATTATGGAAGTGTAGAAGTCTTGTCCTCCCAGGATGGCCATAGTTGTTAAATGGAGTGTACAGATTCAGCACTTCGAACGAAAAGAGCGCCGGTTCGAGTCTCGCACAGGGATTTTAATTTGATGAACATAATGCAGAAAACTATTGAGATTTCGAGAAACTTTATTGAAGATCATTTCAAACACTTCTACTCGCAAATACAATTAAAAAAGATCAATGAACCGGACTTGTCTGTATGTGCTTTTCCAATTTGCAACTTTTCAAAAGTTTTTCAACTCCCCCTTATTCGATTCATAAAACGTATGTCACGTCAAATTAATAGTTGTTTTCTGTGAATCTGTATGAACAATTTAAGTAAACTAATCAATATATCAACATGATATTTAAATGCTTTATAAACACTACCTATGGGCCCAATTTAGTTTTTCTTTCACCGTGGTATGCCTAACGGTTGCGAATATTATTACTTCTCGCTCTTAGGAAGGTTCTTGCCAAACGGCGCTTCTGTGGCATAGTGTATGGGTATCGGTGAGTTAACTCTGAGGATCAGAGTTCGGGTCTCGGAGCGGAAATAAATTGTTGTTAGTTGAAAACACTACTACATAAACACCAAGTTTTTCTAAAGTATAATATAGCGAAGCAGTTAGAAATGATGCGAGAAAGTATCTGTTTTAGTAGCACTAGTTTGTAGTTGTAGGAAGACGCCAAAAATGTACTTTTCAAATTTTCAGAAAACTCAGGGATTTCAACGAAAGTGAGAGTCGTGCCATTTCTTTAAGAACTCTTTAAACTATGCGAAGACAAAGATTAATCCAAAAATTTGGAGCCATTGAGAGAAAATTTTGAAAATATAATTGCGGCTTCATGTAAAGAATCTCCAAAAATCAAAATCCCGCAGGGCCTCGAGTTTCTTCGATTGATCGGGAAATATAAATTTTGAAGAAAATCGTCTGAACGGTTTAGGCGCTCGTGTTTACCACAGACGGGCGGACGAACAGACAAACCTGTTGCTGTCAATCGAGTTTTTCGTAGCAAAGTCTCACAAAACATGGATTCTGACTACACGAGATAAAGGAAGTGATTTACTACATTTAGAAACCACTGGCAGCTTCTTGGGGTAGGCAAGGTAGGCAGTGCCTACACTGATAATTATACTATTTTAATATATTTTATAATAATAAAAAAAAATAAATGATACAATTTTGATATGGTGTAAGTATTATTCATCTGGAAATGTATAATGAACATTATTCTCGTGGCGCGAGCCATATTCCCATTTCAAGCGTCTTCTAACAGCTTCTTACGCTGGGCGATCTGTATCATCTCTTCTCGCTGAGATATGCGCCCGCTTGCACTTCTCAGGGTAGGCACGCCCGGGTGTTGTCTCGCTTAGCACCGTGTTCTGCGAGGTCCTATAGGGAGCGTAGAGCAGTAGCGTGCGGTGTCCATACTTGACGCAAGCGCATTGTGCGTAGGCCAACGAATTCTGTTGCTGCCTGCCCGCACGGAAGACTAATTCCTACTCACATGCGTAGCGCGTGTTCACTGTTTTGTTGACGAGTTCACGATCGAAGAAACTGATTATTATTTAGGAAGTATTTATTTTTTTCATTTTAAATTAGTATGCTGCGGATTATTAGTGTTACTTGATTTTGTTTATTTAAATCTAACTTTACGTTCATATTATGAAAGATCAGTGAATGAACTATTACATACACCATTTTCTTGTCGCTACGATGTAGAAAAGAAACATTTTGAATAATGGTCGACCTACTCCTACGTTGAGTACAGTTGTACATCCTGCTGGAGAGAAAATGCAAGAAAATTCAATCATTTGTGGTATGATTCACAAAAATTGCTAATAGGTAGTGAAGTTAAAGCCAAGCTTTAAAGTTTACAATGTCCTTTATAGTTCATTAACGAGAGTACTTGGAAAAGAGATGGATGCATTCGCATGAAAAATTGATCAAGAGCTATACGAAAACATGAAAAGTCAAAAGATCACATATGAAATACTGTGAATCTTAACCCCCTGAAAAAAAAACACATTTGAATCCGAATATTTTTTAGAATCTGAATATCTTGAAATCACGTCTGCGCTTGCTTCATGGAAAAATGCTTTGGAATGTAATGATATCAGTGAGACAATTGTTTTGTATAAATTGAATAAAATTACAAAAAATTGAACTGAAGTGGGGCAAGCCCCCCCCCCCCAAGTCCCCTTCCCGGGACCCGCCGCAGAAATCAGTATTCAGTAATCAATTCAGCAATTTGCTTACCCTGAACATTTGTTCACGAGCCGCAACTGAAAGGAAAAAAATTTATCAACTTTTTTGTTACCAGGGCATGGTAACAAGAGTTTTTCTGACGAGATATCGCGGCATTTCTCCGCAGCATTACAATACTTTCTTTGAAATGCATAAGCAGTATGCGAGAAAGTGAAAAATGTCTTTGTAGACTAAAGAACGGGACCAGGACAATAGGATAAGGAGTTTTGCTGGTCCCCTTACTCCCAGACCTTACCTCACTTAAAGTGTACATTGGGAAAACTGGTGAGGAAATACATTCTAAATGCAAAGTGCCAAACACCATTTAATTCTTCAGTTTCGGCCATCACTATTAACGAATACCCTATTATACAACTGATCTACGTGATATCTTTGACATAATTAGAACCTAAATTATTACACTTCTCCAATTTTTTATAATATTCAAATTCCCTAATTAACAAGACTTAAAGACGAGAAAAAGGTTTCAAATGATATGCATTCCCTCTTTTTTTCTCAAAAGTTGTTCGAGATATTTTCAAGAGCATCTACGCGTTAACGTCCAATCACTTCTTCGCCCTTACGTTATCACACACCATCTCATCATCGCTTTAGCCACCCACACATTGCCTGCCCAGGACCGAGCCTCAAATATCATCAGCTCTGACATTATCGGTTCACAGCAATTTTCATTGATCGAAGTTTAAGCGAAGGAAAAGTCTTCATTTTCAAGAAGCATCTACGTTACATTTTTGAAGTACATCATTCACAAAGTTTGCTCAAATGTACAATTCTTAAGAGTTAAACCGAAAATAAAAGATACTTGGTTCTCAATTTTTATCTTTCTCAACATGTTCTAATTAGTGTACAAAACATAGTATACAGTATATAAAAAGGAGAAAATCTTTTTTGACAAGGATCTTTTCAATTTTACAGTGAATTATCTTCCCTATCGCTGTGTAGCTTATCCGCGCACGTTTTCCTGAGCTCTGTGGAATGTTGAATGAGGAATATCGTTATTCAAATAACTGTCCTCCATATTCTCGCAATAGGAAGTCGATTCCTTCACGTGGGACAAGATAAGGGATGAGCCAAAATTTGTAACTCAATTCAGATCCAATTAGTTTTTATTATTTGGTTACAAATATTTATTATTATAAAATTTTGCCAAAAGCGCCCGTTGTTACTTGTATTCACATTAATATGGCATAATTCATATTAATACGGCATAAATGCTAGGGATGGGATTCTAAAGCTTTAGAACACCGGGTAATTTGCAAGTAAATAAATAAAAAAAGTTGGAAATCACTTGACCTAACTTTCCATTACAATCTGACTAAATGTTAACTCTTTCTATTTCTTCACTTTTATTCAAAACTGTACAAAGTATTTGCACTCATTACATACAAAAATTCAAATATCGAAAACACTAATACCAGTTGCTGTAGTAAGCAAACAAAAAGTTCCCAATAATCATATACATACAGACACGCTAGGGGCTAATAAGTTAAATAGTGTGCTAATCATCAAATACGTCGTACCAGGTGTCAAATATGTTAAATGTGCAAATTGTTGTTTTCAATGCGACGGAAGTCAAGGGTTTTCAGTCGTGTTTTGCATGAATATCTTCTGAAAACTAGTCACCCACAAATCCATCACAGGGTGGAGAAATGAAATAATAATAATAATAATAATAATAATAATAATAATAATAAAACGCAGTTATCGTGGAAACTCCCAGGTCTTACAGTTGTCAGAGCGGGGAAGGATGCATTTTTAGTTAGGAGGATTAATAAAATATGTGATTTATTCGGCTGCTGTTGCTGCCGAATATATCTTGTATGTAGGTATGTATGTAGGCACAAAGAGGTCGCATCGAACACTTTAATGATTCGCAGAAAGAGTTCTAGGTAAAAAGCAGGCGTACTCAGTGTAATAATGTCGAAAGTGTCCGATTACACTGACGAGGGGGTAACACTATGTCGCAAGAAGCGTTGGCATGCGCCACTTAAAAACACGCTAAGACATGAATGCATTTCCGATTTTTTCACCTTTTCTCTCAATGAAGCTCACTGCCAATGTTTCACAACGACATCATATCGAGGATTGGTCAGAGATCTGTATCGCCGACTACTTTCAACCACGCTCAACAGATCCTCCAACATGCAATGCATTCCAATGACAGTATGTGTTGGATATGACGGCGAACTGGCATCGTCAGGTGGGCGCACAGGGGTTGAGTACTGGATGTTGTTTCCCAGATGACTCACATACACTAATTTGCCGCTGTGTGATATCTTCAGTCAAGAAACACACAGACTATGAAAACCGTGTCTAAAACGCTGCTTCCATGCGAAAAAGCTTACATATCAAAGCTACAGCTAGATTTTCGAATACCCAAAATCCTGTCAGTCTTTGAGATAATGTGCAACATTCGGTTAATCCTCACCCAGTGCAAGCACGTAACCGAGTGTGTTGAGTAAACACGATGTTGTCGACGATAGGGGGAACTCTTAGCATTGATGGTTCACCCACGTAATTAGACCCACGGACAGACTGACAAAAGCACATTGGAGGAGCTCTCAGACAAATCACACAAAAAATGCAAAGTTTAACGCGAACGTACTCAATAAGACGTTCACGGCGACTGACCGCAAAAAAGTGACAATATGAAACTCGAAAATATTTCACAAGTGCATACATTTTACAATACTATTACACTGTGAGAGTTGCAACAGAGACTTGGCCAAAGAAGTGCAATAACGGCCAAGTGGCCCTTGTGCGCTATAAAAAACTTTCTCACCAACCGTTACATCCTGCATCTTCTTTTCGTTCACAGCACGGCATTAAGAACGTAGCGCTTTGGGATAATCGACTGCGGTATAAATGAAGAACATAAGTCTAACTGTACTATTCCTCCTTTAGCATCTACATTCACCTACGGTAACCCGAGCACGGGATACGGGTTCTCGTAGCTCCGCCGCCGACACCCTCAGAGGTGCCTTGGCCTCTCCTGAAGCACACGCCTACCTTCCTGACGCACCCACTCAATGCAATTCGCAACATCCACAGAACAAGCACACCCGATTTCTGAACAATTAACGTTCACCTGTTCAACTTTCATTCTGAGAAAAAATCTCTTTCTGTATCAGATAGGGAATAACTTGTACAAAAGGAAGTATACTTACGCACGGCCGTGCGATTAAACAAAATTGGAGTAGCAGCATTGTCAATCTATGCGCCTGCTTACAGCTCAAATAACTCGTTAGATACTACATTAAAGTGGCAGCGAAGGAGGGTGGAGGAGAACGAGTTGGGGCGGGGTGTGGTGAGGCGAGCGGGTAGGGTGGTGTCGGCCGGGGCGGGATAGAGAGAGGTGCGGTAGGGCTAGGCGGGGCGAATGGGGTACGGTCGGGCCAGGCAGGGAGGTAGGGCCGGGTCGGGCGAGGCGGAACAGGGCCAGGCTGTGCCCTGAGAACGGTGCACTTGCAGAACCCTCAAGGCGCTCGAGCAATCGCAACCGCCGACCAACACAAAGACACTCCAAGAGTAAGCAGAGCAGAAACGTAAATGTCAACGGCACTCGGAGCAGCCACAGGAGGATCCACGCGGAGGGGCAGGGGCGGGGGCGGGGCGCAGGGAAAGGACTTACGTAACGGGCGAGCGCGCGGGTGGCTGAGGGAGCGACGCTGCTCCGCCGGCTGGAGATCGATGCCAGGCGCCGTCACAGGGCGGCGGCGCAGCAGCAGCGCAGCCGGAGACTGAGGCGTCGGCGGACCCCCATGCGCGCGCCGCCCGTCCGCGGCGGGAGCGCTTCCAGGGCCGAGTGCCCGCCCGCGC
The DNA here is from genome assembly GCA_011170035.1 of Teleogryllus occipitalis. Classification (NCBI taxonomy): domain Eukaryota; kingdom Metazoa; phylum Arthropoda; class Insecta; order Orthoptera; family Gryllidae; genus Teleogryllus; species Teleogryllus occipitalis. The sequence goes on along the minus strand of BLKR01001185.1, from coordinate 139,945 downwards.
CCATCTCCCGCGTCCGCGCCCGCGACCGCGCCCGCGCCCTCACTCGCGCCGGCGTCTTTCCACTCGCGACACCAGCGCCCGCCGCAACAAGTGGCCCCGCGGCGGAGACTCGACGAGCGGCCACTCGGAGAGCGTCCGCAACGCCCGGCCCGCGCAGGGGTTGTGAACGGCGCGGCGGCGGCGGCGGGAAGGAAGGGGTTGCGCGCGCCGGCGGCGAGCGCGCAGGCCCGGCGCGGCGCTCGCGAAATGTCAAAGGTGAACGGCGCGGGCGCGGGCTGGCGCTCCCGGGCCGAGGCGCGGCGGGCGCGGCGCCCGGGCAGCCGCGTGGCGCGGCCCCGCCCCTCGGCGCCCTGCGCGCGGAAGGTCAATGGGCCGGCGCCCACCCCACCCGCCACGCCCCGCCCCGCAACGTAAATAAAGAACGCGGCGCGCGACCACCTGCTCTTGTGACGGCAGCCTCGCCCCCATCTCACATGCACGTTCTCGCTAGGCCCAGAACTACAGGGGACAGAAAAGGTTGATCCTACTGGCCTCATATTTGCCCTAATAAAAATTACTAAAAAAATAAAATTCATGAAACCAACCAATCGAGAAACTACTTGTTACAATATATTCTTTGTTCTCCATATATGGAAGAAGAACTATCTGATGTATGAAGAAGAGCTTATCCCATTTTTTTAACCATACACAACACAGAGCCTTTATGATGTAACCCACAATTCGCATCCGTCCAAAATTACCACTTATTTTCGCCTTTGCAACAATGGTTTACAAAGTGAAAAATGTTCGCATGGGAGCAAATAATAACTTTATTTCATTTGGGACCTAATGTAATCAAGAAAAAAATGCTGTCCCTTCTGAAAAGTACATTGCCCTTCCTGAAACTAAAAGCTGGCTGCGTGGTGGTGGTTTCTAATTGATCGTTCCTACAAACAGGAATAATATATTACCCTCAACAGAAGTTCTATTTCTCTTTTCTGATTTTTGCAACGATCAGCATGATAATCATCACCATTGATGCCCTTTGCAGGTCACTGTCAGGGGGTCTACTATAAGCGTCCTCATTTACTTTACAATATCCTCTGCGACAATCAAAACTTCGTTGCATTTGGGTGGAATGTTTTCTGGTTCAAAAATAATTTCTGGAACTTCAGATAGGGGTTTTATTACATCAAATACAACTACTTTACAATAAAATATAAATCAACGTAATAAAGATTTTCGTGATGGTAATATGCCATACGCAAAAATTTCTACAACCAAGACCACTCTATGGATAAAAAATCATTATTCTGAGGAAGCGCGTGGAGCAAAATCCCGTCTCCCTCCAGAACTCCAGGCTCCATCCTGAGCCAGTGCCGCAGGGCCATCCGCGCACGCCGAGCGGGTGCTGGGGTGAAGGGTGGTGAGTGAAGACAGCAACGCAACGCGTCGATCGCTTCTAAAAATACGCGCGCCGCGAGGGGTGAGAGGTGAGCGGCGAGAAGAGGGCGCTGCAGACCGACCGCCGGCTCCGCGAAACCGACGGCGAACCCCCGCCCCCGCCCTGAGGGGGAGATGGGCAGCGAAACTGCAGCCGATCACTTGCACTGGAATTAAGACCGCGGCTCAACCTAGTATCCGAGAGATGCAAACCTGCCAAAACAGTTTTCAGATAGATAACTTCCTCTCGCGCAGAAGCAAGCTCCCTGAGAAGACGCAGGGTCTAGGAAGAGCAGGAAGGGTCTTCCTCAACAGAGAGGCCGTCGTGTAAGGCAGTCAGATCGCGGTGATGACGCTGCCTCGCGGATCGGTGGAGGAAGTAAGGTACATTAACCAGCGGGTTGGACGCAGAGCACGGAGCTTCGATAAGATCACTTCCTCCAACCTCTTTCCCCTTTCCCCGCTGCAAACGGCCTGTCGCGCCACACTGATATCACAATTTCTGTTGCGATTCGTGGTGCGTTAGCTGAATGTTCCCGAAAACAAGCTGGTAGAGATTGTACTGACAATTCCACTCATGATCACGACAAATAGCGTTTCAAAATTCGTTTAACATCAACCAATCGAAGCTGTCATTAACAACAAAAAATGAGATTATTACTTTAATCATTCACCTTCTTCTTAGTTTCTAGTGCCCGCAATGATTAGAAATTTGGCTGTCCGGGAGACACCGCGTCCTAGTGATTGTTGACAATGTTTCGGCTGCCATATTGCGACATTCCTCGGAGCGAAATGCAATGACAGCCGAAATATTGGCAACAATGCCTAGGAGGAGGCGTCTCCCGCACAGCCAAGTTTCTTTTCACTCCGCCCGCGGAACACCACAAATCATTATTTTCCAAAACGCCTACACAGCTAAAGAATAAATAAAATACTTCAGAATTAAATTGCAATAAATTGAATAAATCTTTTAACAAAAATCAACCTCAAAAATGCTGAGTGCAAGAACAGTCTTGTATATCTATATAGAATAAGTTCTTTGCGTACCAAGAATATCAAAAAAGTTGTTGCATAACGCAACACGTAAATAAAAATTTAATTGCCTCTTCCTTAGAGCCTGGCATGTTGTCAACTGTGCCGTAAGTGACGTAAAAGATATGAGAATTAAGTCGGTAAACGGAATATCAGAATATACGGAATAACCTATTCAAATATAGGAAACCCTCATTAACACGAATTCCAAGGGACTGAAATCATCGGAGTTCATTTTATAAAAATTCGAGTTATCCGAGTATTATAAATGTCCTTACTACCGTAATCCCTTGCCGGGACCGAGGTTTTGTTCGTGTTACGGCGTAATTCGTGTTAAGCGAGTTCGTGCTAACGAGAGTTTACTGTATTTGCATTTTCCAGTAAAAAACGAAGCTTTTTCATTGTTTTGTGGATTTTTTCCGAGTTCCTGGGTACCAAACAAAACCACTGACATCTCCCATATCGCTGAAGACAGTACTTTTCTTTCAACTTCTGCACGCATTGTAAATTAGTAATATATGCAATTAGGTATTTGTCCTGGATCGTTATCAACCTGAACAGTTGTACATTTTGTAATTAATAAAATTCTATCAAGTTACACTTTTCGAAATTGTACGTTACATAACTCTGGGTTGAAGTAAATTAATTTTTAAGAATCAAGATTGTTATGTACGAATACACAAGATCACAATATACACTCGTATATTGGGATCTCTTGTTCTTCCAAAGCAATCTGCACGACTTCAGTATTACAGTTCGCATGCAACATTTGTTGACATGCGATGATACATTTAAAAAAACATTAATTTTAATTAATTAGTTGGTCTCATTCATGAAATACGTTTGTCCCGGAGTGCTTTGGAAATTTTCACATAAATTCACCAATCGCTTGGCGAACAGTGAATTTATCCCGAGAATTTCGAAAGCACTTGTGCGATTGCCTACAAAATCCTGCAAACGAAAGCAGTAGAAAGAGAAGAACGGACTAAAGACATTAATTCTCTCGCGTACATTATCTGATAAGTAATATTACGAAAACAAGACAGTATTTTTTGCTGAGAAGACTGAAGAAAAAAAAACAACAGTCGGAGTCAAGCACGACACCCCCTTCTACGAACCTAATAGTCCAACCTTGCGCGTGGCCAGCCGTCGCCCGCGGCTGCCATGGGCCGAGGCCCGAGGGCCGCTGGGTCGAGCAGGCCTGGCGGAAGAGCTGCACGCCGCCGCGCCGCTCCGGCGCCTCCTACCTGCCAACCGACGCCAACAAAATTAACGTATTCACATTTTTTTGTTGATTGCCACATTGTAACACAAACGCATATTGTAAATACTGTGTTGTAGAGAACGCTTCAATATGCAACATTTCTTTTCATGGAAGAAAAATCAAACACTATGCGATTTTCGTGGGGCCTGCATATCTTGGGGGAATGAGGTACAACAAAGATCTTGCACCCTTTCCGCGCTTTTGGCCCATTCGTACGACACTCCTAATGCATCTTTATCACCATTAAATGTAAGAAGAAGAAATGTTAGAGCAAAGATAAAATATTTCTTTTGCAAACTGATTTCACCAAAGTTGTGGGAGGAGAGTGGCGCCAAGGTCGCTCACCCACCCACCGCCCGGCCAGCCACGCTCTGCGATGCGCCGCGTAGAGCACCCGCAGCCAATGGGGGATATTCTGCAGCACAGCGGTTCTGACGACTTTTATAGTGGGCCTGGGCGAACTTCAGTTTGAACACACCAAACTCAAACGAAGACGCACTCTCCCAAAAGCCCGAGTCATCATGAGATCCCAAACGCAACAATACCTCCGCAGCAGCTATAATTCAGCACGCATGGACAGGCAAGCGGCAGGCGATCGAAAAAGTGTTTATTGGCGAGATATGAGGCCGTCGGGGATGTCGAGGCCGACTGTTTACAGCGGAGGGCGGAATCTGTTTGGAAGACGTTCTATTCGTGGCTGGCGGGTGGGGAGGGGTGTGGCGGGGCGGGGCGGAGTGGGGTGGGGTGGCGGGAAAGGTCAGGGGGCGGCGGCGCATCGATCTGCGACGGCGGGGGCGGGGCTGCCTGTGATGCCGGAAGCGCACGCGGCAAGGGGCCGACGACGACGGCTACAGTTGCACTCAAGACGTCCGCCCGGTGCAAGCAGGAGGCTGCGAAACGCAATTCACCTCACCGCGTCCAAGGAGCTCCGGAGATCTGAGCGAAAGACTGGCAATGATGCGAGTCCTAGGTTTCTGTTATAATTACACAAGTTCGTGTTCGGCCCATGACGGAAGTTAGTGTCGTCGTTACCGGACGCACCGATCGCATTCCCGAATTCCTTCTTTCAAAGACAAAGCGCCCTTCGGTGCGAGAGGTTTTGCAGACGGGGAGGCGTAGAGCTGCCGAAGCTATGGTCGTTATTTGAGCTTCAGAAACACGATCGTGTCCTTCAACAGAATCATGCAAGGCGGGGACGTCTATTACCATGGATCGAAAAGTCAGACCTGGGCTACAACCCCCAAATAAAAGTGCTCTCCCATTCTCGAGGTGCACTGTGCGGCCCATGCTCCGCTGGGGAGGGCTCGGGGAAATCTACACAATGTCGAGCGGAGACATGCGTTTCATGTGTGTATCATCGCCGCCTGCCAGAATAGAATTCGTAGGCAAGCTCTTCTGGTCAGTAGTGTCGCGGTTCCCGTGATCGCATCCAGACGTATGCCGAAGTTCCAAACTGTACCATGGGCCAAGGACCGCGCATGATCTTAGCTTCACATTTCTTTCACTTCCCACCCGCGACAGCCACAGCAGTTGAAATGACCCAATCCACAATCATTCAATCGCGATGACCCACACTCGCGCGACCACTGCTCCTACAATCGATGCATCTTACGATGACTTCGGTCGTTTTAACATGCTATGACAACATATTCTATCCATATTTATTAGCTAGAAGTGGTCAATCCTTTCAAAGAAACATTTTCATTTCCATTCAATGACACATTTTCAATCCACTCAAAGAAAATGAGTGTTGCTCGCCCGCTAATGAGAAGTGTCTAATGAGGAGAATGATAGAACACATCACTTAGGAATTGCCGACAATTCCTCACAACACAAGGCAACTCTCGAAGAAACCAATGTTGCAAATAGGATGTTGTCAAAAAATAATCGATATCACGGAAACGGTGGATGCACGCGGACGCCCGGAAAGGGGGGAGGGGAGAATATTTAAATGAACATCTGACATTCTTCTAGAACTTCACATTCTTCGTCGAAGTTTCAGTTTTTTTACATTATATTTAAAAGGATTTGTTCAAAATATAATAATATAGATTCAAACTTCCTTTAAGGAGAAACCACTGACAGTGGTGCTCAAGTAAGGCACAGAGTGCAGCGTGAGAGTGCGGGCAGAAGTGAGCGTGCGAGTAGAAAAATCAAGGTTGGCATTCCTTAGGACACAGTGCAGAAGAACAGCCAAGAAATATACATGTCAAGATTATCTCAAAATGACCGGCAACAAGAAATATTCGCCATTTCCTCGATCTCGTCAGTCAATACAAATTCACTAGCCATCTTCTAAAAGTATCAGCGCCCAAAAACCAAACACAATCAAACAATATCCATAATTAATGGATAATTTTAAGGTAATTATGGGCTCTATTTCCAAATTTTAGATTCTTTTAGTTTCTCCAAAATAGTGGGGTTCACCTAGAAAATACAATTTCGCATTCGGAAGTTAATGAATATGCATCCAAAATTAAGGGCTAATTAAAGGCTCAAGGAAACAAATTCTTCCGGCCAATATTTTCCAAAAAATAGGGTTGTTCAAAGTAAAATAAGTAATACAAGTAATACACAAGCAATACAGGCTAACATACACGAAAACTAAAAGACCAGAAACAATACGATATTGTACCCAAAATTTAACGCTGATTTTAGACTTCAGAAAGAAATTAGGTCTTCATATTCCACAATTCAGGGTTGCACAGAGTAAAACAGGCAACATTCGTTCTTATTAGGTCACCTACACGAAAACTCAAAAACCTAAAACACGAAACCCTATCCACAATTTAAGGCTAATTTTAAGCTCTAGGGGGAAAATTGTTCCGGTGCACATTTTCCAAAATTCAGGGTTATACAAAATAAAACGTGTAGCATGCATTTTTATGGGCTAATAAGCACGAAAACTCAAAATCATCAAAAAAATTCCACACCATACCCAATATTTAAGGCTCTGAGGGAAAAAAATATTCCGGCCTCTATATTCCAAAATTCAGAGAAACAATACATATTTGGCACTTTTTTCAACAAAATTATTCAAAAGATAATGTAGATAATTTTTTTATAATAATATAATATTATCCGCAATACGCACTGGAAAAATGCAATTGTCAGTTATTAAATAACGCCGAACATAAGCTGTATTTTGTAATCTGTGCACAAGAATGAAGATTAGAAACTAAGCTTCTCAGAAGCGGAAGCAGAAGCTTAGAAGACTAAAAACCGAGATATTTACAAAAAATGGATACGCGGAATTGTTATTTCTAAGTCGTTTTTGTGCAATTCCTTCTCTTGATTACATCATATGCTGCAAACTACGGAGAAAAGGCGATGGAGTTGATGAAACAAACAATTCTTTTAAAAGGGGTTGATGCGAAAAAAGTTTGGTAATCCATGCTTTAGAATCAAGTTTGCAGCGCTTACGAATTTTGGAAATCTACAGAGACTAAAAGTCGGGAACAAAGCACTTAATTGGTCAACAATTAGGCCTTAATTTTGGTTTCGTTGTGTATGGTTTTTTTAGTGTTGCTAGCTTTGGATGGTTACATTTCCTACCTATTCCATAATTCCCTCGGTGTTGGCTGCCTTGACAATTGCAAAACTTTAGGCATTAACACCAAAATCATTAAGCGTCAATTCCTGCGCACAAAAGAATATATGAAGGCCACTGCAAAACATGCACATTACTTTTTTTTTAATTCGTTTTATTTTCTACATCTTTGCTCTTTACATATTTCGTGGTATCGTTCTTCTCGCTTGAATTCAAATTTAGTTCAACCTGTTACCGCAAGTGTTGGGTCTCGCAGCACTAGTTTAAGATGGCTGATGCATTACGTTTTCGTCAGAAACAACGTGCTGTGGGAACGAGTGACATTCACAAGAGGTTAAAAAAAAGTATGTGGAGATGGTGCTGTGATCACAGTACAGTTAGTCGGTGGGACTCCAGATTATCTGGTGAATTAGGGTAAGCGAATACTCAGGATCTCCCGTGCAGCGGCAGTCACATTCTCTTGACAATGCGCTCTTCACATTCTCTCGACAATGTGCAGCTCATTCACCTCATTTTGGCTGACAAAAGTAGTACCGTGAAAGAATTGTCAATGAAAGTGGATATACGAGAAGCGAGTATGGGCAGAATATTGAAAGAACTGCAACTGAAAAAAGTTTCTGTCAGGTGGTTTCCAGGAGATGCCTCCATTGTGATGGCTGCTAAACAGTCGCTCAGGCGTGCTGGCCCAACCGTGCGGGACTACATGTCCATCTTCAAAAAGATGTAGTAAGGCAGGAGAAAGAGACTGAGATTATGTGGGGAAGTGACTTTTTGTTACTCAAGGATAGATCAATACACTGTTAAAATAGAGAAGGTATGGAAAATAAATTCAATGTTTCAAAAATTGTTGTGTACTACATTTGGAGTGACCCTCATAGATATTGATTGCTACCTTCGAAAGAATTTCAACGAACTTAAAAAAAAATCAATGTTATCATTGTAAGCACACTACGGGAGTTCAGACACTGACTTCGTAAGCTAGGCACTAGAAAATATACAACGGAAGGAACACGTTTATTTCGAGAGTAAAAGCCAACAGCAAACCCAACGCCCTGAATTAACATCCATTGTGACGTGGGTCGGCATGTGCCGTTTCATGGAATAAACGCACGGAGCATCTGTGTGCTACGCGTCGCACAATCTAATTAAAGAGCGCGGAACGAAGCGAACTGAGCCCACTGATAAAGCAATCCGATAACGGATGAGTCGCGACCGATATGATTCCACCTCCATCAGCACTCGAAGGGGCGGCAGGCTCGCTGCGCTCTGCACGCCCGTTACTTCTCCAAGTGAGATTCTTCACACGGATTTTCCAGATGATACGTTTCTCTTCAATTTCGTTTGGCCTTTCCCTCCTACGGAATGGACGGTTAGTGTTTGGGTTGAGGGATGAATGCGAAGGAAAAGGGAAAAGAAGGATAACGAGGAATTTAGAATTGTCAGACGGCGTGAGGAAAATTAGGTAGAGGGAGGTGCGGTAGAGGCTGACGACAGGTAAAGGGGGAGTGCAGGAGTTTGTCGACGCTTCTATACTTGGAATGTTTGTTCCTTATTCCGGGTAAAAAACAGGGGATCGAGTGAATGGAGAGATTGTCGATTTGGCCAGAACTGCTTCTGTTCTCTAGGATATGTAAGGTGGTCTGTTGTGGATAGGTTGATGTTGGGTTGTAAATTTAGGAATGATAAATAATTGAGTTTTTTGATTTCGGAAGTAGATGATTGATAGGTGTGGGTGCTGATGTGGTGCCGGGCACCTGCCTCTGTCACCTAACAGCAAGCGATACAGGGCCTCCCTGCACGTCGTTCCAAAATCATCCCCTGCACTGTCGTTTCCTTCTTTAATCGACAAAGTAAAACTCCTCAAAAACGTCGACTTAGAGGAAAAAGAAACGACACAGTCTTTGACAAGTTAATCTTCATGATTTATTTCAAAAGTACACTCAGTGCAATTAATAACGCATCAACTTATCACCACTCTAAACATTCGGAAACAAATATTTATAACTCGTATACTGCTTAACACATTCAGGATCAAAGTACAACTCGATCTCAAACATTTGCAGTCCTCGTATTAAAAGCTTTTGTTGGAATATGTTCAGTTTTCGAGGCGACATACCATAAGGGAACCATCATCGAAAGAAGTTCATTTAAACACTTATGTATTTTCTAGTCTCGATCTCCTATATTAAGTTGCAGTGTTTTCACAACAAGTAATTTTGGAATTTTCTTTTAACATATTTGTTTACGATAACGTTTCGGTGTTTATTTTATCTTCGTCCGAGCTATCACATAGATGTATGGCACGTTATTTTACATTGTTTTACAAAACTCACAATAACTATAATTCAAAAACACATCAAAGTTCACTTGTATAAACAATTTCAAACCATAATTATATCGCATTTAGTTCATCTCCATGCACTAAATCAGAGACACTCCAATAATTAAAGTATATGGGAGTTTTAAAGCAACAAACCTACTCTTTCTGAACCGATTCAAAGTCTTCTGGTTCCTGTTTTTAAAAGCTCCTCATAATTTCGTGTTAGGCTCGATTCACTTTTCGAGATGTGACCCATTGTGAATCATCGGACATTTCGTTATTATTTCTTTATATTAAATTATCCAGGATTTTGCAATGATAGAGAAACGATTGGTTAACGATATTTTTTTACATCGAAGTTCTTTGGATTTTGATTAATGTCGGAATTATTTAATAAAATTAAACAACTTTGGCAAAACGGGTGGAATCATTTTTAATCAAAACCTATAGGTACCTAAATCGCAACAGTAACCTTATTTGAAATAGTTCGATGGCGTGGTGAAATGCTGAAGAGGGCGATGCAGATCCACGAGTGGAAGAAACGCGCGTCCGTCGCAAAGGCAGAGCCCCGAGGCGCACGCGCCCAGCCACAGCCAGGGCCAGTCCGGAGGAGATGAGCAGAAAGCGGGGCGCGAGGCGCACGGCGTGCTCCGCGCCGCGAATCGATCCCGCAGCCGCCACCACAGCGCCGTGACGTCATGGGCGCTTGACGTCACCGCCGCCGAGTGACGTCTCGGCGGCCGGCCGACCGACCGGCGCTCGCGGCGTCCGCGCACCATCCACGCGTCCACAGCCAAAGACGGGACAAAAATACTTCTAGCCTGCCAAGCGATCCAAATTGTTACGCGCAAACAATTCCCCGTTACACAATACTCGTTATGCATATGGTGATTGACAGTCACGTTGGCGTGTAAAAGGCAAGAATTTTAAAAAAATGTCCGAACCTGAATTGTCCACTTTCTCGGTATCAGTGATCTAAAATGCTATTTTTCTGCTGAAAAAATCGCCGGTTATCGATCTGCATCACATAACCTCGAAACTCCGTATGATGTGTGCGAGAAGTAAAGCAAAGTAAAGTGGAGGTAGAACCTTCCGTAAACAAACTTCTCAATCTCTATTAACTTTTTTGTATTTGCGGACTCCTGTGCGGCCCTTTCCTTGCCGTTTGATATTGAAGTATTCTTTCAAAATTAGTTCTCCAGCAGGAACTCAAAAACCTCATTAATAACTATTTAAAAGTACCACTGTTAAAAAATACGAATTTTCCGAAATTGATCCAGAATTCTAATTTATGAGCAAAATGACAAAAGTAAATTTGAAACTGAAATTATATTAAAAAGAATATTCTCGTATCATATCAAATTCCATCAATTATTTTCCATGTATTTTTAAGTACGAAGATCGAAGGAAAGGAGAATCTCTTGAAATCTAGAAATTTTTCCAGCATGCAAAACGATCATGATTGTGGTTTTTAAAGCTGTAAAATTTACAACAAATACAGGAAATCCTTTTAAGATTTTTGACATTGTTGCCGGTCGTGGTAATCCTATGATGTAGATAAAATTCTTATGAAAGGAAATAGTAGATTTAAGGAAGGTAATATTTATACTTCGGTTTCTATAACATGGCGCATGAGGGTCTGTCTTCATGATGGAATATGGCACGGCTTTTTGCGTCTTTCTCGGTCGGGCCCGCGCCGCTAGATGTCACATGATCGTGGCCGTATCAAGGAGTACTGCACATCAAGCGACATGTGGCACGACCGAGAAAGACGCGAAAAGCCGTGCCATATCCCACCGTGAAGATAAGGCCCTCATGAGCCATATAAAAACCGAAGTATAGAAGAAACACTTCTTTTACTTCAAGAAGTTTTGATCGCTGATTGTGATATTGAAATATTGGAGGCTCACTTCGATGTAATCAAGGTAAGATGCAACAGTGCAATTAGCGCTACCCGTTGGAAAAGTTTGAAGGAAACATTTGGAGTCATTTTTGAGAAAAAAGTCGTTTGAGTGTTTGCGAAAATGCGGAAATTTGAGCTAATTTTAACAGAAAACTGTTGAGTTTTTCGAGAAACTTTAATTGACATATTTTAAAGCACATGTACTCATAAATATAATAATGTGAAGAAATTGCCTCAAATGTAAATATTACCGACGTGTGAGAAAAATCTCTCGACGTGAGTCAAGTTTTAAGATTTTTCTCGTGCCTAAGTCGGTGTTCAAAGACACAGTAAAATAGCTTCTCTGGCAAATCCGGGTTCAAGCTGTTTCTCTTCATTTCCCCACATATCCTTTACCAGTAGAATTATTTTTCTCATAAACTGCCAAAAACTACCGTATCTCCTTAGAGTATGATATACTTATGCAATGGATTAGAAAGATTGAAAAACGATAATTTGTAATTAATTCCAAAATCAAAATATTACTGGCTGCTACTAGAATGTGTACAAATGTATAACAAACACTAAAATAAATGCACACCACTATTGCAGTCATTTTTTAAGTATATTTAAAGTCAAAGTGATTTAAAGGCAGGAAAATGTTTTTTTATTTCTTTAACTGCAGCTCAGCTGTCGAAAAAATCTGAAAAAAAATTCACAACAATTTGTACTTTAAGAGGAACGTTTGAGATTTTTCAAGCCTGATCCATGATTCTAAGTCACAATAAAAATTGCTTTTGTTATTTTTTTTCGAAAGTATATTTTTGTGTTTGAATTTGGATCTGAGAAAATACCAAAAATACTTTTCTGATAGTATAAATTGTCTTATTTATCATTTTTTTCAGTTAGATAACATCGTGTTAAGTTGCCGAAAAAATTAAAATTAAAAAATCACGTTTCGGCTGTAGAGGGGTGTGGGTGGTGCGGTGGCTACGAAACCTTTCAAAAATATTATTTTCATGTTATAATTATAGTGTAAATGAACTCAAGTCATTTCGTTCAGGGGAACGTTTTACAATCTTATCCGGGGGTACCCTTTGAACTAATGCTACAAAGAACTGAGTCGTCAGCAAATAAAGCTATCGAAGTATTCATAGTCGTAGGAAAATCATAAAGAAATAAGTTGGAAAGAGTGGAAGATGCCCTCTGAGGGACACTGCATGGATTGATAAACTAGACAACGATTTTTAATATTAAGTTAATTTATTAAGATAATTAATGTTAAGTTAAACAATGGAAATGTCTTCACCGTCCTTTTCGACATAAATGAAAAAAAATTCAATAAAAACTTTGGAACCCTTTCGGAGAAAATAATAGTTTAAAATTTGTTTATATTTGCAAAATTACGAAAAATACTCATATTTTCGAAAAAATTGCATACAAATTTATAACAACGTACAAAGTCGTCAAGTTAATCAGGGTCGTAACTAGGAAGAAGCAAACCCGGTATGTTCCGTATGTATGCGCCAGGCGCCAGATTGGAACGCAACGGTAATAACAATAATAAATAATAATAATAATAATAATAATAAATAATAATAATAATAAATAATAATTATTATTATCATTATTTTATATTAGAAATTTAATTTAAGATAAAAAATCGGTCGAAGAAGCTAAATAGCAATTGTGGGAAGTGCTGCTGGAGCATGGATTTGATGTTGAATTACAATATGATGGATTAGATATTAAAAACTGAACAGAGCAGTGTTATGATAACGGGCTGACCACGGTCGTAGTGCACAAGTTTAATCTCGAATTCAAGAAGTAAATAGTTTTGCGAATTTTGAGCCATGTGCCACATCCGCTAAGCTTAATTGGCACAAATTAGTTTATCATCAGAGGCACAATCCGGCTTTGGCATTCTAAAATGCTTGTATCGTTCCTTTGTTTCCTTCACCTATCGGTGGGAGGTTCTAGGCACGTGTGTTCCTTTATCTCTCAAACGGCAATACCAGATGGTCAACTAAGAGGGAAACTATAACTACAATATACAAGCATTAAGGAAAAATAAAACATAAGATCAGGCCAATTATAACGAATGAAACCAAAACACAAGCACCTTCTCTTCCAAGAAAAACATTTGAATGAATTGTTTTCTTAACGAGATGACATCACAATTAATCAACAGGCAAAATATATTCAATGATCTCAGAATTAGAATCAGAAAGACCACAAAGTTCTACTAATAAAGTAACAGATGATAAAGAAACCGCAGGAAGCCTTAACCTAAATCCTCAATACAAAGGAGGAGAAACAAGAACCCAATGTTTGTTAAATTGATTATTTCGCGTTTTCGAGCATGTCAACGGCTATTCTCGTTAATCTCGTAAGTGTAGTGAATGTTTTATCAAGGTGACGCTGTACTTCCCCCACGTCTAGCGATATCCGGCGCCGACCCAATGGAGCAACGCTCAAGCCGACACAAGCTCTCCAGCTCCCGACATGTGTTGAAGTGGAGTGCATGTAGGTGTGTGTAAGTAAGAGATGAGGATATGACAAGGAAGAGGAAGGAAAGTTCGCGTAAGATCCTTGGTCAGTTTGTTTGGGCACTGCTCCTGCATTCGCCTGGTATTGATCGGAGAAACCATAGAAAACTACCGATCAAAGCAGCAGGCCGCTACAATTCTCGTCCAGACAGCGGTTGTTAACGACCGACAGCGACATTAGTTTGTAAGCCAATGTCAAAAATCCTACTACCGACGTATGCTCGAACCTTAGAGTATTTGGGTCAAAGACGCTGCAATGACATTAGTCCCTTTAATATCCTCAGTCATTTCAGCTTATCGGATGTTTCATGCAAAGGGCAAAAGTGAAGATGAAATTCTCAGAAGAAAAAAGATCAATTGTTGATTATGGAAATAACAGGTCGGGTTTTGAATGACCTGAGGCACATGTTTTACGATATTCAAAACATGGATAGTTTATTTGGCTTCCTCATCGGAGTTCGGTTAGAAACAATGGAGAAGATTTGTCGAACCAGGCATTTCAGTTAGCTACCACTTATAAAGAAGACATTGAAAGGTACGAGCTGGCGATAGAATATAGCGAAGATCAGAAGTGAAAAGTTTAAGTTTCAGGCCTTGAACTGTCCTAATATGAAAACAGCCCCACCGTAATATAACAAGAGCATATAACGTAATGACATCGTTGAGATTTTCTCACTACACGTCTCAGCCGCCTCAAATGAAAGGAGTTTCAGCAAGCTAAAGATCATCAAAAATTACCTCCGAAACTTAAGACAACGACTAAACAACCAGAGCATGATATCCATAGAGCCGAAGTTAGCTTCAAAGTTATTTTCTGAGGAGATAATAAATATTTTTGAAGCCAAAAAGCCTGTAAAGTTGTGTTTTAAAGTATTTTTCACGTTTTATAAACAGATTAAGTTGTTTTACGGTACGAAGAATAATACATAGCGTAATTAATTGAGTAAATTCCCATATTCCTAACATCGGTACTGCTTCTCAAAAGTAGATAACTATTTTCGTTTCCTTTGCAACGATTACGGCAAGTGTGAAAGGAAATACGAAACATGGTAGTCTCGGATTAGTATGTCAATTAAGTATCTTAGAATTAATGTTTTATTTACTCTTGTAAAAACATCGCAATTTAACCTCTTTACAATTGAAATGAAGCTTTTTACCTCCCACTCCCCCTTGAGTTTTGCCCCGGGTAAAATTAACCTAGATACGTCACTGAATGCAACGCTCTTTACGACTATTGTGCAAGTTATTTGTTAAATTTGTCTCTTGTGAGGTCTGCTCAATTCCAAATATAAGGAATACTCTAGGAACTATTAAAGAGATAATTAGTTATTTCGGAATATCTAGTAAACGGTAAAATATTCCAAAAAGTGAAGTCCAAAAGCGTGAATCAGGAATGAAGAATGACCGTTTAACAGAATTATGCAAAACAAGATGAATCATTACATTCTTAGATTTTTATTCCAATATTTGATTCTTTAGAATACATAGAAGAATAAGACAAAAAAATCATCAAAAAGGCTTTACATTCAAATTGGTCGTGAAAATGAAAATTTCGTCACTGAATTGGTTGGGATTCTTTATTTTCTTTTACAAATGCATTATTTGTTTATTTGTAAGGCATTGTCACGTGCCATTCTTCGAATTCGCTTTATTATTTATATAAATTATTTTCATCTAAAATAATATTTAAAAGCATTGTCTGAACTTAAGTTTTCGAATGAGTAAATTTGAGACCGAAAGAGGAGTGGTTATTTACTTACAATCCCAGCACAAAATAATTTTGAAATAAGGTAGAGAAAAGATAAACATTTGTTTTAATTTTAGATTTCTTACTACTCTCCGAATCTTTGAAGGAATAGGTATGACATTTTTGGACATCCTTAGTGGTTTCAATGTCATCTAAGAGTAAATTCAGGTATAAATCCATATTCTATTCCAACCACACACTCTAAATTACAACTACAGTCAGACAAAGTCAGTCCTACATCGATTCTGACGGTTCCTTCAATAATATTCGATATATAAAAACTTCGATAAACAGAAATAATTAGGAAATTTTAGCAAATGCTATTAAAACCATTTTGGAAAAATTGGTAAAATGAAAAATTTAACTAACAAATATTTTAATCATTTGTACCACACATTTATGAATAGGAACATGAAATTATAATTTTTGTTCTGCAATATTAAGGGATTTTCGTTTCAACATTTCGAACACTTCTTAAGCGCATAACAGCAAACTGAACTTGCGCTGAACTGACGAACTAACATCGTAGGGCAGGGCCATTATACTTCGATTTACTTATAATGGCACTTCACGTTTAATCAGCTGTTACGGTGTCATCCAATTGGGAGGTTGAACGTCACCACAGTGACATCACTGTAGTGACGTTCAAGCTCCCGATTGGATGACACCGTTAACAGCCGACTTACGTCAAGTGCCACTACAAAAAATCGAAGTGTAGACGAAGGACACACAATTGACCTTGAGATCGCTTTGGCGAACACATTCCCACGTCTGACAAGATCCCAAGGGGAGGGAGAGCACGAGTGAGTTATCTTTATGAAAAAGTTTAGAACTGGGCGAACTAGAAAGTGTTTAAAAATTTAATCAAGCACACAAACGTCCAGAAGGGAAGTTATATTGTATTTTCCGCAGTAGTAATACTCTCCTACCAAATTAAACAATATTAATTTTTAGAAATATAATTTATAAGTGGCTTTCGCCAAGTGGCTTTCGCAAAGTGGCTTTCGCCAAGGAAGGTCTTGCATAGACAATATATTTGTCTTAAAACAAATTCTAGAGAAACACAGAGAATATAACAAAGAAACCCACATCTTGTTTGTAGATTACAAGAAAGCTTTTGACACTGTAGCCAGGCATACCCTCTTTGAAGTACTAAGAAAGAAAGGAATCCCTGAACATCTGATTCTTGTAATTGAAAGTATGTATAATGAATCCGAAATATGTATTACTTGGAAACCAGATCGAAAAGCGAAAGTGGACCAAGGCTTACGACAAGGATGCAGTCTTTCACCGATTCTGTTTGATATCTACATAGACGAAGCTCTTCGCGAGTGGAAGACCAGATTAAAATTTTATAGTTTAGACTTAACGAGAACAAAATTATGGACAATACTTTTTGCAGATGACCAAGCAATAATAGCAGAAGGCGAAGATATATTACAAAAAGCAACTCATGAACTGCAGCGGATAATGTCAGAATATAATCTGGAAATATCGGACACCAAAACGAAAGTGATGGCATTCCAAGGACGATACCCGGTACGCTAAAAAATTGTAGTAAATAATAAAACTGTAGAACAGATACAGCACTTCACATTCCTGGGAGCAGACATATCATTTTATGGCGAAATCGACATAAATAAGAAAATAGAACGATTCAATCAAATGAATGGTACCATAAGAAGAACACTCAGTTCAAAAGTGAGAAGAGACACTCTCATCAAATTTTATAAAGTTATGTCAATACCAACTTGCTTATATGGGAGTGAAGTGTGGACAATGACAAAAAAAGATATCTCAAGACTGCAAGCAGCAGAAATGAGATTTCTTAGAGCGGTAGCGGGATATAGTCTCCTAGATAGACAAAGGAACACAAAAATCCGAAATGAGCTAAATGTAGAATGTCTCATAGAGAAAGTCACTAACTACAGACACTCTTGGCAAGAACATCTGTTGCGAATGAACAACGACCGCATTCCTAAACAAATGGCGAATTGTCAACCAAGAGGAAAGAGAAACATAGGACGTCCAAGAATGCGTTGGAAGGACCAGTACTAAGCGGCGTAACAGGCATCATGCCTAAATACTTGAAGATAAGAAGAAGAAGATAATTTATAATTTTTACTGTACCTTTTTATTTCACAGAAAAAAATAGTCAAGTCTGAAAATAAGTTCGATATATAGAAATAACTTTCGATACATAGAAACGTTTTAAAACGGAATTTATAAGAGACCAAAACAATACTGGATATAGAGAGGTCCGATTGTACATCATTTTACAGTAGTTTTAGCGGTTTTATGTACACGCACCCACACGAATATAAAAGGGTATACGAAATGTCTCAGAACGTGACCCGTCAAACGCCAACGGATGATAGGTTGCCTATAGCAGGGGCAAATAATTACCAACCCTCTTCCCCAAAGGTTCGCTTCATCTGCGCCACTGCCTTCGTATTCCCTGGCAAATACGTATCTTTTACGGGTCGAAATTAAACGAAGTATGAATTCCGAATACTTTTTTTCCGCTCGTATGCTGCCCCGCAGGGAGGGGCAAAAGGTCTTAGGCTCTTGGTGGAAGTGGGAAACATCCTCCCGGACCCGAGTTTCTCGGCAGTAGCGCCAAAGAGGGTCCAGTGAGAAGGTGCTGCTAAGCTCTGTGTTGCCGGGTTCACCCAGAAAACCCACCAGTTGGGCCCGTACCCGCCGACTTTTAGGCAATATCGAACGCGGGACTTTCTCCCAAACCCACATGTAAAGAAGTCCGTCAGGGAACACGAATCTCCTATCAGGTTTCTCTTTATTACGGTGATAAGTCCATAGCGTCAAGGTGGATGCAGTGTGGAGACGGGTTGGGGGCCCCGAGCCACCTGGGCTTCGTTTTGGGCGGCCCCCAGTTAGGCACTTGGCTTCGTCGTGCCAGTGCCCGATACGCATGGGCAATTAAGTATGGATTCGACCCTGGGTATTGTGATAGCAGCTTAATCAGACTCCGATGCTAGCTCGAATAGCTAGAAGCTCTGAGCTGGCAGAGTGACCCATCCCAGGCTTAAATGGGCAGGCGCCCCGGTGGGGTGCTGCGTTCCGGTGTTTCCGGACATCAGGCAGAAGCTGTATTTGTACGCGCAAGGGGGTGAGGATAAAGGCGAAAGAACTTAGGTGCCCACTCAGGGGAGTAATCCCCCTGGTAATGACAAGAGTGTGTGGGTGGTAGAAGAGCTCTGAATACCTACAGACCCATCAACCCACTCACTCGCCCGTTTCAGGTAAGTGCGAGTTCAAAACCACCCGTATTCATACGGGTACCCATATCGTACAGGTACGCGTCATATAGGTATCATATTATACGAGTCGCTCATATAATATGGGTCGCGGGTATCCATTACCATGTTGCTTAATTTATTTAAATAATTATATTCTATATTTTAAATTATTTTTAAGAACATTTATTTATATTTAAATAAGTGAAAAATAAAAAAATAATTGATCTAAATTGTTGTTTCATCAATAATGCAATTTCTTTTCAAAAAGAACAAAAAGTTCAGAAAGGACAAATAGGACGACACGGAGGAAATGGACGAAAAGGATAAAAAAATACAAAATGAAAAAAGGGCGAATGGGGCTATGGGAAAAAAGGCGTCAGGTCAGGACTAAAGCTAGGCATCTAAAGCTAACTGCGCCCAAAATTTTCCTAAAGCCCAAAATTTAAAGATAATTTTGGGCTCTAGGAAAAAAATTACTCCCGCATTTATATTCCACAATTCTGGGCTGTACAAAGAGAAACAATTAACATTGGTTCTTAGGGGCGAATAAACATCAAAATTAAAAGATCTTAGAAAAACTCTGAAACCCTGCCCGAAATTTAAGGCTAATTTGAGGGTCTAGAACGAAAATTATTTCTGTATTTATATTCCAAAAATCACGGCTGTACGAAGAGAGACAATTAACATTGGTTTTTACGGACGAATAAACACTAAAATTAAAAATCCTCACAAAAATTATGAAACACCATCCAAAATTTACGCCAATTTGAGGCTCTACGAAAAAAAATTATGCAAGGGAATACGATAGTGACCGAAAATAATTTTGGGCTTCTCTTCTGTCTTTCCAAAAAATAGGAAATTCTCGTACGAACGATAATAGACTTTTTGGCCATTACTCAGTAAGTAAACTAAAAAATACTGCACGAATAGAAATAAGGAATTTATTGGCAATTGTACACACATTGGCAAATAAAATGCGACACTCAAATAATTTAGATGTTTATTCGCCCGTAAGAACCAATGTTAATTGTTTCTCTTTGTACAGCCCTGAATTTTAGAATATAAATGCGGAAGTCATTTTTTTCCTTGAGCCCAAAATTATCCTTAAATTTTGTGAGTGGTCTCATATTTCTGAATTGATTTTGAGATGGATTTTTTGAGTGGGAGCTGCTAGCTTTAGTCTAAAGCTAGCAGCGCCCACAATTTTGTGAAATCCGAAAAAGTCTAAAATTCGGGAAAAGAGCACTTAATTAACCCAAAATTAGCCTCAAATTTTGGATATAGTTTGGTTGAGATTGGGTTTTGAGCACTGCTAGCTTTAGATGGCTGCAAGAAAGGCTGAAAGAGAGTGGGACCCACGAGTACCTCAAGTGCATCGAGAACGCATTCTCGAGAACAAGGCGACTCCATAATTTCGTAGCCAGGGTCTCAGATTGAAGGGAATGCCAACAGTCTTCGTCGATATCAATACGGGCTCGTTCGACACTGGATCTTACGTCCGAACGCGAAGCCTGGTGACGAGATACTGCGGTGCAAATTCATCGAATTTCTCGGAACAGATATCCTTCTATCTGTGATTCTGAGTGTATACCAAAATAAAGTAATTTTGCTTAAATTTGACCATATCATTTCCGTCCTTTGTGAAAAGAAATTGCGTTATTGCTTTAACATAAATTACAATTTAGATCTTTTTTAAAATTTTTCACATATTTAAATAATATAAAACATATTTTTTAAATATTTAAAAAAATCAAATATAATGATTTAAATAAAGCGACATTGTAATGTACACCCGCGACTCCTATTATAAGGCCGACCTATAGGATACAGGAACCCGCGTGAATGCGAGAGGGTTTGACCCGTTAGAATACCCGATCCGCCTATACGGGTCCTGGGTACCCCCACCATTAAATACCCACACAATTCGAAGCGCTCTACGTGGTAGCCCACGTAGGGTATATCTTGCTTGTACACTAAGCGATACTTAAAAATATTAATAAAACAATGCATTACTCTATTTCCGTTAGTTCCACAGACCAATCGGGACTTCCCGGAACATCTGCGTCTTCGCACAACTCCAGAGATTCGAGATTATCAGGTCATACGGGTCATACGGAAACACAGAATCAGGCCAAGGCGAGGCCTTACGAGTGGAAATAAGAAAAGGTTGGTGAAAGAAGGATCACGAACGATCCGTGATCCGTTTTAAGTATTCCTGTCATCTACCTTAAATTGATAGGACAAAATCACAGAAACAACCGATCACACCTATCTCTAGAATGGTCAACCAGACAGTAGCAGGCCTCGATCCAATTACAAGTATTTATGGGGTAGAATAAGAGCCACGGTCAGGGCTCGAATCCCGGGTTTTCTGATCTATGAAGTGTCATAGGCGAACTAGCAGTCCCACGCTATTCATCTCGATAACAAAACTATTTTATTTTCCCCGAGATCATTGTGGATCGTTCTCAGACGTGAATCCATGGTTTTAGAACTAAATTGCTTATGTTTTCGGAGATGCCCCTTCTTGCTGGGCGTTTGGCGTGTTTTTTTCACCATGGTTGGTCAGCGATTGATGTCAAAAACATCAGCATGCGAAGAATACTTTGAAGTGAGCCACAAGGCCTTCGACACCAAACAATGAATTGCTTTTCGCGAGCAAGATGCACAAGTAGGTAAAATGTACAGCATGACCAACTGTGCCATCGTGAGTTCATTCAATGCCATCATTCCTAAAATCGGGCGGGAACAGCCGATATTTGAAGATAGAAAACATGAAATAGCATCTCTGCTGTAAAGAGTTGAGGTTTGCATGAATGACACATGGAACACTGACAGGCAACGGTTCATATTCGATCGGATTCGCATCGCCCCCCGACCGCGATAGCTTCACAATTTTGCACGTGGGTGCCGACGACACGCAACACTGCGCGCATGCAGGCGGGTTCACGCTCGCTAGAGAGGGCCACATCGTCTTTCTGACGAGCAAAGTAAGAGAGGAGGGATAAAGCATTTATGACGGGCAGTAGAGGGCGCGTGCTCCAAGCCGACACCGGGTTCTCCAAGGGGCCGCGCGTCGAGATTGAAGGCGAAGGCCACACCATAGACTAAAGAGGTGTACATCTTTACTCTATAGCCACACTTGGGGGACAATACAACGGTCGGGGCACCTCAGCGAGAGATGTCGGGCACCGATGACCCACTGGATTGGAGGTGAGCAGATTTCTCTTCTCCAAGACTCCCAGTAAACACTGGTTTAACATGCGATCCAGCACTTTGCATTCACAGCATAAGAAATATAGTAGGTTGGTAGCTCAATGATAACGTAGATGGCGCAACGATGCCATCTTGCAAAGAAGCAAGGATAGTGTATTCTTCCTACATCCGATTATAAAGCTGTAGAAGCAATAGCATAGGCATTTCAAGGAAGATTTTGTAACTTAGTTTTATCAAGACCTGGGGCGGTTCTTTTTGCAAACGCGAGCGCAGGACGCATTTCCGACATTATGAATTGGATGTTGTACTCCTCAGCCGCTCTGCTTGCAAAATCCATTGCACGTTTCTCCATTCTTTCTTCAACCAAAAGGAAGTCTGGAGCTTAGTTCGCCTAACTCGACATTTTCTCATAGAGAGCGGCGAGTTACTTTACAAAGGCATTTCGAGAAGTAATGATATCTAAGTCTCTTAAGCAGATCTGGCAGTGTTTGGTGATAGGTCCTTCAATTTGGCGTATCTTCTTCCAAACCAGACGTGGAGGGGCATGGCAAATAAGAGGAGACGTATGCTCTCCACAATGAATCCTTGCTTAAATTTCCAATTAATTTTTCTACGGTTGGATAAGGCTTGAATCGTACCAGTGTCTTTTTGCGGGTGCCGACCACTCTAGAACAGTTCGAATTGCTCCACGGGATAAAGAGTTGTCGCGGTTTACCAATTGGAATCCCAAAGGGAAGCTGCTAGGAGTACAGAATTTTTGAAATGTGCAGTCATTCCGATCACATCGTCGAACGGACCATATGAGAGGACATTAGCTTGAAATGTCAAATAGCATGCTACAACAGTACATATATTCGCGCAATATTTCTAACTTTTACAATTTTCGAAATATCAGGGTTAGGATTTCAATGATTTAAATCAAATTATTTTTTTAAATCACTTATTAACAAATATCATTTTTAGCAAGTTTAAACAAGTAAACCAGTTAAAACTGAATAACGTATTGTGTGTACTAAGGGTATTCTGTGCAGGTTTTCTTAAATTCTGGGATCCTTACCCTATTTCATATACAAATCGAATTATGAATACAGGTTGAAACGAATGTTTTTGGCAAGAATTGATAAAAAAATATTCGTTTGCGGGTAATAAAATCCATTTGCAAATGCTACAGATATTGAATACTTTCTTTCATCCTACCCTTCGTGAAGGAACTGATTTACTGCCGCGAAAACATGAAGAACGTTAATTTGAAAACTATATTCTCCGCTGAAGTTTAGAAAACATGCACAGATAGTGAAGTTACATTTACGCCCAGAAGCAAAATAAGGGGCCACCTGAGCATTCGCAAAAACAGGATCAGGGAATCTGGACGAAAAACTTGATCGAGAGAGTCATTCACCCAGAAGATGACGTAGAATACTTGTGACAAGTACTGTACAGTCTTGTGTGTGACAGTCTTTTAGAATCATACAGTCGAAATGGCACCTAATTCACTAATTCATTTAATATCGTTAAAATTAATATTATTTTCCTTTTTGATGCTCGGTATAATCTGTAATTGTATGCAGCACAAGTGCATAACAATGCATAACAGTTATGCAGCAGAAAAGCGATTTTAACTTCGGAGTTAAAATTGTGTTCCGATTTTAATAGTTTAATGTCATCTGGCAATGTGTTGTAAAATAATGACTGATGATTCCCAGCGCGTCAACTGCTAAGGTCATTCGCCCCGAAAGTGTAATGCAAGATTTTTTTTACCCCAGAAGGTGGCAGTGATCTTCCCTTGCTGGATGACGAGATCCAACGCAGATCAACGGCATGTTAATATTTTCCGCAACCAGGTATCTCCCACCCCCGGGACAAGCAAATAGCTCCAGACATGTAGTGTAGTGCACGTAAGTGTGTGTAAGTAAGAGATCATGATAGGACAAGGAAGATGATGGAAAGATCGCGCGTATTCTGTGGCCCTGCTCGGAAAATCACGGAAAACAACCGATGAGAGCAGCCAGCCGTTAGAGATCTCGTCCAGACAGTGGTTGAATTCGACCACACTGACAAGTTAGTGTTGAAAATCTCGCCGTCTGGACTCGAACCCTAGGACCTCTCGGTCAGAGCCACTGCAGTGACAACAGGTGATGCTGCCGAGCCACTTACGCCGGTGTAAACTAATATTCATATGATTCTTTTCCTTTGTAGTGAGCTGTTCATACTGACACCTGATAAATATGATTACTATGTCGGGTATAATAGTTATAGACTCTGTATTTGTTGTTCCCACCCTTAAATAAACTATTTTTGACAAAAAAAACAACAAAAAAAAAAACGAAAATCAAGATTTGGACGTCAGACTTTAAACCAGTAGTGCAGCAGAATGGAAGAGACTTTCTCGTATTAGTCTTCTATTTTCTTTAGTCTGGGCTAGCTATTCGAACTTCGCCCCAAGTACATTTTTTTTACATTTTCTCAATTTTTCGGTTTCCTAATAGTAGAACCGGAATATTACTTCAAGAATATTAAAGAAGAGTAAAATCTTGTCATAAATAGCAATTTTCAATGAAAATTATGGAGCTGTTAAGAAAATGGCTTTGAATCGTAAATTCGAAATTTGAAGTTCTTTTTCACAGAAATTTTTTGGGTTTCGAAAAACTTCATTTGAAGTAATTTCAATCACTTCAACTCACAAATGCAATATTTTTTACAAATTGCTAGTAATGTGCATATTAATGGCGTGAGAGATATTTTATAAAAATACATTCGTGTAATTAAAAAAACAAACCAAAACGAACTTTATGTGATATTAAACAGTGATATTAGCACTATCCGTTGGAAAAGTTTGAAGAAAAATGTGAAGACATTTTTGAGAAAATGGAGTTTGAGCGTTTCTAAAAATGCGTAATTCTGAGCTCATTTTAAAAGAACTGTTCAGTTTTCGAGTAACATTATCTGACATTATTTAAAGCACGTGTACTCATAAATACAATAATGAGAACAAATCGCCGCTAGTGTAAATATTAAATCCGTGAGGGGCAAGTCCAAAAATTACATTTTTGTAATTTTTAAAACAACAAAAGAAAAGAGCAATATGGCGCATACGGCATCTTATTAGAGTACATTTAGCACTATCCTTACCAAAAGTTTAAAGAAAAAGTTTGAAGCCATTTTTGAGAAAATTTTGAAATTGTCCCAGGGGCTTCATGTAAAGTACCTCCAAATTTTAAAGAATGTCGTGTATCAAAATCGCAAAGCTCGGGGGAGATCGACCGAGGAATATCCATTTTGGAAAAAATCCTACATATGGTTTAGGCGCTAGTGGTGTTCACGAAAGGACGTTTCGAAAAATCACCTTTTAGTATCAGGGGATTCCAAAACCTGCATTTCCGTTGAAATCTGTCGCAGCATTACATAGCTTTCTCTATAGTACGTATATTACTCCGTATATACGTACGTATACGAGAAAGTAAAACAAGAGACTATTTACAAGATTTAGCAAAACTTAGTGGCACACGAAACAAAAAATGACAATAAATTCTTATCAAAATGTTTGATTATATAAAATTTCTTACCAAACAAAATTTTGTTCTACGGCCGTACAGAAAAAGACACCAATACTAATAGAGGAAACTTTTAAGAATTGGTACATGTAATTGCAAAGTACGATCCTGTACTTCGTGAACACTTTGTAAAATCTAAAATGTGTGGCAAAATTTCAATCATGTGCATGTCATCAGAAATCCAAAACGAATTTTATGCAATTTGGGGAAATAAAGTTCGCCAACATATTAGGACAAATAAAAAGGAACAAGTATTATTCGATTATATTCGACAGCACTCCATACATTTCTCATAAAGACCAAACAAGCCAGGTATTAAGACACGTAGTGTTTGAAAATCAGAATACATGTAGTGGAATCTTTTACAGATTTCATTGAAACAAAAGATAAAACTGCGGAAAGAATTTCAAAGAGAATTTTGACCAAGCTTCAAGCTAATGGCCTCCATACTGTAGAGGACAACTGTAGAGGCCAAGCATATGATAATGCTGCTTTTATGGCTGGAGGGCTTTCAGATCAGCACAGAATTAAAGAAATAAATCTCAAAGTTGAATTCGTACCTTGCTCAAACCATTCGTTAAACCTGGTTTGTTTACACGCTGCCTCAGTTGAGGCGATTTCAGTAACTTTTTATCGAAGATTAGAACGTTACTATTCATTTTTTTCTATGACCACACATTGGGAAGTTCTGATTACAGCTACAGGCAAAAACTTAAAAGAGGTTCAAGATACGCGGTGAAGTGCAAGAGACGATGCCTTAAGTGACATTGCGTCATTACAAATGTAATGATTTGTGAGACTAGCCCGCAAGAATGCATGGGACAAGGAACTTCTATATAAGCAAAGAGGAGCCAATAATGAAAGAAACAATAGACGACAGCGCCACGTAATAATAATTATTAGGAAAGTGATAGAAAACAAAAGGGGCGGCAATAGGCATTATGAACAGTGAATAGAACCCAAATTTAGGAACATTTTGAACCAAGAATCACGTTATTCGAGCCACGGGTTCCGTAAATATCATAAGTTGTGTAAATCGCATGTATAATACGGCGAAGATTGAAGACATGGTGACCATTGTTTTACTTCTGAAAGTATACAACAAGACGAGTTTTATTGAATATCCAGTGAATGCCTGGGTGGATTTTGGCCAAACTTTCAGAAATTATAGAGAAAAATATTTAGATCGGGGCAAAATTAGTCACGGCGCGGAGGGATTTATGTAGGGCTCGGAATAAATCATTATCCAGTTTCATAGCATAGCGGATTAAGAAAGAATTGAAGGAGCGACTGAAAATGTAAGTGACGTCATCACGAGTTGAGAAGACGAAAAATAAAGGTTTTTGGAAAAAGGAAAGCAGGAAAGGGGAATTCGGTGATGTGACGATTACGAAATGAAAGCTAGTAAAATTATGAAACAGATAGTAAGACGCAAGATGCCCGAAAACGGAGAAAATGTAAACGTTTTCGAACATTTTCTTATGGTGATGGGCATGTGTTTAATAAAAAGACAGTCACTTGGATTGTGTGGACCAACAATGCAAACTGTGTTACAGACAGAAAGAGTTCGGGTTTGATGAGGATCGCACGCGTTTAGATGCTGTGTTAAAAATTTTGGAGAAATTTCGCGGAAGTGTCGTGCAAAAGTTTTTGAGTTATTTTCGGTTGTATAACATCAATAGTTTAAATTAGGTCGAGTTAAAATTTAATTTAGTTTATTTAGAAATTCACGAAAAAAAAATCCGCATGGACAGTATTCACGCAAGTTAGGCGCAGGAAACAGGAGCGTCGCAAAATCTAAATACGTCGCGAAAGAAAATAGAAGTAACGTTTAGGGAAGACGCGATTAATTGCAAGGAACAATAAACGGAAGTACATTTGGTAATTTTTAAATGGACAAGTGCGTCTGAGATCCGATGGCGGCTGAACGAGAACGGTGTGCATAAAAAAATGCACGTTACAACTAGCAACGACGGGCGCTGACAGGAAGTGACATCGCTGCGAAAAGGGAAGTGGCACGAATTGTGCAATTACTGTTTTTTTGTTGTTTGTTCACGCGCAAGTCTAAAGAAAAAAATTCTGTCGAAGACCAAGTCATGATATTAGGTTAAGGATAAGATAAAAGCAAAAAAATAGGGGTCACGACAGAATGCGCATTCTGATGTATGCATGAGATTTTCGTATTATGTTTTCAGTGTGCATGGTTGTATTTCTTTTTTTGTATGCTTATGTATTTGTGTTGTCACGTTTTCGCAAGCCAGAGCGGCAGATTGTGGTTATGGATCGGATATAAGCAAACAAAAAAAATCCGAAATTAAATGTATGAGCATCCCACATGGCTCATAATTGCCTTGAATTCATGTGTTTTTATTAAATAGTGTATAGAATTTGACCCAGGCACGAACGAAACGGACCCTTATCTCAACTCCGTATGGAGTGAGCGCGCGGACTACGACCAGGTAGGTTGTGAATGATTATTCGGGCTAGCAGAGGTACGGGCAACCGATAAGCGAAGGTATTGTGGCACCCAATTGCAAGTTAGAGCTAGGCAGGGCAAAGATAGTGCACGTGACGAGCAGAGAGGGAGAGAGAACATCAGAGTACCCATTAAACAAAGATATTCTTGACACTTTGAAAAAACTGACAGATAGGTGAAAGCGAAAGCAAAAGAACAGTTGCAGGAACTTTGCTAAATATGATACGCACATTTTCCTTCCTTTGTTTAATGCAACCGGTACTACATGAAATGAATGATGCACAACAACATTTACAAAGGCACTTGACATAAGACTGTGCGCTCAGAAAGTCAATATTTCGCAGATGGTACTGATAGAAAAACGAGAGCAATGGGCAGATGGGCTTTAAGTTTACATTTTTGATGACGAAACCAGAGATGCCAACTTGTCTTGTGAAAAGGAGTTGAACAAAAGCTGTTTTCTTCGTTAGATAGAATATATGTAGAAATTCGTGAGTGTTTTCACCAGCTTCAGTATTGGCCGATAAGTTTGCGTATCTAATGTCGGCTATATTACTAGATTCCGACGATACTAAATGTAATCTACACTACGCTTCTGCCGAAACTGACGGGGAGGACTTCAAACTGGAGCGACTTTTACTGCTGCCACAGACAACGAAAATACACGAATTAATGAAGACCATTGAATTATTAAAATTTATTGTGAAATCCAAGCTGGAATATACTCTGCCCAAAATTGTAATAATGCTCCTAATATTCCTCACAATTACCATAAGCAATACCAGCTGTGCGAGGAGATTTGAAATGGATCAAAAATTATTTCAGGATCAAGAGTGAATTCTTTAAGGCTAACCAATCTGACTAGAGTCTAGACAGTCTATTGAGCAAGAGGTATACGAATCTACAGACATTGATTGTGCAGGAAAGGACTCTGTGCTTTAAAAACGTAGACGAATAAACTTTTAGTTAAAGACAGAAGTTTTCTTTTTAATTCTAACAATTATATTATTTCTTAATAAAAATAT
The DNA here is from genome assembly GCA_011170035.1 of Teleogryllus occipitalis. Taxonomy (NCBI): domain Eukaryota; kingdom Metazoa; phylum Arthropoda; class Insecta; order Orthoptera; family Gryllidae; genus Teleogryllus; species Teleogryllus occipitalis. Next base: position 110,651 of record BLKR01001185.1, on the reverse strand, counting down.
ACATAGTAACAGTATCGTTCTAGTTCTATTTGGAAGTGAATTCGTATTTTATATTCAATTCGCTAATAACTTAACCTTGTCGATCGTCATACATAATCATAAGTGTTCTATACCTGTTTCGTATAGCAATATAAGTGGCATACGTGTAAGAATTTTTGTAATAAATGTGAATATTACGTTGTAAAACATATATACATGACTTTATCTGTAACCTGTACAATACACAATAATGATGATTGTTCTCGCCGAAAAGTTCCTCAAAATTACTGTATATTTGAGTCTTATATTGAAATACCTCAATACGGCGATATTTTCCTCCGTCCTGGGTGGCTGACATCCATGCTACGCCACTAATCCAGAGAAATATCACAAATGTAATTTTGAAAGTAAATCACATGAAGGTAATTTTGAAAGTAAAATGTGAAGAATATGATCAGTGACGACAAAAGCTTTTCAAAGATCTAAACAATCTTCCAACCATTCATAGAGAACGATTGTCATATGAAAAGAAAACCTCATATCTTCAATACAGTAGTTGTGCGAGGGGTTTCAAAAAATAAATTTTTGCATTTTTCAAAAATTCAGAGTTAAGAGTGGAAATCCGACCTACGCCATATTTATGAGTGTATTTCACTCTATTTCTACATTTAAAGAAAAATCTAAGAGTCATTTTCGAGAAAATTTTGAAACGTATCCTGGGGCTTCACGTCAAGTACCGCCAAAACTGAAAGAATACTGTTCAAAACCGTAGGACGTCACGTATGGCCAGAATAGTTGGGGAATATTCATTCTTGGATGAATTTTAAGAATAGTTCGCTAGTGGTGTTCACAGACAATCAAAGAGAGAGGCCTACCGACCCATGGACGAACGTTTTGAAGGAGAAAAAAAGCTTTTTCGGTATTAAGGAGCGGCAAAGCGTGGATTTTATCAACACTACGTGTTAGAGACAGTAATATACTAAATATACTACTCTTAGGAGCAAGAAAATTCCCCTTTTACGGTATCGGGGAGCAACAAAACGAGATTTTCTGTCGAAAAATCGGCATCATTACACATTACTCCACATATACGTATATGAGAATATAAAAATCGATTAAGTGTAATATTTGATTTGACGAGTTCTGGTTATTCTTAAACAAATATCTCCATTCGAGGTTACTCTCTGAAATTAATTTTATAAATGACTCACGGCAGATGTGTCTTTTACTAGATAAAATGCAATCACATCCTTATTGTTTAAGAAAGGTGAAAAAGGCTCGAAATTTTATGCAGATTTATTAACAATTAATTGCAATTCATTCTCTGGAATAAATGTTTTGGAACTTCTTTTTCATGTAAATGATTGTAAGTAATGAATGCCAGACGTTATTCGACTGAAAGAACATTTCTGATAAACATTTTTGGTGAATACCTTTGTTTTGGCATTGAAACGAGTTCAAGCTGCTCTTTTAAAAACTGTAATTTGTGAATAATGATTGATTCACTGTTCAGTTATAACAGAATACTGTAAATAATTCCTTTAAACATCCTGAGAAATTTGTTTTATTCGATCAATTCTGTTGAATTGAAATTTACTAATGAAAATATGACACCAAAGAATCGAACATGTGCTATTTACTGCATTTCACATAGTTACGAAGAACCCATTTAAACTTTTCATTAGAAGCAATATTATTACTGCAAAATATTTGTATTAAAAATCCTTGAAAATTTTAAATCCTCATGAAATTGTTAGATACATGTCAATTGACTTTACTTTAAAAACACAGTCTTTTCCAACATCATTACAAAACGTTCCTAAATCTTCGCTTTTCGAGTTAAAAAAAAATTAAAGGTAAGAATGGTATCTATTTAACATTATGTTCTGAACTTGAGTTCTTCTCGTTATTCCATATCAACCCTTCTTTTGTTACGTAGGATGCCTGATTTAGGAAAATTCTTGGCAATGCTTCATCGTCCAATAGAGGTCGTTTTCTGGGCTCAATTAGCCAAGACCCAACACCACGTTTTACGTGATACGTAAGGAGAGGATTTTTATGTCCTAAAAAAATCTTGAAATATGCTTTTAAAAATATACAATTATGAAATAAAAAATCTGAAATATGCACATTATTACGCAATTAAAATTAGCAATATTTCATTTCCTGCATTAACCTTTCTTGATAAAATTCAGAAGAAGCGTGCTTGGAATTATATTTTTTGTGCAAACAGAATGTAATCTACCTTACTTCGCGGGGGAAATAATTAAAATAAATATTCACCTCAGTGAAGTATATTGCGTCTTGCATTGCCTGGTTTAAAAAAAATACGATATCAAGAAATTTCCTACATTTGCATAAGTATTTGTATCTTCTTGTATGCATACGTATATACAGGAGTATACGTAGTATAGAGAAAGTTATGTAATGCTACGAAAAATCGTTTTCGAGATTTCAACGGAAATACACGTTTTGGTGTATTAAACCAAAACGTTTATTTCCGTTGGCACCCTCATACCGAGAAAATGTTTTTTTTTTTTTCAAAACGTCCGTCCGTCTGTTCGTTCGTCCGTTCGTTCGTCCGTTCGTTCGTCTGTTCGTTCGTCTGTTCGTTCGTCTGTTCGTCCGTCTGTTCGTTCGTCTGTTCGTTCGTCTGTTCGTTCGTCTGTTCGTTCGTCTGTTCGTTCGTCTACTCGTTCGTCTGTCCGTCCGTCTGTCCGTCCGTGCATCCGTCCGTCCGTGCATCCGTCCGTCCATCCGTTTGTCCGTCCGTTTGTCCGTCCGTCGGTCCGTCCGTTTGTCCGTCCGTCGGTCCGTCCGTCTGTTCGTCCGTCTGTTCGTCCGTCTGTCTCTCCGTCTGTCCGTCATATTTGAACAAACCTAGCGCCTAAACCACATGTACCATCTTTTCCAAATTGAAGAATTCCCGGTCTATCTGGCTCTAGTTGAAGCTTTGGAATTTTGAAAACCATTTTTTGAAATTTGGGGGGTACTTTCCATGAAGCCCCCGGTCATTTTCAAAATTTTCTCTAAAACGGCTCCATTTTTTTTCTTCAAATTTCTTTACGATTAGTGTAAAATACAATTATAAAGACGGCATAGGTCCGATTTTCACGGTTAACTCTGAATTTTCGAAAATTGCAAAAGTTGAATTTTTTCGACGTCTTCCTACAACTATAAAATTGAAGACAGATTTTTCCTTCAAATGAAATTTGTTCTCCATAAATGGTTCTTTCATTATGGTCATGTAAACGTTTTTGAAAATTTAAGTAGTTTTTGTGAAATAGAGCGTGTGAAATATTTGCAATATTAAAAAAATTACAAAAACAAGATTTTCTCAAAAACTACTCCAATTTTTTTTTTAAGTTTTGGTGGGGGTTAGTGCCCTATCCGATGACATAAACGCCATATTGCTCAATTCTTTTGTTTTTTCAAAAATTACAAAAATGTAATTTTTTGACTTGTCTCTCACGCCGGTAATATTTACATTAGAGGCGATTTCTTCACATTATTATATTTATGACTATATGTGCTTTAAATAATGTCAAATAAAGTTTCACGAAAACTCAATAATTTTTTGTAAAAATGAGCTCAAAATTCCTCATTTTCAGAACCGCTCAAACGCCATTTCCTCAAAAATGTCTCCAAATTTCTTCAAACTTTTTCAACGGATAGTGGTCATGGCGCTGTTTAATGTGACGTAAAGTTCATTTTGGTGTATTCTTTGGTTTTTACAAATGTAATTTTTTTTAATACCTCTCAGGCCGTTAATATGCACATTTAAATGGATTCGTACCCATTATTCATTTTGTGAGTGGAAGTCCTTTAAATTACTTCAAATAAAGTTTTTGGAAAACTCAATAGATTCCTGTGAAAAAGAGCTTCAAATTTCGCATTTACAGTAACGCTTAACGCCATTTTCTAAAAGACGGCTCCAATTTTTCAATGAAAATTGCTATTAAAGACAAGGTTTTAGACTTCTTTAATATTCTTTAAATAACATTTCGGTTCTACTATTTGGAAACCGAAAAGTTGAAAAAATTTCAAAAGAATGTACTTTGGGTAACGATAGATGGTGGCAGACAAGGAAACGTAAGACAGTACAGTACCAGTCCACATCAAGCAAATTAGAAAATTTCACTACGAGAAAGTCGGTGCAATTCTGCAGCACCTCTAGTCTTATATATAGAAAAGAAAAAAACTGTGTTAAGCTCTTTGTAATCGTTGAACGTTCACAAATAAACAGATTGTATAAAAAGTTGAAACGTTTTAGAAATAAGTCTATTTTAACGAAATAAGCAAAATATGCCTCTATAATTACATGAATGTGCAGCAACAGGAGAAATCGGCTAAATATGCATTAACACATTAATCTACATATTTATCTCCAGTTCTAACCAAATATCAAGAAATTTCACTTCGCTGTGCCCTGAAGCAACGAAGAAAAATATGCAAAATCATAGAAATCCGTTCCCTAGTGATAACAATCATGCTGTTTTGAAAAATGCTTTATGCAGACATGAAATTTGTGCTATTGTAAAATCACTTGTATGAATCGCAAAGACCCACAGTTTGGAGTTTGGGGGATGTTTTGGTAAATCAAAAGCGTTAATCTTACTCCAAATGTAATAATCGCTCTAGCGACCTGGCACACTGCAACTATGAGGCATCTCTGAAAAGCAAGTTTGTATAAATCGCGCATGAACTGTTAACGAAACTAAGCACTGATAAATTAATCACGCACGTTATTCAACATAAACATCCAGAAACACCGAAACACAAACCACATAACTTTTGTTACACATAACTAATGAACACCAGCTAATATGTAACGCCACCCAACCTGAAGGTTGACGTCACTTGTGTGTCATATAATTAGATGCAATGCCTATTATTCTGGAGTGTCTTGCAACAAGTCGCTGGGAATATGCAATAATGCATATTCCCGGCAATAATGCATATTTACGGCTACCCGTAGTAATGATGATGGGTCAGGGCGGAGCAGGGCAGAGCAAAGTTGGGCGGGAATACACCCTACATAGAATGCATTCCCTTTCCTGTCTAATAGTTAATTATGATTCATAAATACCAGTCCACGCATGATATTTCAGCTATTTAAGTTATAAAAGAAAGCAGTAAGGCAGATCGCAATGTGTTGTGATTATTTTGCGTAAATTCCTTTGGGTTATATATTTTCTGCATTTTTGTATATTCAGGGAAATAGAACATTCTTTAATTTACAGTCCCAATTTTTTTGTGAACTGTACATGAAAGATGAATGAATTAAAGAGAATTCTGAATGCGTAGCGTACGAACTTAAAATGCGTTCATTTTACGAAGGTCACTCCAAAAGTTTTGAGAATGAGCAACAATGAAACTATTTCCATTGTTACTCAGCAACAATGGAACTATTTCAATTGTTAGGTGGAACTTTTAGTAAGAATCTCGCGCAAGTTTGAACACGCTCGGGTAATTTATTAACTTAGTAGGGCTATTTGTGTTCTATTAGTTGTTGTTCCTCTGCCAGTAACGATGGACCTAAAGAGAGAGCATTTCAGAGCTATGATTTTTTTTTTTTATTTGTTGCGTCTACACCTTGACGCAACGCGTCTCCAAGCCCCTTAAGGGGCGTTGAGCGCTTTGCACTTCTCGGAGTAATCATCCATTAACGTGCTTTACTATTTAATATTAGTCATGTCTCGTCACGTCGCAGTCAGTCAGTGCCTTTTATCCCTTCGGCCAGGGGCTCGACGGCGTTAGATCCCGGGGTTCCTGGCCGGTCACCCAACCACGAACCCGCGAGTCTCGAATGCGCTTAACCTTCGTGACTTCACGGAGCGTAGTAAACGCATTCGGCTAGCGCCGCCGGCAGATTACAGCGTGCGTTTGGCAATGGTTGCCCTTCACAAGCCACTGTCTATCGATGGTTTGCCGAATTCAAGAGGGGAAGGGACTCTCTGGAAGATGAAGACCGTTCTGGCAGGGCCAACGCAGCAACAACGGATGAAAATGTGCTGAAAGTGGAACATTTGCTAAGGGAAGACCCTCGTTGTACATATGCTCAGATTCAGGAAGCTTTAAATATTGGATCAGCAGCAGTGAGACAAAAAGAAAAGCTTCACGTTAGGAAGCTGTGCTGTCGCTGGATCCCTCACAATCTGTCATATGAACAAAAAAGGGCGCGAGTGGATTGGTGTCGTGAGACCCTGGATAAGTTCAATGGAGGAAGATCAAAAAACATTTTTAACATCGTGACGGGTGATGAAAGCTGGATTTATCAATTTGATCCAGAAATGAAATGGCAGACATCAGTGTGGGTCTTCCCAGATGAAAATCCTACAACGAAAGTGAGAAAACCCAGAAGCGTTGGGAAAATGATGATTTGTTCTATCATCTCTGTCAGTGGCCATATTGTGACAGTGCCACTCGAGGAACAAAAGACAGTCACTGCAAGATGATACACTAGAATTTGCTTGCCCAGATTGTTTGAAGAGCTGAGAAAGAACCGTCCAAAATCAGGTTTGCGTGGAATCCTGCTCCACCATGACAACGCCTCATCCCACACAGCCAGAGCAACAACTGAATTTCTGACAGAATCAAGGGTTAAAACACTGTCTCATCCACCCTATAATCCAGACCTGGTCTCGTGTGACTTTTTTCTTTTCCCTTATGTGAAAGAAAAAATTCGAGGTCATCGTTTCGAGTCAGCTCAGGCTGCAGTGACTGCATATGAAGATCAGATTCGCAGAATCTCTAAAGAAGTGTGGCGATCGTCATTTGATAATTGGTTTAATCTGATGAAACGTTGCATAGAGTGTGGTGGAGAGTACTTCGAGAAGATGTGAAGGTAAGAACTTGTTATCTCGATTTTAAATATAGTATTCTCAAAACTTTTGGAATGACCCTCGTACTTGCAATTTTAAAAAATTACAAAATAAAAAAGATTTCCCCAAAAATAGCTGCAATGTTTTTCGTTACTCTTTTGGTAGGGATTGTGCTAAATGCACTCTATAAGATGATATAACCGCCATATTGCTCTATTCTTTTGTTTTTTAAAAATTACAAAACTATTTTTTTTGCAATGTGTCTCACGTCGTTACATTTACACTAGCTGCTATTTGTTCATATTATTGTACTTATGAGTTCATGTGCTTAAAATAATGTCATAAATTTTCTGGAAAACAGCAGTTCTCTGTTAAAATGAGCTCAAAATTCCATTTTCAGAAACGCAGAAACGCCATTTTCTAAAAATGGCTCCAAATTTGTTCTTCAAAGATTTGAAACGGGTAGTGCTAATTGTACTATTTTAATTGACATAAAGATCATTTTATGGTATTCTTTTGTTGTTGTTTTTTAAAACACATTTTTTCCCATTTTTTTAAATATCTTTTACGCCGTTAAAACCCACATTTCCAGCGATTTGTAAACACTATTGCATTTGTGAGTTAAAGTGCCTCAAATGTCTTTAACGCCGAAACGCCATTTTCTTAAAAACGGCTCAAATTTTTTCAATGAAAATTGCCATTGATGACGAGGTTTTATTCTTTTAATATTACTAAAGTAATATTACGGTTCTACAATTAGGAAACCAAAAAACTGAGAAAATGTCCAAAAGAAATGTACTTTGGGCGGCAATAGATGGCAGGTGGTAAGAGGATGAGGCAAGACCGTGAAGCCAGTCCACGTCAAGGCTATTAGAAAACTTCACTAGGAGAAAGTCTGTGTATTCTGTAGTACCACCAGTTTGATATTTTCTTAGGGCCAATTTCAAACTAAAAGAAAAAAATTCACGGTACTAGAACCCCGAAACAGGCTTGAAAAATCTCAGAAGATCCTCTCAAAACACAAATCGTGATTATTTTCACATTTTTTACTTTCTCGCTACCTCTTACTCAATAGAGAGAAAAGTATGTAACGCTGCGCGAAAAACGATGAATTTTTAGAAGAAAAACTCTTATTGTCGAGCCCTGATAACGAAAAGTGGATTAATCCAGTTGCTAAATTTAAGGGGGAAAACCTCTAACATGTGGTATAGCCAGAATCCATGTGTGTGGGTACTTGATACCGAAAAGGCGATTGACGGCAAAACGTCTCTCAGACTAGTGTATGTGAACTACACTAGCGCCTAAACCATCTGTAGGATTTTTTCCAAATTGAAGAATAAGCTGCCGATCTGGCCTTAGTTGAAGCTCTACGATTTTGAAAAATTTCATTAATTTTGGGGGTACTTTACATAAAGCACCAAAAACATTTTGAAACTTTTCTCAAACATGCCTCGAAATTTTTTCTTTAAATTTCTAGCGAGAACAGAGTGAAATACGATTATAAAAGTGGTATAGGTCCGATTTTCACTGTTAACACTGAATTGTCGATAATTGCAAAAGTTTGATTTTTATTCGACGACTTCTTACAACTACATAATTGAAGATAAGACTTCAAATGAAATTTGTTGTCCTTAATTATCATATACATTTTTTTGAAAATACTAGTAGCTTTCGCGCAATATTGCGTGCAATTTGTGCAATTTTTTTTACAAAACAAGATTTTCTTAAAAAGGCTCCCAATGTTTTCTTTAAACATTTGTTAGGGATGGTGTTACATGTACTCTATAAGATAAAATAAATACCATATTGCTGTATTATATTTTTCCTTCAAAAATTTACATAAATTACTTGTCTCTCACGTCGATAATATTTGCATTACAGGCGATTAGTTCACATTATTGCTTTTACGAATAAATGTGTTTTAAATGATGCCAGATAAAGTTTCTGAAAACTCAAAACTTTTATGAGAAAACGAACTCAAAATTCCGCATTTTTAGAAACGCTCAAATGCTATTTTCTCAAAAACAGCTTCCATTTTTTTCATCAAACTTTTCGCACGGATAGTGCTCATTGCACTGTTTAAGATAACATAAAAGTCATTTTGCTATATTCTTTTATTTTTTCAAAAAATTCACATGTATGTAATTTTTTGTAATTCGTATTACTCACGCCTTTAATTTCCAGCGATTTGTGTCCATTATTGCATGTGTGAGTGGAAGAGCTACAAATGACTTCCGATGAAGTTTTTCGAAAACTCAAAAGATTTCTGTGAAAAAGTTTCAAATTTCTCATTTGCAGTAACCCTTAAACGCCATTTTCTTAAAAACAGCTCCAACTTTTAACAAAATATTTCTTATAAGACGAGATTTTACTCTTCTTTAATATTCTTAAAGTAATATTTCGGTTTTGCCATTGGGAAACAGAAAAATTGAGAAAAGTTTGGAAAAAATTAACTTAGGGCCGCGATAGTTGGCAGCTGGCAAAAGGATAGGGCAAGATTGAAAAGCTCACCCAGACCAAAGAAATTAGAAAACTAGCACGAGAAAGTCTGTGCCAATCCGTAGCACCGGTAGTTTCGATTGCTGAACTGTAGTTAAAAAAATAAAAACAATTTTTACTATTTCCCTGTCTTGAATTCACATTGACTTTAAATAAACTTTGAAAATGACTGCACGAGTTCTGTGCATTTATTTTAGTATTTATTATAAAAATGTAATAAAAATTGTTGAGTTGTCCAAAAAATGAAACTTTTTTGTTATAATAATGGACTTTATGATTAAAACAACAAGATTTGCGTTTATAATAACACAAAATAAATTATTACAATAACATTGAGTAGAACAAAAAATAATCAGCTGAGATAACAGTTTCGAGTTTTTCTCAGTGTACATTTGGTATCAAACAAATACCGTGCATTAGTTACATTATATCTTACATTATAATGGAAAACATACATTATATAATATAATAAACCGTTTTACACAACATAATTCGTATATTTTCACTATCTCACTTTTTCAAAAAATTGTAAACGCTCTGTTTTTGGTCTCCACCCTGTATTTTCCACCTTACAACTACCGAATCACAGAAAAGTTAGTCGGTGCCTTTTTCAAATCCGTACGTTTCGCAGGGTAGAATTTTTTTTTTTTTTTTTTTTTTTTTGATACGTTACGTTTTTTGATACGTTAAGATACGTTAAAGAAAATCGTTTTTCTACATGAACAACGCCTAAAGATTTCAGCTTGCCGACTGCACTTTCGTAGATTACAAGAAATGCGCGAAAAAACACAATATTTTTATCGCACCGCGGACCCACGAAACGTTTCCTGAGAAGCACCTATTTTTCGACATTTGAAATATTTAAGAACGCTAGGAAATTTAAAACGGAAAGAATTTATTTAATCATAATATACGTTAATTCCAGTGTTATGACTCGTAATTTTAGGCATGAAACTGTTAATTTTCAAAATAAATAAAGTTTAAAGGCAATGTAATTGAAAGACGATTTATTAATACGGGCTATTCACAGTAACGGTGAACATTATCCCGCGCGTTTTACAGTATAGAACTGAAGTTCGTTAATTTATTAATATATTGTATTAGATCAGCTTAATAAAATTATTGTTCTCTTAATTATTATTAAATTTCTTCTCAAAATGCAGAAAAAAGTAAATGGTTTATGATAAAAAAAATTGAAGATCCGCGAAATGAAATTTTTTTAAAAAACCTGTCCCAACGTTGGGGGGACAGTCCCCCCCCCCCCCCGCACCCCGTATCCCGCCTCTGGTAAAGGAGCAGAGTAGGACGAAAAAGTAAAAGGCAGGGCATCCTCCCGCACAGCACTTGCTGGACCTGCGATACTCGGAAAGTTCCACGGCAGCACGACTCTAATCGCTAGAACTTTCCATTTTCATAAAATGAAGCACCAATAGATGCCATCACCACATTGCCTTCGCGATTACGCAAACGCCTGGTTAGAACGACAACGCCCCTTATTCACAAATAAGTCAACTTGGTATTAATTTCTCCATGATTCGACGCCGTTTGAAGATACTGAGCTCGGGCGGCGGACCGACGGGCGGTCTGACGGACGGACGGACGGACGGACGGACCCACGGACGGACCGACGGACGGACGGACGGACGGACGGACGGACGGACGGACGGACGGACGGACGGACGGACGGACGGACCGACGGACGGACGGACGGACGGACCGACGGACGGACCGACGGACGGACCGACGGACGGACCGACGGACGGACCGACGGACGGACCGACGGACAGACCGACGGACAGACCGACGGACAGACCGACGGACAGACCGACGGACAGACCGACGGACAGACCGACGGACAGACCGACGGACAGACCGACGGACGGGGTTTTATCGTAAACTAAGTTTTCGAGATCAAGGACACACTAAAAGTATTCTGACTACTCAACTAGTTAGAGGCAATAATTTGCAACATATACAAACAAGAATATCCACTTTTTCGGTATCAGGAGCTCACAATACGAGTTTTTCTGTTAAAAAAATTAAAAAGTTAGGATAATACTACTATTTAATTTAATGCGTTTGATCATCTAATTTTTTCGTGCCGAACTCTTGACGGAAATGTTATAGCGCGAAAGCCGATTGCATTTCACTGATAATTCAACAGATGTATTTCCTCGAGTCCTCGCTCTTGCGTCACTTTTACCAAACGGTGAAGGCAGAGTTCCCTATTAGTCAATGAATCTTCCTTTTTTATTTGATCTTCCGAGGATCTGTCGGTCACCACAACGAATATCTGCAATTCGAGCCAGGGCGATGGTAGACAATTTTATGGGAGAGTATTAGAGTTCGAACAAATCTCCCATAAATATTTTAAATTGTTTTTAAAAATGTTGGTTTAAAATTTTAAAAAAATGTGTTATAATAATGGAATAATACTCCCGTGATTGTTACGTGATAAATATAATGAAATGGTTTTTAATAAATTAAGTAAAAATTTAAAAAATGTTGGCTTAGAGAGTAGGGGTTGGTCACAACTGCCTCGACCGCCACTCGCCTGGAGGTGGGATCGCTGAGGAGCGACGGCGGCGCGGGGATCGGACACCGAATTTGGTCCCCTGCGGGAGGGGGCGGCTCAGGCCCAGGCCTTGCCCGGCGCCTGGGAGGCTGCGGCGCCGAAGAATCGATTGCGAGCAAGAGGCAACGCACGGAGCCCCCGCGGCAGGAAACGCCTACAGAACCCTACAGAAAATACGCAATGACGCTCTCTGAAAACCAACCCTCATCACTACCAACGATTCCGGATTGAAAAACGGTCACTTTAATTCACTAATTTCCACACTGCCAAGTTATATACCTGCGTTGAAATATTTGCATACCATGTAATTACATGAATGTCAACTTTCTTTTCTGTAATTAAATTTCTCTTTTTAAACACATCCAAATACTGTGAATGACACTTTGATGTGTTGCATATCATTAACACTAATCAAACAGTCGTAGAAGGCACTAGGCACTCAAGGTTGCTCCATAATTAAAAACCAAGTTGGATCTGTAGTTGTTTTTTCTCAACGATTCTGGGCGAATGCCAAAACATATGAACACTTCACAAACGTCGCTGTGAAATGGAAATATTTTCGAGCGAGTTTTTCAACAATTGACAACTGTGTGCATCATGAATAAGAATGTTAACTACAGTTCGCATTATAAATATATGCATTGCTTGCTCACAAAAGGGGGAGAACTTGAGATAACATTTCTTTTCAATTTCCTTGAGTATAATTCGCAATACATCAAGCATGCATTATTTGCATGCCTAGTCACTACACACGTAAATAATACCTGTACCAATTTTCAATCAATCACGTTTAATGTCTCAGCATGAACCCGAGTTATATGGCAAGTTTACAAGACCTCTAACATTTGAAAATCTGCCATGGGGGTTTCTCCTAATTTGAGTTATTCCCGCGAAAACGTGTCAAATACAGAAAGACAGGGGTTATCATATTCATAATAAATGCAAGGCAGACATGAAGTTCGCGTAAATTAAGTATTCGTGTCTCATAATCAAATCATTAACTTTGTCGTGGATAAAAAGTAAATGTAAAAGCAAACAAGATTTACGTAGCGGCTAGCTCAAACAATGTCAACATACATGTAGTTTGGGGTAAACTAAATAGTGAAGGAAAGTACAGAATGGCAACCATAAATGAAAATAGGAAACTTACCAAAATGCACAACTCATAATGTTAACGCAGCTGTTCATGAACAACGAATAATATTTTCTCTCCAAACACGTCAGTTACACATGTATAACAGAACATTACTTATCCTTCTGACATGGTATCAGCCATACTGCTTACTTTCCTAGCCAAATCATGTTAGCCAACCTCACAAAAGTAGATATTTAACACTTCCATAATTTTATCTTTATTTGAGTATGTGAACGAAGAGTTACAATTACTTTTTATTAGTGTTCGCGAAGTATTCGTTGAAAAAGATAAATAGATAATTGGCTATTGTTTTCAAACAGCAAACTCTGAAATACTGTCCTGCGGGAGCTATGCGTGGGTGTCGTGCAGTGTCATGGGAATGCTCTCGTTCCGTCAACAGAGCGAAAGTGTGTATGTGTGTGAGTGTTGTGTGTGTGCGTCAGTGAAAAGATGGTACTCTCACGGAAATGTGGGCATGTCTGGTTAGATAGTAACATGTTAATGTCTTCATAGAGGAGGAATACTATTCATGGAATTCTGAACAGTTTTCCAAACAATTTTGACAGCTGAACAGGCGATACCGGCAAGGACAGGTTGGTTTTGCACTCAATAATTTAGCAAGGTGACCAACAAAAGTGGGTGGATGCGCAGCGTCGCCACCAGGTGTTGCAGCGGAGTGTCATTCCTTTCTATTAATCAAAATGTACTTTGTTGTTTCAGTACCATTTGTTCACTGATATGGAAGAATGATTATTAAGAAGATACTAGATGTATGTTTTTTCATTGTAATAGCGGAAGGTAAAATAATTTATTTTATTTTTGCCACTACAGTGATAATACTTCAGTATCCTTAGCAGAATGTCATTATATTTTTAAAGTAAGAGTTACAGTGTTTTCAATATGTGGTTTATTTTTAAGGTTGCTGCTATGCCTCAGAAACAGAATTGCAAGAAATGGCTGTAGATGTGGGCCAAAATGTGACTTTACCATGCACTGACAGTGTATCATTATCTCCTGCAATTCATCGGAATTCAGTTACTTGGGCTCGAATAAGAGAAGGAAAAGATGCAGTTCCCATAAATGCCCTACACACACAACCTGATGGTGGACTTGCATTAACTTCACTTAACAGGGAAGATTCAGGGATTTATTTATGCACCTTGGAAAGTAAAGTGGGAAGTACAACATCACCTTTAGATGTTGTTAGGAGAAGGGTTAAAGTGGAAGTAAGGAGTAAGTTTCTGATAATTTCATGATTTCATGTGTCTGATTTTGTACCTTCTATTTTATATTTATACTAATTTTTGTCATAGCACCTCCCCCAGAACTGGCAAATGTCACAGTCCGTCCTTCAACAGTTCTTGCTCTTCTCCTGTGGGACGTGAAAGATGATGGAGGTTATCCAATTGACTATTTCTCAGTGCAGTACAAAATGAAGTATCCTAATGAGCATGGGCAAGAAGACACATGGCATGATGGTTTAAGGGAACCTATTACTCCTACAGTAGTGAGTGCAATACTTTTTTTTCAATTGGTACTATTTTAAACATGATTTTATTTAATAACTTTGAAACAAAAACTAGCCAAATCTATTTCGTGTTTTCTTTAGCGTCAAATTGATGTTTATGAGCTGGAGCCCAATACAACTTACCTTTTCAAAATGTGGGCAACTAACCAGTTGGGGCCAGGAAAAGAAACAATATTAGAAGGTACAACATCACACAATATGGAGGAAATGGGTAAGTTAATTTTTCTGAGGAAAATACAAGATATTGATATTTGTGTGATTGGTGAATAATCAGGTCTTGTTCTTTGTCTTCTAGAGCTTGCACGCCTTCTTCTCAAAGATGCAAAAGATTTTGATACAAGAGTTTGGGTTGTTGCTGTGGTTATTGTAATGGGAACCCTTCTTATCCTCACCACTGGTACATGTTATCTATTGTATAAGGAGTACCATGTTCCTGCTTGTAAGTGGAAATTAAACTTCTAACCTGTTAGATAGCTACCTGCAAATATTCATTGTCGTGACATCCTTTGCAGCTAAGCGAGATGATCAAGAAATTATTGAGCTAGTTCCTAACATAATCCTCAACCCTGGATTTTATGATGGTGAAGCTCACACTGAACATATTGAACCAGATGAAAATTCAAATGATCAGACTACAACTAGGATAAACAACAATACAATAGTACAACCTATACGTGTTTGATATAGGAGGTACAATGATGTAGAGTTTCTGGGCGATTTGAATGAACACAGCTCCAGAATACACTATGAATGTGTCTGTGGAAAGAGTCATGCCTTGTAAGTAGACGTGTTCATGAGCTTTCTTCCATTCAAACGGGGCCGCATCATTATTTTTTTTGCAGCAATAATTCTTATAGTGATACTAGTCCAAGTTCTTAAGAGTGTTCTTATGAGCACTCTAGACAGAATTCTTTTCCTTTCCTGCACTTTCAATTTGGTTGTGAGAAAGCCTCAACCATGTGATGTTCCATAGCAACGGAAGTTGAGCTCATTTCTATCCATGAGGCTGTGCCTCGAAGTGGAAGATATCAGAATGTCGATATTCGTTGAAATATATCTTTAATTTTCATTGGTGAATGACTGTAATCATAAGCATAAATTGGAAGGTTGTGGTAAGGACTTCCTGAACATTTTATAATTTCATAAGTGTTATGCTGCACTCAAGGAACTGATTTCATAGTGTTTGTTTTTAGAGGGTGCAGGCAATGTTTGTAAATACAGTAAATGTGTTCTTGTATTTAAATGTGGAAAATGAGGTGTTTTTGTAAGAGACCTTGTAAAAATATTCATCCTTAATATTAAGTGTGTTGTGTAAAACTGGATTATAAAAGCTGGAACATTAATCTACATTTGAACTGCAAACTTGTTTATAATTCATAAGGTAAGCAAGGAAGTTACCTTGGCAACATCCTTAATACAAAGAACAAAAATTGTTATTATTTTTGTTTTTTTGAAATGTTGTCTTTTATTTATTGATGGGAAGTTTGTGGTAATCATCATCAAAATTTGTTTTTTCATCAATGAATATGATGGAATGTGCAACTCTATGCCACAACAATTTCTATTCTTCTTCCTTATTTATGACCTTTTTCACTTTCTTCTTTGAATGGGCTCACTACATTTCTATATATTTCTATATCTCACTAATTTCCTTTTAGCCACAAATTCATGCCAGGTCTCATGTTTGAAGTGGTCTTTTGTATTTGTGGACTTACCATTATAAAGGCTCCAAAAACACTAAGCTTCGGGTTTAGCTAGTGCAAAATCATGTAACTTTCGAAAATTAAGTTTCTCAGTTTTAATTTTTATCATGAACTTTTTTGTCAATGAAATATGTACAAAAATACCATTACATTGCAATCTTACTTTAAACCACATTTCCTTCCTTTTACCATGTCTTAAACGAAATTCAGGAGAGTCTTAATTATCAAATCTAACAGTCTGAAATGCAACTGTTAAGCAGAACATTTTTGGCTGTAATGAAATTTGTGTACATTTCAAAATTTTGCAACAGTGCAAAAAGAGTGCACATGCCACACTCTGAGACCTTCTGTTAAAAAATACAGGCAAGGAGAAAAGTACAAAAGGTATATCTGAAATGGCATACTTGTTTAGGAGAATTTAAGATTTGTATTTGTGAAATTGAATTGTTGATTTAGTGGGGTAGTTATTAAATTAATTCTTTTCATTTGAAAATTAATAAAATATCATATAACATGAGATAGAATCTCATATTTGTTTGAATTGTCTTCTGTATTAGATTGTGTAAAAACAAATATCAGATTCTTGTTTGAATTCATGCCTCTACCTTTACTGTGATAGAAGGTTCTGATTCCCAAGACTGTTCTGAATTTCCGAAGCCTTCTGTTTTTCTGTTGCTTTCTATTGCTATCCTAGAAATCTGTATTGTTTATAAGTAAAAGTCACTCTACAGTAATTTGTTGCATATTCTGTTCCCCAACAAATTCCAGTACTAAAAATTGTGTAACCCATGTTAGGTCTGACAGAAGTACGTGCCTCATGGTCATAGGCAATTTCATCCTTAGTGCTTCTGAGGGGTAATTTGGGGGGAATGTTAAAAGAAAAGCTTGAAATATATTAGAAATTATATTTTTTCACTTCATGTGCAGAGTAGCATACTGGTAGCGAGTACATTTTGTCAGTTACTCGTTTTCACACAGCTAGTTCAGTGGAGTATCAGTTTCTGTAAAATGACATTTGTGTAGCAGTATTAACAACTAAATGGTTGGTGGAAATGAGATTTTTAGTTTTAATTTTATTGTCTACAGTATGAAAACTGCAAGTTTGTTGTAGTTCATGTGACTAGCGATATGTAGCCTGAGAATTGATAATATGCCTAAAACACATTTTAGAACACCTCTGAGAATTGAGTAATTTTATGGATATTATTTTCAATATGCTAAATGAATGAATATTCTTGTAATTTGGAATTATAAATAAGACATAGTTATGTGTACTGTATAAAATACGGTCAATGATCCATGTTAGTAATTGTATAGTTTGTATGATAAGTCTTAGTTAATTGCTTTGAAAAGATAAGTTTGGATCAAAATCTGAATTGAACTTATCACAGGTTATCTTTTTGAAGGTCTTTTGAATTATTTGTACTCTCATTTCTTATGTGACATTTGACTATGTAGAGCAATCACTGAAGAGTATATCATTGAGTGTTCACAGCTACATTTTAGGACTACACAGTTAGTTATCTTTTGCCTGAGGGATGTAGAGTTAGATCAAAATTGTAAATGTATCTCAAGGTTGTGTGCTGTCAATAATGCCTTGATATTCCCAACTTTATTTTGTCTGTGATATTTATATTATAATACTCATTGCTGCTGTAGATTAAGTTTTGCTTAAGTATATTTTGTTAAACTTCCTTTACTATGAATTTTAGATGTTGGTAGCTTGTTATATTTTTTGGAAAAAAGGGCGGTCTTAGTAAGGACAATGAATGACACATGGTGCTTTGTTTATTTATGCATACTGAATCATGACTGGATAAACTAAGATTTTTTCAAAACTGACATTAAGTTAGTTTTGCCGATGAGGTCAATGATATCAGTTTGAATTTTAATGTGAGATTAAGAAGAAGTTACTCAAGACTTTCTGCACACTGCAGGAAGAAACTAGGTGACAATTTAAAGACTTAGAGACTTATGAAAAATGAGCCAAAGAAATAATACTATTATGTTCATTGGAAGTGTGCATACTATTGTACACACTGTATAGATTGCACTGAATGTACATCTAGCAATGATCATGACTGTTAATAGACTATAGAAAAATAATAATTTTTGTTCAAGTCAAACAGAAATATACTGGAGCTGTTTACAGTGATTCATTATTATGAAAAGGACATTCAATAAAAAATGTCACACTATTCATCTTGAATTGATTGTCTATTGATGTAGGGAAATCAAGCATAGTTTTCTCGATTTTTAATTTATATGTTTGGTTTGAGATAAAGTATACATGCAGTTATATACTCTAGTGGCATATCATTTCATGTGTTCCGCAGCTTATACTTAGGATAAGAGTACTGAAGATCCAGGTGTGCTTGCAGTGATTAGTCATTGTTCATACTTTTAAGTTATTGTGATAATGCCTGAAATTTGTGAAATATAAGTAAGTAATCTTGCAAGTAGACGCACAAAGTTGTTGGTCTCTCAGTTGGAGAGATTGTTAAATGTGTGCACTAAGAAGGTTGTGCTATTTAATTTTGATTTTAAAATTGAAAAGTGATAAATACAGTTTTATACCAAGGATTGGAGCCCAGATTTTATAAATCTCTATGATGCAATTTCCCAAGAAAATAAGGTGCACTGAATAGTCTACGTTTTTAATGGTTGTAAATTGTTGGCAATTCTAATTGTGCCTCGTATATTTTGCTTAATTTTTAACGTAGAAAAGCAAGAAAGAGACAAATAATGAATCAGGGAATTTGATTACTGTTTGTTTTCTTTCAAACAATAAATAAACTATGCTTTGTAACTGCATAATCTATGTATACATTCACACTGAACAAGTTTGCTTGCACAGCTCAAAGACTAATGGACTTAAACAAGTACAATAAGAGGTTTCAAATGTGTTCTGGCAAGCAGAATTTAATCTTTCCATAATTAGAGATAACAACGTTCCAATGGTGTATGAAGCAAGCAACAATCTACTGCACTACATTTGTGATTCATGTTAACACTTCAGTGTCCAGTGCCTATGTAACAATGATAGTTTCAACGCTTGAGGCATGATGAAATATTATCATTGTGCTACAAAATAATCATCGATTTTGTGTTACATATTGTATTTGCAATCAGTGTCAAGTGCATATGATAAAATCAGCATAGAATGTTCATTAGAAGTAATTAGAATGTGTTGAGTGCATATCTCTAAAGGATAAAGGGAATCTTGGGGGTTGTTTATAATGACCCAAAAGTTGAACAAACTTTTGTAAATGAATTTGTTATTGAGATATCTAGAGCATTAGATAGAATTTTGTAATTTAAATGCATGTGATTGCAATGTTTAAAAGAGAGCCTTGCTTGCTTTCTTGCTTGATGTATATGATCATTATAGACCAGTGGTGTAAGTTCGCAAACCAGTGGCTAATTTGTTGTCTGTGGTATTGTAAACCCACACATTTTCATTTTCTGTGTATTTAGTACTTTAGTTATTAGCATTGCCCAGCATAAATTACATATCTTAGTTTAGTGTGTGTTAGTGTTTCATGTTACAAAGCGACACATTTTTATAGTTCCTTTATATTAATTAAATTGTCAGCACAGGTTGCTCTCTGTCTCCTTTCTTTGTTATTGCTTTTTAGGCTCACATACTTTTATGTCCTTTTGTGCAACTAATCATTTTTCTTCACTCTCTAGGAAAGAAAGAATTTGTAATTTTAATGCGTCTTTCATTGACTTTAAACGGTGCATTTTATTTTTAATAGCACTGAAGAAAACTGTGCACTGTTATTGTTTTTTGTTGTTTTTTGATGAAAAATGTTTGTTTTTAATAAGAATATAGTATTGGAATGTACAAAACCTAAATAAATGTAAACAAATCATCATATCGAAGAAAAAAATTGATAAAACAGAATATTAGTATAAGTGAATTATTTGAACATGCAAACACTTCACAATATATTCTTATTTAACTGAAGAAAGCATTTAGACTAGCTATAGAGAAAAGATTTCTTACTCACCATTGTGCTACGTGATTTGGAAGATTCTTGCATACTTCCTAGCTGTTTGTTGTGATACTGTGATATTATGCTTCCTTATGAACAAAAATCTTAATATTATACAACTTAATATCTATATTGTGTAATCCTTTTGCAGCTTATGACAAGCTTTCTTGATTTGATGTAGACTGAACAGGAATCAAAATAAAACATTCTCTCTAGTATAAGCTAGTGAGAATGAGAAAAGATTGTGCAATGGAGGAAGAAATGTGCTTACTTCTCAAAAGACAGACCTTTCCTTCTGATTGATGAGTAGCAAGAATTTGCCGATCATGTCTGACTGCTCGCTCTATCCAAACCCCATCATTCTCAACCTTTTCAGCTCCTTGTACTTGGGAAAGAAATTCAAAACTGAAAAAATACATTATATATATATATATATATTTATACAGTATTTTTTGAATAGTTCATTTTGATTGGAAAATCCTGTGGCTAGAAATGTGAGCATTGAATGACATATCTTCTGTTTCATGACAAAGACAAAAGCATTGTGGAAACGGAATTTTAAAAAAACACAGAGAGGAGATCAAGCCTTAGAGTCACCTGTGATTGGCATTGTTGTGTTTGTCTTGTATCAGTTTTGTGTGATATTTTCTTGTAAAATATATTCATGGTTGTGATTTCAAGTACACTGCACCCAGTTGGTTGCAGCTATGCCTCTCATTTTATAAAATATGACTTTCACTACCAGTTGATGCTATGCAGTAAAAAAAATTATTGCAAACCTTTTTATATGTACAAAAACATTTTATCATAAATAAATTCTTTTTTGATAGTATGTTTCGTACATACATTTTGCCATCATTTTCAAAGGCATGTGATGAGAATGAAAATTATTAAACGTCATTTTGCAATATGAAAATCCTGAAGTTGACGGGAACTAGACTTCCTGAGTGGAGTGTGCATCTTGCAAAAGTATGTTATAAGCTAGTAGCATGTTGTGATGGTTAGTTCCTGTAATAAGAGAAACAGTTTCTTTAGGATATATACTGTGTCTCAATAAAATTGGCTTTGTTTCTCAGTTATTTTCTTCTGCACAGTCTGATGCCTATCAATGTTGTGTCTTCATGTATGTTCTTCAATTATTGCAGTTTTAACTATACTACCTGATGAGTGATAATACAAGTATTAAACTATCATTACATTTAATCATAATAGTGATATATAATTATGATTACAATTATAAAGTAATAAAACATTCTTAAAATTGTACGTTGGTATATCAGTTGTATGACAAAGTCATTTGTATTGTAAACTGGTGTATTAATTTGTACGGTATTGCATTGAAAGGAATATAATTTCAAATAATTCATTTCTTAGAAAGAATAATTGAAGACTTTTCTTCACATGTAACATATTTTGTAATAGTCATGTCATACATTTTGCATTGCAATAAAACCCTTCAAGACAAAACTTGTGTTATTTACATTATTTTAGACTAACCATTTTGTAAACAAAAGTTCATTGTTTTTTTTATTTTACTTATTGAAGCATATTAAAATGAAAATAGTTTCACGAAAAAGGAAAGCAGTTATTTATGGTCTCTTTCCTGTTCTATGGCTTGACAGCCTGTTACAGGCCTTGACCAACCAGTGGTGGCCCAGCCTCTCGGCCATGGAATAGGGGGTTTGTGTGGTTTGCACAAAGACATCCCTTCACCGTATGTACTAGTCTTCATAACCTTAGGGTGGGCTTTCTTATCATCACACAGCTATAGATATTGGGACATTTGTAAGGAAAGCACATAGGCATAATTTGCCTTGACTAGGAATTGAACCCAAGGTTGCACAGTGGAAAGCAAGCACACTAACCAACGAGCCACGAGGACAAGCAGTTATTTATGAATAAGTCTAAAACCTAAACATTTCATGAAATTAGCGTTCAATGAAATATGCTGATTGAGGAGCCGTTTTTCAATTTGTTTAATACCAAAGATGCCACAATTAACCCAAACTTCATATTATTTGCAACATAAAATTATAATTATGCTAATGAAATTAATTAAATTTGATGACATGAAATTATAATAATTGTATTGCTATTTATGTACTTAGAATAGTATATTCAATACCTGGCATTTATTTATCACAATCATCTATTAAACAGCCTTGCCCACCCTGCATGCCCTTTCCAGCTGGCCATTGCCTTCTCCCATCTTCATTTTTGACCCAGATATTATTTTCTTACTGCACTATCAGCCCTTTCAGTGCAGTTTTTTCAAAACATTAGCTTTTTTATGTATTTTGAATCAACATCAATTTTCCAAATAAATGGAAATTATATTTTCACAATTTCATTAATTTTACATAAAATCATATCAATTTCCCATAAGTTCATGAAAACAATGTACATATTGTGTGTGAAACCTAATACAACATCAAATACGTTCACAACAGAATAGCTTGAATTTTTTTTTTTTTTTATTTGTATTGTACTTTAATGCATTTTTCATGATCTTTAAACAAAGTGCTTTTTTCATTAATTCAATGGTTTCCAAAACACTCACAGCCTTTCTCTTGCATGACTATAACATTTATGTTATTGATACATTTCATGATTTAATTCATTCTGATACCAAAATGCTTCAAATGGTGTCTTATGAAGTTTCTTGATAGTTTATAATATAAGGGAGCCAGTAATGATACAGTCTCAAAAATGCTCAAACAAAATTTTCTCAAAAATGGTGCAACATTTTTTCTCTAAATTTTCATTTGAAAAATGGTTTTGCTATTTTATTTTCAAAGCCACAGATGAATAAAATTATTATGGGTCCAGAAAATTTGGAATAGTAAACCATGAAGTTAATTGAAACATTCTCTAAACTTAGTATTCAACAAGATTTTATGAATGTTTGTGAATTTCAGGGAAAGTATTTATGAGTGCAAGTATTTATGACTGAAGTATTTGAATTTGAGATCTTAGAGTATGGTTACCATAGCAAAAACACTTTTTGAATGTTATTCAGATGTTTAGTTCCAGTATTTATAAATGTGAATACTGATCACACAGTAAAAATGGTCACATTTCTTTATAAAATGGGTCTTAGATGATATAAGATATTGATGTAGTGTGCTGTATTATAAGCAGTATGGTTGATTGATTAATTGATTGATGTTTATGGGTAAGTCAACTGCTACAGTCCAGTAGAGCTACAGTTTCATTAGTGTAGTGAATGTATTTTATTCTGGGAGGTAGCTATGTTACTCACCCACTGGATGGCAAGATCTAGCGGGAGATTACTCTCTCCAGGTATCCCCCTGCCGTGACAAGTTGTAAGCTTCGGACATGAATGGTAGTGTAGTTCGGACATAAATGTGTGCAAGGGGAAAGGAGAGGACAAGGAAGAGGAAGGAAAGATAGCATGTGGTCTGTGACCTGTTTTTTAGGGTTCTGCTCAGGCATTTGTCTGGTCTTGATTGGAGAAACAACAATACATTACTGTTCAGTGTAGCCAGCCTAGAATTCTCCTCCATACAATGGCTAATTCAACCTAACTAGTATCTAAAATCCTGCCACCACCGGGATTCGAACCCTAGGACCTCTGAGTCAAAATCCCTGGGCAGCAGCACGTCAGCTAAACTCGGTCAGTTGAGCAGTTTGGTATCGAGTGTTTTGCAAGAGATGGCTAAAAGAATATGAATATCTATTGTATAAAAAGGAGAGTATGTAGGCCTAAGTTTCTATGTATCACAAAACTTGGAACCACTGTAACGATTTTACCCAAAGGGTACCCCTGGATAAAATGGTAAAATCAAATGACTTATGAGTAGTTAAAGTACAACTCTTAACATAAAAATAAGCAGTTTGGATGGTTACTTAGATCCACCACCCTGACCCTTTTACAGCCAAAAGTGTTTGTTTTTTTAATTTTTGTTTGTTGTTGTTTTTTGGTCAACTTACCATTAACTCTTGTAATTGAAACCTGTCCTCAAAAATGTTGTGCCACAACTGGACACACAAACTTGGTTTAAAAGATGTAGGACACAACGACACATTATTTCTATGCACAATTGTAATGTGTGTTGCAATTATCTGTTTTGTATGTCATTATCTGCAAACTTCTATTATTTTGTCTGAAATCTCTTGGATGTAGGACATGTGTAATTCACCACTCACCAGAACCACACTTACAGGGTTTTGTGACAATGGTTTCTAATAAACTGTCAAAAATGATCGTGTTTCCTTAGCATAAGATATGCTAAACCAGTGGAGCAGAATGGCACAGATTCTCTTTTACTAGTTAGTTTTCCACTTACTTTGGCCTGAGATAGCTTTTCAGTCTTGCCCTATTATCTTTGCAGCTGCCATCTATTGCTGCCCAAAGTGAGTGTGTGTGAGTGAGTGAGTGAGTGAGTGAGTGAGTGAGTGAGTGTGAGTGAGTGTGTGAGAGTGAGAGAGTGTGAGTGTGTGCGAGTGTGTGTGTGTCACACACACTCACACACTCTCACACACACACATTCATACACACACACACTCACACACACTCTCACACACACTCTCACACACACACTCTCACGCACACTCTCACACACACACTCACACACACATATAAATGTTTTTCAGTTTTTCGATTTTCCAATGTTAGAACCAACATAGTATTAAGAATATTATAGAAAAGTAAAACCTTGTCCTACATATAAAAAATTTTCGTTGAAAAATTTTGAGCTGTTTATGTTGTTTAAGCATTACTGTAAATGCAAAATTTGAAACTCACTTTCACAGAAAACTTTTGAGTTTTTTAAAAACTTCATTGGAAATTATTTGAAGCACTTCCACTCACAAATTCAATAATGTTTACAAAGCACTGGAAATGAGCATATGAATGGCACGAGTGATATAAAAAAAAATACATTTGCATAATTTTTGAAAAAAACTAAAAATTAAAGAATGGCTTGTATGTCATTTCTTGTACAGCACATTTAGAACTCTGTACAAAAAGTTAGAAGAAAAATTTTGGAACTGTCATCTGAGCTTTTCTGAAAATACAGATTTTTGAGCTAATTTTCACGGATAACTTTAAGAGTTTTCAAGAAACTATACAAGACATCGTTTGAAGCATTTATGTTTACAAATTCAATAATGTATATAAATCACTGTTAATGTAAACATTAATGAAGTAAGAGAGACATCAAAAAATTACAATTGAGTATTTTTTTGAAAAAAACAAAGAATATAGCTATATCGTGTTTATGCCATCTTACACAGTACATTTAGTACTATCCCTACCAAAAGTTTGAAGATAAAATTTGGGGCTGTTTTAAAGAAATTATTGTTTTTTATTTTTTGAATGTTCACACTTTTCACTCAATATTGCACAAAAACTACTAACTTTTCAAAAAAATGTACATCACCTTAATGAAAGAATTAATTATGGAAAACAAATTTAATTTGAAAGAAAAATCTCTATCTTCAATTTTGTAGTTGTACGAAGACATCAAAAAAAATTTCAAACTTTTGCAAAATTCGAAAATGCAGAGTTAACAGTGAAAATTGAACCTATGCTGCGTTTATAAGGGTATTTCCCTCTATTCTTACAAGAAATTTAAAGAAAAAATTAAACCACTTTTGAGAGAATTGTGAAAATAGTTAATAATAATAATTAACTTTAAGTTGACCAAAAAAATGCTGCCAAAGGGTGGGAGAGGGGGAGGGACTAAGAAACCTTTCAATAATCTTATTTTTATGTTAGAGCCTTAGCTTAACTATTCATATCTCATTGTCTTTTTGGGGATCTTTTCACTATCTTATTCAGGGGTACCCTTTAGCACAAAACCTTTTCAGCAGCCTGGAATAAAAAATAGTATAGTTGTGATTCAAAAGGCCCATGCAACTACTTCCCATTTACCCAGCCCCTTTCACTCTGTATTCATCTCACTCCACCCACTTCTTCTGCTACACCCACTCCTTCTACTCCACTAATTCACTCTGCCTCCTTCCACGCTGGCCTCTCCTCTCTCTCCTCTACCTCGTCCTACTTCTTTCCCTCCACCTACTCCTTGCTCTCCTTCTGCCCCACTTGCTCTGCTCATCCCATACCACTCTTTCAATGACCGCAGCGACAGTGCCACCCAGAGGCATTGGGGATTGCATTCAAATAAATAAAGTAAAAATAACCTTGGGGGGTGACATTTTGAATTGCAACGTTGTTTTTTTATTCTTAAACACTCAGAAGTATAAGATATGGGAGTATCACTCCAGTGGTTCTAGATTTACAGCATATATTTCTTTTTGTGTCATATTCACATTCTTCGAGCCTTTTTTTTGCAAAACAGTCCAGCAGTTTGGCAAGGTTGCAACCAGCTTACATTATTTTAGACAAGGGTCTGTCAAAGTAGGTTAAAGAAAAATTCAGAGACAGCAAAGCTGAAGAGAAGGCGTATTGAGAGAATCAGGACATGTCACAGGATGAAAAGACTGGGTATACCAAATAACTAATGCAGAGGGAATTTAGAGAATAAGAGTGATTATCACATTTTGCTATTCGAAGAGTTTTCAATGAAATGCACTCCAGCGTGTCTCAACAATTATTCATAACTGAATGTACAGTTTCATTGAGACTGGACAGTGAATAATATTTCAGATGCCTTTATCATGCTGGGTAAAGCATTTCTGATAAGTCTGTATCAAGAACAAATCTTATTAAAAAGTAGATTTTTTTTTATAAATTAACTTTGAATTTGTTCCTAAAAGAATAATTTATTTTTGAATTACATTTGTCAAAAAATGAGCAAAATTTGTTTTCTTTTTATGATCTTTATTTTCATACTTGGTTTCTATAATTACTGCTTTTTAATTAATTTCACTAAAGTGTAAGTTAGTGAGTCCTGGTGTGTACTCTATATAGTATGCACAAAGAAGAAGGATAACTATAAAATAATCTTTAACATTATAAGTTGATTTTTTATTAGTATGCATTTTCTGGATGCAGTTGCTCTGCTTGTGATTCTGTTGGCAAATATGGAAATCTTCTGAAAAGACACAATGGATGATGAGCAAATATCTTAAGAAAGAAAGATGCCAAGCATCTTAACCAATTTATGAAAAGAGATCTTGTGAGAAAGTAGTGTCACAGAGAGGGAGAGAGAGGAGTTTAATATGGAAAGATGGTAAAAATAGCAAGACTAATGACAACAGTGAATGAAGATTTTCTCACAGATATTCCCTCGCCTTAAAAAATTCTAAATAAAAGTTTCATATACAATGTAAAAATATTGTATTTTATTCATGAAGCATCTGTGATATTGCAATAATATCTTTCATATATTTGTTTGGCACTGATACAAACACATTTTTCTACAATACACATTGATACATTCAGAAATGAGAGAATTTTAACAGTAGTTAACTAACACAAAGAAGTAAAACCAGGTCCTTAACTTAAGACATGGGGGCCTGAAGCAAGAAATGATAAAAGAGCCCCCTCGTTTCTTTATTGTATCTTCCAACATAACTATTTTTTCCAGTAATAGTTTACTATTTTCTTAATAATTAGAGTTCACTTTAATAGAATGAACATTTTTCTCCCACAAATATGTCATTGATGTGTGTTATTTTTATTCCTGTTTTATCCTGTATTAATTCAGTCTCAATTTTGTTCGCAAAGTATAGTTTTTTTAAAAAAATCTGTAAAAAGAGGTATATTTCTTTCACCTCACTCAGGGCCCCCTTAGCCTAGGGCACAACCCTGGTGGTAGTTACAACACTGGTAATAACATCTAGGAATTGGCAATCAGTGACATTGTGTGTTTAAACAATGGTTAAAATGAATAATAACACATACATATTCATTCAATAGAATCTCTGATATTTGAAAAAAATTCAATGAAACCTTCTAAAATAAATTCATTTCAAACATTAATTGAACTCAACACTGAAAACCTAGGAATTGTACTAATACTACACCACTTTTATGTGCCAACTGGAAAAGATAAATTTCCCCAAAAGTATTTTACAAATTACAAAAAATAAAGACACATTTAAAGTTGGTTACTCGTAAATATCTATTTCAACAAAAATGACGTCACTTTTTGGTAGAAAAGCAATGGGTAGATTCATTAAACAATTTTGAAATACATGTAAATACACAGATATTAAATCTACAACTTACTTGAAATGACTACATCACTGAAGTTCCATTATCTAAAGCAACAAATATGAAAATTAAATGACTAACCATCGAACATTGTTTGGCAGTTTTGGCAAAGCGAAGTCATCATCACATTTTAGGACTAGCATATTATTAATTATTAAATAAATATTTCTGATAAATAAGTACAAAATGGTATATTATTAAACATTTGTTCCACTTGTGATTTTAATTTACATAAGGAAATCATTCAGCTCATGGAGATGCAAACACAAAATTTGAGCACCTACATGTTTAATTTTTTATAATGTGTTTCTAACTTCAAATTATTTAAGTTATGATATAATATTGCAATAAATAACATAAATTACAGAAATTATATACTTAATTCTAACTCAAAAAGCTGTCATGTTAAGAATAAAATCTCCAGATTGAGAAGCAAAAGTCATTTGTTTAAAATGGAGGTAGATATGTTATTACTCCTTTGGCCATTTTCAAAATAGCATTGCCATAATTTTAAACACTTAAGATTAAAGAGGAGGACGATATTGAAAATTGAATACTTGCATACAGAAAGTGACCACAGCTTGAAAATAATATAATCATGTGCAATCACAAATTATTAAATATATGCAATTGCATTATGCACCTCTCATTTGTACATTTAATTCTATTATCAATATTACTCTACTTAAACTGGAAGCTTTTTCACCCAAGTTGTCAGTATAATTGTGTCAAAATTGTTGGCCAATAAATTAGAAGCTAATAACAACACATGAATGACTTAAGTTTGTTGACTAGAAAGATTTACTCGGATTCATGTTTTTAATTCATTTTATAATACATATATTCCTTAGATGTTACACTTTTAAATATTATTTCCTTATTGCCTTCAAGATTATCTTTGTTTTAAAAACTCTATTAGAAGGAATGCTAGAGATGTAATTCAAATCATTGTCATTTCTTTTCCTTAAGATGGATATCAAACCTCTCGGGTGAGATGCCGTAAATGTAACATTAAATAAACAATATTTTGAAATGTTCCTCTAATTCAATTAAAATGATTATGTCAATATTAAAAAAATCAACAATCAAATTGAAGCATGCAACAACTAACATTTACAGCAATCTAATGCATTAACAATTTATCTCAGTTAGACTTTATTTGAATATTTTCTATTTTTCCTCATTTGAAATGGATTCTATGAAAATTTAAGTAAGAAATATTGTGGATGGAAAAAACAACCAACCACTGTGATAGATTAAATCAATATAAACTTAAATTTATTGATTTATTAGATTCAATTATTAGATGTAGATTAAACTTGCAGATATTTCCTTGAGGGATATCTGTTATACCTGCCAGCAAATGAAATTGAATTACATTGTTGACTTATATGCACCTCTGAGTGTAAAAATGCAATTTTATCGAAACGAATACTAATTAAGAATTTTTGGTTGTTACGAGAGCACACAAAAATTATTGTGAAATTTTTGGGGGAGAATGTGCTCTTTCTGGAGGGGATTTTCCTCTGGTGGACATCCTCCGAATTCAACACTGATTCAAACATAAGGAAAAATATTAATGAAAAATTTTACAGAAATCCTGTTTGTCACTTTCTCTGGAATATTTGGTATTGACAATTAATTACCATCTAAAGAACCAACCTATCATTATCCTATCAATCTTCTGTAAATAATTGTACTACAATTCTTCAGAATTTTTCAGAACCATCAAACATATTTTATTGACTAGAATTATTTTAACAATTAAACGATTTATTTTCCATGTTGCATTTATGTTGCATTTTGTATTGTTCATCGAACTCTTTGTTGTCTTCAAGGTGAACAGTTAACACAACATATGGACTAAACATCACTCTAGAAGTTTTCCAATTGGTTTTTATACAACATGCTCCATTATTTTCTCAGATCTCTTATAATATTATCAAAAATATAATTTACTACATAAAAAGAAGTCATAAATAATATTCAGAGAAGATATGGTATTCAATTTTCCCCATATATTATTTCAAAAATGCTCTGAATGTATTAGAATGTAAATATGAACCTGTTAATTCCATGGCTGTTTTTTTCTTCAGAATCTCTCATTACACAAATGACTTCTAGTAAAACACATACACTTTTATGCTAATAAAACAGGAATATTTTTCAACATAACGGTTAATGTCTAATTAATGACACAGAAATTCTCTATAATAATAAATAATACTTGAATTGTTTTCACATAATTGCACATAGTTATAAAAAATCATGTCTACGTTATTATAATAAATGTGAAAGTTACTTTTCCACAAACTAAAAAAATTAATCATTCATAAAATCCTGAATCTTCAATATCATCAACTGGTTCAGTTTTAATTTTGACTTCTACTTGACTGAGGAGATCACTGTAATCTATTAAGGAAGGCATTCCAGGCACAGTGTCAGGGTCTGGTTTGATTTCAGTTTTGATTGCTGATTCATCACATTTGGGTTCTTGACTGTTCAAGCGACATGACACCATTTTTGTCCAACGATCCTAAATTAATAATTATAGAAATATTAAGTTGAATTATATTATTAGTTAGTGTGTTAATAAAATTAATTTCTTACCTTTATATTGACACGAAATAGATTGTTGTTGCCTCTTTCACTCGGCACAGTGGGAGATGGATGATTGCCCTGACAATTGCACTGCTTGCAACAGGATCTGCAACCTTTCTTCTGTCTGAAATTAGTAACATGTTGTTTCACACTCTCATAAATGCAATCATAACATGTTTAATATGAAATAATACAAAACATACTTTGGTTTCCTATTTGAATTTGTTCGATGGAAATTTTTCATATGTTTCTTGTAATCACTTTCATCTATGTATATACACGAACATGCATCACATCGTAAGCAATCTTCAAGACGAATTTTTGTTAAACCAACAGTCTTCTTAGCTACATACAGCACATAAAAAAACCCTCAGGAAATTCCATTTCATTGAATATTTAAGTATGAAAATAACTGTTAAAAGAAAAATTTTAGTAATTTAATCTTCCTACCTTGTAAACTGTTAGGTTTTCTGTAATCTAAGTTTGAATTTTTTAATATTTCTTCTGAACACAATTTTTCATTTACTTCAGTAGATTTTGACAATTGTTCAGGCATATTTATTTCAGAAGTTGGACAGATATCACTTTTTTGAACTTCTGAATCATGAACTCGTAAATGTAGCTGCATAATCTGGTAATTACCAAAATATTTTTCACATTTTGGGCATTGAAAACGTGCTGCAATAAAAAGGGCACAATTCATAAAGTATCAATATTTTTAATGCTAATTATTTAATTTAAGAAAAATATATGTTTTAGGTATAAATATATGAAATGTTGTTCCAATAAAAATAATATTAAAAAACATTCTCAGTTATGAAATAAATAGACATGAAGGAACAAGAAATTACATGCAAGTCAGCTGTAATTAAATGTAGTTTTTATCATCAGTATTTTAACTGGACATGTCAATACTTAGCAGTTTTGAAAATTATCAACACATCATAATTTTAAAAGCCTCCTTACCGTTTATTCTGTGATGTGTTTCCTTCACATGTAAATCGCTATCTTTCAATTCAGTGAAATTTTGTTTGCATTGTACACATTCTAGAACTATGTGGGAAACATTATCGTTCCCTATAGCCATATTAACGGCAAATCAAAGAACGTTTTAAGGAAAAAATAGTTGAGAAGAAAGAAGTGCGTTTGAACGAGACCGTTTAGAAATTAAAGCATGCCCATTGTTAAACGCCGACGGCGGTGCACGCGCCCGGGCGGACGGTGCGGTGCGGAGCGTCTCACCCCGTCGGCCTCGCCTCCCCCACGCTCTACGGCCGGTAACCAGGCAACGGGCGGCGCGGCGCGGCGCGGCGCGGCGTGCGCGACGACCCTCGGCGCGATCGATACCCGCGCGCGCCGCCCCTGAAAACCGCTAGCGACGCACGCGACTAACACGCGACGCACGAGCCCTCCCTCAGCAGCCTGCCGCCGCTCTGCGATCAGCGAAACTCGCTCTCGCTATTTTCCCTCTTTGCCCCTGCAGGATTCTGCGATACCGCTCGGCAAAACAAATGCATTCCTATTTTTAGCCCCCGCCGCCATATCGCGTTTCGCTCTCCTTCCTAAAACGTCCAGCTGTTTTAGGCCGCCCTCTCCCTCGCGCGCGCGTGGCGCGGCGCGGCAGGAGGCCGTGGCGAGGCGGAGGCGAGGCAGGGGCGGGGGCGGGAAGGGCTGGAGAGAGTAAGCGGGGGCGGCGAAGTGGCGACGGCCGGACGCAACCGGCCCTGCTCGGCGGGGGAGCGTCGGTCGGTAACGCAGCGACGCGACGGCGAAGCAGCTGCGCCGCAGCCGAGGGAGGCACCTGGCGATGGCGGGCGCGGCGCCGCGGGGGTCTGCTCACGCACGCACGCACGCACGCTGTCGGGCACGGCGCCCGAAAAAACGCTCCCGATAGATCAATGCAGAGTGCCACTCCGAACATGTTAAGGCTTTTGACTATCACTGAAGAATTTGAGAGAACGATTCGAGTCGGTTTCGATCACATCGGATCCCTACGCTTGAGAGCCAAAGACAGTGCGGAAGTTGACGAATTCGATTTAGTACAAAACCCATTTTTCGTTTTCCACTGTGTGAAGTAAAATTAATTTTACAGCTAAGAATTTTACATTGACCGACTATACACCTTGCAAGCACGCATAATTAAATATTTAAATATAAAAATGTCGTAAGCCTTCAGATCCAAATTACAACTAAGATTTTTTCTTGAATGAGGGAAAACCATTTTGTATTATACAAAATTAATTAGAATTAGCTTGATTATGTTCATAAAATTTTATTATAATTTTAAAATTATATTCTGAAATTTCGATTAACTTTTTCAACAAATCAATGTGGACTGGATAATGCAAGAAAAACTCCCGATTCTGGAACGTGTAAGTATGAAGGCTACAAATCTGCAAGATTCTTCGCGAAACTGTACGTGTGTTCCTCCTGCTTATCGACGCGACGCCTGGCGCGGCGGGCTGGCATCTCTCGAGCACCCCTCCCCCCTCTGTCGAGTGCCGCGCGTGTGTGGTGTTCGACGCGCGCGCGCGCCACATGCACGACGCCGGATGCCGCTCCCACTTTTTCTCCCGCGCTTCCAGCGACAAATCGTTGTTAAACCTCATGGTCGGGAACTGCCATCTTAGCATTCGACTTTTTAAGGAAAAATTAACCCTTCAGATCTCACAGCTCGACATTCTTTAAAATAGCCATGGCATTTCTGTAAAATAGACCTGGTAATGTAAAATATTCACCTTTTCTAAAATAGTTTGTAGGGATAATTTTGCGCCCATAAGCCTAAAATAGTTTCGACCTTTTGTTTAAAACTCTTTGTCAGAATAAAGCTAACCTGTATGTTTTTGACAAAATTAGTTTATGTTTATCATTCATACACATAATTAGCATTACTATATTCAGTTGGAAATCAAAATATAGTCAGAACACACTCTGAAAAATTATAGCTATAAAAACTAACTTCTATGAAAATTGTGGATGTGAGTTATTTTGAGTAGTAAAATTACCATCTTTTCTCTTTTAACAATGCAATCAATTGGTATTATTTAGCTCTTTGGTAATATTTTGAGGGAATGGCCAAATTAAGCTTTCTGGCTTGTTTTTTCATCGATCCATGCATGCGCACAAGCTACGGCACGCACGAGGCAATGCCAGCACGTAAAGTTGAATGACCCGCTCTCCTTCAGCCAATGAACTCGTGCGACCGTCCTTTACGCTGCTATTCAATTGGATAGGAGTATCACTACTCCGTAAGTGAAATGAACTGGATTTGTTGGACCCCCACCAACCTACAGGCGAGAAAAATGAGTTAGTCGTTAGTCTCATTTTCATACGTTGCGACGTTCGTACGTTATTTATTCCGTGGTTCTCGTCTGGTGCGAGTTGTGGGTATATCCGACCCGACGCGAGTAGTTGGCGTTGGTTGGCGTGAACCTAAAATTGTGGTTAACAATCGTTGCTTATCGTCGCAATGCCGCAAGGTAAACTGAAAGTTAAAGCGAAGGGCGCTGCTCCAAAATCCAAGAAGAAAGCAACTAAAGGACCAGCAGTAACGAAGAGAGGAAGTATGTTATTCTAGCTCGAAGTTTTGTTATTTTTTTTACTATTCGCTTTCGTGCGTTAGCTTCGTCAATGTGGCCATTGGAAAGAAAATGGTGGAATGTTTGTGACACAAGTGGCGTCTGATTGTGGCGTAGATCGTGTGACCTCAATACATATATTAGGGTTCGATGTGATCGGGTTGTATCCAAAGTACCTTATTTTCTTCCTTTTCTGAATTTTCCTTACTGAGAATTATCGTTTATCTCATCCTCTTCTGTTTATCAGTTTTTCTTGATTTGGGTTTTCAGTGTGAATGTCAACTCGTATCTTTTTTTTCAAAAGTCGTTATTGCGTGTACATTTTTATTCAATAAAATGAATTTGAGTAATTTGTTTCCAATGTGTACCAAGGGATGGTTTAACCTTAGAAATTAAGCTCGAGATTGTTTGAAAGATATTTTAAGTGTTTATAGTATTTTAACGGGTTCCATACGCTTTCAGATCGACCTATACAACCAAAGAAGAAGCAACAAAAGGAAGCTCAAAAATTAAACAAAGTTGTCACAAAAACTGTGAATCAAGCCATGGAAGAGGAATTGAGAGCAAGGGCACTTGATGGAAGGAAGTCTCTCACAAACAAGAAACAAGCCACGCCAAAAAAAGCTGCTGCCAAAAAATCAAAAAAATGACAACTTTCTATGTGCAATGTTTAACTTAAAAGAGTGTTCTTTTTCCTTGTTCACACTATGTGAATTTCAATGTTTATTATACAGACTATTTCTTTTTCCTACTGAGAAGTTATTTATTGTAAGTTTTCATTATTAATGACCTTCTATTTGCATAGTTTTTGTGCAATCTGAAGTGAAGTTAAAGGTACAATTTCTGCAGGGGACCATTTTTAAGAAATTGAACAGAATACTGTGTAAACTTGGTATTTATTGAGAAAATAAGTGCCTTACTGAAATACATGTTCATAAATAATGCCAATATCTACATATAAATTATTTACATGTTAAAAATCTGATCATATCTGATACAATTTGGATTTTTTTTCTGGTGGTGCTCCGTAGAGTACTGATTTAGTGTCATTTCAGTTTGTATTGTGTGGTACAAAAATAAAGTTTATTTACTTAACATATCTTTATTGTTTTTGTGCTCTAGCTGCATATTAATTTCAGCATATTTTTTACTCCTTGTATTTCATCAACAAACCTTAGTATTATATACATTCTCATAAAATATGCTCTTTGACATTGACTGAAGCAGTTTCTAGCTCATTCTTGTTTCTTAGGTAGGAGTAAAATTGTATAGGGAAAGAAGAACACTTCTGACACAGCATTTCTGCACAGAATGTGCTTTAATCTAACTACGTAAAATGTATCCTCTAAAAACATCTTGAACTTTTGAAAACTATTTAAAAATAACAATTTGCCTACTGACTGATGGCACACACTTAAAGAAAACAGGAGTTCTCATTTTTTTTTCTTCATGAATGTTAAAGCACTTCAAGATCTCCTACGTTGCCTTGTATTCCATGTGTCACAAAGTCCGTGGGAGGATTTTCTCCTTACCATAACTTGCAGCTCCTTCTATCTTGAAGCAACCTAGAAAAAGGAAGGACACTAGTCTGTAAATATGTAAATTTAGCTTATTGTCAGTTAAGTGAAGATGGCTAGTATAACTAATAAATTATGGTTTGCAGCCTCAATAATAATTGAAGATTCTGAAGAAACAAACGGTTACGAAGTGTTTTAGCAATTTTGTATTATTAGACTTTTTTTTCCACAAAGTTCAGCAAAATTAATAATTTAAATGGTTTATTCTTGTAACAATTCAAATAACGGTTTTTGCAATTTTGATATCTTAGCAAGTTACATAAATTGAGGAAGATTAGCATAAGCTAAATGATTGTGAAGGGTGTTTAAAGCAATTGCTTCAACAAAAATTGAAATTAACATGGAAGATTGCAGTGCTATAACAGTTATTCTTGACAAAAACCCTTCACCTTTTCAACTAATAAGACAATTTGTGAACAGAAAATTTCAGTTCACCTTCAGTTTCTCTAGTTTTTGATCTACTACGTACAAGTTTTTAATATTCAGTGTGTAAAATGTGGGGATCCACGATTATCATTCCAGTAGAGGAACGGAATTTTACAAGTCTTTAATTGTTCATGTAGCTCCCAGCATTATTATGAATAGAAAGACCAAGAATCAAGCTAAAAGTTACGATTTGCTGTGCTCAGGACAAGTCTACAAAAGACTACAGTTGGTGGAATGTTAACACCACAAACCCAATTATCATATTTCAGTATCTTTAGGAGGACTTAACTTTTCTATGTAAGTATGCTTATTGTTATGTCATTTGTTATACTTACAACAAGTAAATGTCCACCCTTAGATTTGGTTATTAATGGTTGATCGCCTGTAG
This sequence comes from Teleogryllus occipitalis, assembly GCA_011170035.1. Classification (NCBI taxonomy): domain Eukaryota; kingdom Metazoa; phylum Arthropoda; class Insecta; order Orthoptera; family Gryllidae; genus Teleogryllus; species Teleogryllus occipitalis. The sequence goes on along the minus strand of BLKR01001185.1, from coordinate 73,691 downwards.
TGATTTCTATCTGGCCTTGTTTCCCACCAATATAATTGTGAGAAATCCTGAAGGAAAGAATGTTTTAAAAAACAGATTGTATTAAAATATTTCCTGCTTCAAATGGTAAGAAACTGTTAATAATATTCTAATAAGTACATTCCATGAAACATAAAGAACTTACGAAGAGGCATCCATTACTTTCACAGTTTGAGGTTTTTTGGTTATATCTATTAGGGTGGTTATGGCTTCTATCAAATTATCAACCTCTAATATCAGGTCTCCCTGAAATTGAAATATTTGAGTAAGTAATTTCTACTGGACTCAGGTTAACCCTGTAACTACTTTTTGATAGTAATATGAACATTTTACATATGATTATTTTACTAAAGAGGAAAGATCTTCCTTGTATGATCCTTCTTAAGGTACGTACCTTATCCTTTTTAAGGTCTGGGGGTATCCTGATTAAGACTAGGTTATCGGATTCAGTTGTGACTACTACTTCATGGACAGTATCAAGTGGAAGATTATGCTTCAATTTTGAAGTCTTTCCTTCTAGCAGGTACAAAGTTCGATTGGTGAGAAATAGAACTCTTTCACGAGGTTTGTAACCATGCCTATCGAACTTTGTTACAGATGCTGAATACTGAAATACATAAGTCTATTAAAAACAAAGTACAGTTTTAAAATATTAATGACTTATAAATGTCAGAACAAAAAATAACACTCAGCAAGTTTATAGTGGGTTCAAGCAGTATTAAAGAAAAATCATATAAATAAAATCTACATTATTTACTTTCAAAATTACTTCTATTGACAATTTTAGTCATGTTATTTGCTCTTTCTCAAACTGCTTGTTGTTGTTCACATTCAGCAACATAAATTGAAGTACTTCATATTTTTTGTCCTGACAATTTTTTAAACAGTTATTTATACAAAGATTTAAAATTGTCTACATAGTGTTGAATAGAAGATGTAATTTTAAAAAATTCACATAGTTTTGCTGATAAAATGTTTTAAAGAAGATCAGTGTTGTTATTGTTATTGCTATCTTATATTTTAGATGAAAATTACTTCTGAAGAAGAGGAAAAGGAAATTCTTTGAAATGCTGAGTAAGGAAAGTAAATGAATATAATGTTGTAATAAGTACATTTGAAGCAAATGAAGTGAAAATATGATGTTTTTAATCATCAAGTTTTAATTGTGTTTAATGTTTGGTGCGATTTTTTTCTCCCAGTGGTACTAATAACCAACTGTCTAAAAATTGTCAGGACAAAACGTACAAAATAGTAAATTAATGACAGTCTGGTAAATAATCTTATTAGTTGAACTGTTTCCAGTACTTCTTATACTCATTTCACAAATAATTTTTTTTTTCTTTTTGAATTAATAACAAAGAAAGTCAAAAACAAAACCAGAAACACTTCTTACCAAAATTTTTTCGTTGGATTGAAGCTGATTTAGCTCAAAGGATTGCCTCTGTGATTTATTTTCTTCTTTCAACCGATCCGTTGCAAATCGGCGAGGAACACTTTTGGCGTAGGACTTCTTTTTATCTGTGATGTAACAATAAAGACAATGAAATGTTCATTGCAATGAAACACTAATTGTACTTTGATGTATTGATGTTTGTAAAAAGGATGAATAAGGTTTTAAGATAAGAGGTCATCATCTGATATTTATCTGTCTACTGTACTTGTAATAAATATGTTAATAATTTAATCATACCCCACTGAGTTGAATAAGGAGTCTCTCAATAGAAATACACCAAAGATAAAACCGAATGGTTGCTAAAGAATCATAAGTTAATTTGCAGGGCAAGAAATGTTATTAATTTAGCAAATGTAGTATAAAACAATCCAGCAAAGTAGTTTACTAGTACAAACTTCGTGGATTAACAAGAAAGTGCTTATTTAAAATCATTATTGTTCTGATATGGCACTTTATATTCTGCTTGAAGAGTGCATACTTGTCAATGGCCACAATGTTTTTTTGTGAGCTGTACAAACCTGCACAAGAATGAAATGAGGTTGGGGTGGAGGGTTTGAGAAGACTAAAACTTTACCTTTAAAGAGGGATTCTGCCAAAATTTTCATTTCAAACTGCTTTTTGTCTTGTGGCTTGAGATTATCTCTATATTTCTTTGCAAGCCACAACTTGTGGAACTTGCGCAGATGTTCTGATGCCTGAAAAGATGCAAAGTACAGTATTATCAATATATATTGTAAGTTAAATAGCAATTCACTGGATTCTTACTTAAATCACTTACATACCTCTTTGCAAGATATTGGACATGGAGGCCAGCGATTATCTAATACTGATTTAGGCAGGTCCTTTGAAAGACGAATGAGGTACTGAGCTTTGGCAATTTCAATGAATTCTTTATTTATTGGCGTTTCTGGACCATTACGTGTAATAAATCCTTCAATAAATCTATGGAACACAAGAACCAGAAACCAATATTGTTAAAAACAAAACAGGAACTTAACAAAAATGTCAGAATAATTTGAAAGGAGATAAGAGAAATTTAGTCATACCTGCGAATGACTTGAGCAGCCTTTCTCCTCCTCTCCGCATCCCTCTTAGCCAAGAATCTTCTCACATATTTATTTATTGTGGTAACTGCTGCTTTCATTTTCAGAAACTTTAAACGTTGCTGCCTGCCTTTCCACCTTGATTGTATTATAGCAGCAATTTGGTGTTTCTTTACTTGGAATGCATCCTCAGTCTCAAAGAGAGTTTTGGGAAAGCGAATGAAAATCTTTGTCCTATGACAATGTAATAAGTGATAAAAACATTTTCAACAATGACTGGCTAATATGGTAATCAATTATAATACTGTAAGCAGTTGATTCAGTTCCAATTATGCAATACAAGATAATTTTTTGTAAAGTACTGGCAACACAGGAATAGTGTTTAGAAGAATATCTGAAATTTTATTCTATGTTTTGAAATATTAATTAGTTGAAAAAATAGATTAAACTCAGCAACTGTTTTGCAAATGCCATTCAATTAAGTAAAGTAAACCTCAGTTCATCTTAACTGCACAAAAGTGTCGTTGCATTGAATTTGATATGCAAGACATTTTGGCAAGTTCTTTTAGAGAAAATTTACTCGAAGTCATTTATGTTTTAATCTTAAGCCCTTAAAACATTTCAACGTACTTGCCCATCCTAAAGTCGTCACGTTGATAATTCAAGTGGTTCACCAGAGTTTGAACCCCTTCTTTAGCATCACCATTGAAATGAGGCCATGTTGCTGGGCAAAGACACTTGTACCGCCTAAGAAACAGCTCATATGGCCTACGGAAGGCAAAGCCAGCTCGGCGAACACGTAAATTCTCCATAAGGCCAAGGTATTTAACTTGGTGACTCACAACTTTCTCATCAAATATGCCTATTAGAAAAATACACCAGGTGATATCACAAAAAACAAACAAACAGGAAAATAATGTTTCTTATAACAATGTCTTTTGTGTGACAGTTCTATATAATTCAGTTATCTTTTTCTCAGTGTGATCTCTGGTTTCTTACTCTGCAAAGGTCACTTTCAGGCATGATTCAGTTTCAATGCATTCAATGTGACTTTTACTCCTAAATCTCAATTTGAAAGTTTGTGTATTTGTACCCTCAGAATTGAATGTAAAATGAAAGTTATAGGGGAAAAAGATGCATGATGTGCATTGTGTGCTAATGTAGGAAGAGAGAAATTCACAAAAATAAAAGTGTAAACTTACATTAAGAAAATATTCCAAATAAATTATGACAAAGTCTGAAGGAAGAACGATAACTGCTAAAAAAGGTCTCAAAATGCTTTCACTTAGGTCTTCAGATCAGACCTGATACTAATGTTAATCAAGTAAAATTATTTTTAGGAAATTTTAGCTCACCCATTAACTAAACCTTAATAAAAAAAATTTTAAAGATCTTAAAATCGTCTAATGCCAATCCTATTTATTCAAACACCATTAAGCAGGAAAATTCAATGTGTCTCTTCTGTTCTGTTCTCTCAGAAGCAAAGAAATAAAGATAAATACCTACCATTGAACTTGATTGAACTTATTTTACATTTTTGTGTTGATATGAGGAAAATTCATGTCTCAAACAAATTTCTTCAACTGAAGGAAGAAGAAGAAAGGAAGGAGAAAGAGGAAGAGAGAGATTGATCTATTGACTTAAATCTCCACAACCCATAAGAAAGATTGTATTGTATCAGAAAAGGAATATTGAAGTTATTACCGAAGAAAAAGAAGGGGAAAAAAAAAAAGAAAGAAAGAAAAAAGAAAAGAAAAAAAAGAGAGAGAGAGAGAAGAAGAGACCCCCTCCCACATCATTATTTGTTTGTGGTATTTTTATCTTTGACAAATGAAGACATGCTAGAGGATGAGTGATGAGATTGCACCTCTGACATAGCTGAAAAAATTATCAATATTGATCATAACTAATCTAGGGTTCATATATTGTTTTCAAAAAAATATGAGAGACATAATTTTTTTCTAAAAGTGTTGTGTTTTTAATAAAAGACACAATCCTAGCAATTGGAAGTTTTCTTGTACTTTATATTTTCATTATAACACTGGTTGACCGGGGTCGTGCCTTTGGGATCTAACTGTTTGTTTTCTGTTCAGGTGTAAAGGAAAAAGTGTTGTCAAAGGCACTTTTGCATTAATGATTAGGGCACACAAAAAAAATTGAAACTTCCCCATTATTTCGGTTTCTTTATCTTTTGATCATTTAAAGATCATATAGCAAAGAATAGACTATTTTAAAGAAAATTTAATTCTCTACAACTTTAACTACGAGGATATTGCTTTAAAACTAAGGGTTGAGGAGCTAAAAGGTAAAATTTACTGAAAAACAAGACAGTGTTTTTTTTTTTTTTAATTTTCAAGAAATAACTTTAAAGTCATTGAGAGTAGAAGAGTGAATATGAACAAATTCTTAGTCAATTTTGTCAGACTATTTTGAATGGAATAAGTTTTCACAAATTTCACATAAATTCACCCTTCGCGATAAATAAGTGAAAAAACTATTTTCACTTCCAACTTGCATTTGGAGTGGTAAGGATGTACAGTTATTAAAAAGTTTCCAGATCTACAAGATGTGCAGAGAACAGGAGGGCACTTCATAATAATAAAAGGGACTTTCTATTATTATTATTTCTATTATTATTATTATTATTATTATTATTATTATTATTATTATTATTATTATTATTATTATTATTATTATTATTATGAGTATTATCATCATCATCATCATCATCTTCCCCCCCCACATGATCTGAAGTAGAAAACTATAATTAGTATTTTTTGTCATGACACCCGAAAGTGAAAGAGGAGGAGGACAAAGCAAAATACAAAACATTTTGGTGTCTAGACCAAATTTTGCAGGGTGTATCTCAGAAAAATGGGAGAATTTTTAATTTTATGCGACATTTATGAACCCCAAGGGGTTGCCTATGAAGTATGTACTGCAAATCCTCGCTCTCGCTCCCCCCATAATGCACCAGTATATGCTTCATATGAAAGTATCAAGTTTAGTTAAGAAGATAAGTTGAGAGAGTTTGATAATAAAATACCTCCTCTTGTCCTTTGAGAATATGTAACTTGTGTGTATTACCAATTGTCCAACAATCTTCTCAAAATTACAATAATTCAATTATTAATTTTTGAACTTTTAATATACTTCTAATTACTCATTTCTTTGTATATTCAATTAAATTTAATATACAAGATGAAACATAGAAAAGCCAACCTGATGATTTGCTGTCATTGGGCTTGATGCAACGAATGTACGAAGGTTCCTTGCCCATGAGGATATCCATGAGCTTGTTGAGGCTGTTCTTGAACTGGGTAGCAGCTGTATCTGGGCGTCGCTTTGTGACGACATCACTTGCAGGGAAAACTGCCTATTCCAATACGCAACAAATTAATACTGAAATTGTTGTATTATATATTCATCACTAAAATCTACAGAATCAGCAATACCTTTATTATAGGATTTGTTGTTTCAGACATGGCATGTCTAAGATCTCTGAATAGCAGATCATTATTTTTATCCAGAAATCCTTGTACATTGTAGGTAACATCACCTGCATAATGTTTCAATTGAAACTCCTGCAAAATGAAAAACCAGATTATTACAATGTTTAATACATAGTCTTGCACATGAAATAGTAAGCAATTTACTTACATCTCTACCCATGATCTTTTGAGTTTTGGTGTCAGCTTTCTGATGACTAATGTAATGTGGATGATTGGAAAGATTAGCATTCATTTTTGATAAGAAACTCTTGTCTGTTGGATCACCAGGTCGAAGGCATTCCTCATCCATCAATGAAATAATCCCTGCACCAGAAAGAAAACCAATAGAGTTTCTTTCAAATAATGTTCAATATCTGTATAAAAATTTGAATTAGGTACCTTTGTGTTTTTCTTCTATTAAATCACAGATAACTTTGTTGTTGAAATATTCTACAGGTTCCCATTCTATGCCTTCTCTCAAATATTCTTCTTGCTCTGATTTGAGAGTCAACTCTATGAAGAGCTGCTGCAGTTTTTCATTGCAGAAGTTTATACAAAACTGCTCAAAGCTGAAAACCAAGGAAATCTTAGTAATAATCACTGAGTACATTTGACAATTATTCCAGAAATCAAGAGCATTAATTAAAGGATGTAGTTATTTGATGAATTATTATACACTGAATAAAGAACAAAAGAAACACCTTGACATAAAACACTAGCCAAGCAACATTCAAGCTGTGAGCCTGTATTGCTTGCTATAATAATAGTATTAATTTTTTTCAATAAAAAATTACACGGAATAGAATTTAACAATTTCCTCACCAAGAGCTTGAGTTTAATAATGATTGAGACTTTTCACAGCCTTGCTGATGCTACAAGTTTTCTCATATTCTTAATCCCTTCACAGAATCTATATTACTTACCGTCCAATGCATACAGAAATTGAAAGAAATCTATGCAGCCTCTAGCCATGTGAGAGGAGTATGGTTTTGTTGGATACCCAAAAACTCTGGACTTATCCAAAATCAAAGAAATTGTTTTGCTTTAGATTAATAAATGCAAATATTTGATTGTGTTAATCCACCTATTATCGTAATGTGTGTACCAACTAAATTCTCAGACACTGCTTATGATGAAGCTTACACCATGGCAAGGCTCCAAGGACAAGGAGTGAATTTTAGGTCATGGTAAGGCTTCATTCAATATTTGATGAAAACTAGAGGTGCTACAGAATGGCACATATTTTCTCGCAGTAAAGTTTTCTTATTTCCTTGGTACTGTACAGTCTCGTTCCTTCTTCTAGAGCAAAATGGTGTTTATGTCATCAGATAGGGTGGGTTTGGTAGTATTTCTACCAAAAATTCAAAGAAAAAATTTGGAGCCATTTATGAGAAAATTTTGTTTTATTTTCTAAATTGCAAATATTGCATGCACTATTGCATGAAAACTACTAACATTTTGAAAAAAATCTACATGACCTAAATGAAAGAGATTTATGGACAACAAATTTCATTTGTAGGAAAAATCTCTATCTTGAATTTTATACTTGTAGGGAAGACACCGAAAACAATTCAAACTTTTTGCAATTTTCGAAAATTCAGAGAAAACCGTGGAAATCGGACCTATGCCACTTGTATAAGTGTATTTTACTCTGTTCTTAAAAGAAATTTAAAGAAAAAATTAAGAGCCGATTTTGAGAAAATTTTGATAATGTCTGGGGGCTTCAAGTAAAGTAACACCAAATTTCAAAGAATGTTTTCGAAATCAATTTCCGCAGCATTACATAACTTTCTCTATACTACGTTTATTACTCCCGTATATATGCGAGAAAGTAAAAATTGTAATTTTTCCCTACGTCAAATATAAAATATACAGCAGTAATTGAAAGTAAAATTTCTCCAGACTGAAATTCAATGGCGGTTCGTGCTTAGTCCCACAGCCCCCAGATAATAGAAAAAAAATCTTACAATATGTTCGGAACATACATTTTCCAGTTAATGTCATTCAATATTCGAGATATTGCAGCAATATCGATGTATATGATATCTCAGGATATCAGAGGTATCACCACAAGTAGTAGACAAAATAAATTTACTATGCAGAAAATTCATCCATACACGTGTTTCGCGATTTTTTTCCATCATCAGTGGCTCCAAGTAACATCGATTGAACACCACATTAAGTAAACATAGTGATAGGTCCTACGATGGCGCCATTTTGTCTATCGTACGAGGTACGGAGACAGCTTAACAGTTCCATATTTTTGTCCCCTAATTTTTGAAGAGATTAAAACTCCACAAAGTCAGTCTAATTGTGTGTTCACTTCTACTTCTGCAATTGCTATATTTACTGTTTTGTAGGCAAATCTATAGAAACATTAAAAAGCGACTGTTTTGTATGTTTATGTGAATAAGGCTTAGTATTAAGTTACGTTTTAATAAGACTAAGTTGTTGTTCGTCACATTCACTTGAAAATCGGTATTTGCACATTTAAGAATGTAAATGTGAGAAGTCGAACGTAAGAACGTAAATGTTCTTCTGTAGCATTATTCACACATAGGTCTTCTCGTTATTTACTTGGAGTTCCAATCCAACAAGTTCCAAGGCAATACTGTTCGTAGGTTTTTACAAATTTATTTTTTAATATGTTAATAAGGATGCAAATTAAATGAAATCTGCTGCGCGGCGATTCACTTGTCGCATTCAACGCCACCAAATAATATATCTATTTGGGTGGCGTCGGTTTAATTCCCGACATACTAAGATGGCAGTGCTAAAACAAGTAAAAACGAGTTTTTGTAAATTTCTTAGAATTTTCTGGTCGTATCCGAAAACAAATTATCAATTCCCCACCAGGAGACCGAGACGCGTAGAATAACACTTTGTATGTCTCGATTGGTGCGTGGGAAGTGGCGTAACCGTGACGGAACCGCACATACGCGCGCACTTTCGGAGTTACTCTAATACCGTATACGAATATACGTAAGTATACGAGAAAGTAATAATTGTTCACATAATTATTATTAAATTTCTTCTCAACATACATAAAAGGTAAATCTTTCATAATACACATTTGAAGATTGGTGAAATGAAATGACTATGTATGTATATATAATGTCCCAATATTGGAGGGGGACCGTTGCACTCTCTTCCCCCTCCCTTCCGAATCTCGCTTCTGAAGCGAGGAGATGAAAGTTTCAAGTCACCAAAAATTCTTACTTTTTTCTTTCGGTTTCGTTTGCAGGATTTTCAGTGAATATCTAGCAGCAAGTTGTAGGGAACACAGCAAACGTTTTCGATTTGGAACTTATGTGTTGTTGGGATTACAATGAGGTGCGTCGGGCCGACCACAGAGAAGAAGGGAGGAGGGAAGGGACTGGCACTAGCGCTTCCCTGGGCATTTCTCGGAATCCAGCTCCATGTGCAGGCCTGGTGCAGAGAACGAACATAACCTCCGAACAATGCAGAGAACGAACATAACCTCGATAAGGCTAAAACAATTTCGGTTGATTGGAAGGCGATGGTCACCTTTTCTATACCTCTACAACTGATTTCTTTACAAGAACTAAACTAGTCCAAATTAAAGATTTTTAAAGAGGCTCAAAATACATCATACCATAGATGTGAAGTGTTATGAATTAATGATTTTTCCCGGACTTTTATCTTTCAGTGTGGGTTGGCATTTGCTGAAAGGAAATGTGCCAGCAGGTAGCGACAGTTGTGGGGAATAACTTGGTGAAATGTCTAAAAAAAAATGTGGAATTTTGGTCTGCTTTGATTCTTGTAAAGGAATCCCTCAATTCTAATTGGCTATTTATAGTATTACAAATACTTATTATAATAGTAAACTATTACTATATAGTATTACTAATACAATTCGTAAAAATAATACTATTACTAATAGTATTAGTAATACTATACTACTAATAGTAATACTATTACTTATAGTGTTACTAATAGTATTACTGGAACTATTATTTTGGGCAATGACTTTAGAGTCGCAAAAATGAAAAAAGTGAACATTTGGTCCCATGGAAAATTCTCTTTCAGCGTGCAGGATGCGTAACTTTGTTACCTGTTGCGCGTGAAAATCTCGAAGCCGTAGATGTCGAGAATGCCCATCTGGTTCTGGCGCGCTGCGGCCGGGCCCTGCAGCGAGGCGTTGACGCGCGCCACCAGCCAGCTGAAGAGGCGGTCGTAGACGGCCTTGGCCAGCGCGTCGCGCGCGTAGATGGCCGTGTCGCGCCCCAGCGGCGACGTTACCGTCTCTCCGCGCACCTGCGTACAGCCAAGTACTAACTAAAGTACTCCTACCCAAGTTCCACAACAACACACTAGTCTAATCCGACAATTTATGCCCTCCGTCATAAAGATTATTTCATGACAAATTATCAAAAATAAATTCCGAAGACAAATCACCAATTCGGGAACGTCGACTTCCGCCGGAGTCAGTAACTACTTGGCTGTCCGGGAGATGCCACGTCCTAGGCCCAGGTGCCAAGCTTCGTCAGGGCGCATTTCGCCCTGATTCGTCGCAGAATGGCGACCGAAACTTTCACACCTATGCCTAGGAGCATCGTCTCCCGGTCAGACAAATAGTTATTAAATCACAAATTTCCCTTGGTTCATTACCAACTAACACCATTCCGAATTAAACTTAAAAGAATTTATAAACCGATATTCCGTGCCTTTATAAAATTTATCAAACATTCCAGCATCATCCCAGTAGAAACTAGCAAAAATTCCAGCCACATAAGAATTTTTAAAAAATGTATCCTTTCTAATCGTTAAAAAATTGCGAATCTAGGTTCTCCTAGTGTCCTCGCTAGCTTTCAAATGTCAATCAAGTTTCGATTTTTTAAAACTATACAAACATGTGTAAATTGTAAAATTGATCGACGTAATTGAAGTAATGGAAAAGGGCAAATAAAGCAATGGAAAAGGGCAAATAAAGCAATGGAAAAGGGCAAATAAAGCAATGGAAAAGGGCAAATAAAGCAATGGAAAAGGGCAAATAAAGCAATGGAAAAGGGCAAATAAAGCAATGGAAAAGGGCAAATAAAGCAATGGAAAAGGGCAAATAAAGCAATGGAAAAGGGCAAATAAAGCAATGGAAAAGGGGAAATAAAGCAATGGAAAAGGGGAAATAAAGCAATGGAAAAGGGGAAATAAAGCAATGGAAAAGGGGAAATAAAGCAATGGAAAAGGGGAAATAAAGCAATGGAAAAGGGGAAATAAAGCAATGGAAAAGGGGAAATAAAGCAATGGAAAAGGGGAAATAAAGCAATGGAAAAGGGCAAATAAAGTAATGGAAAAGGGCAAATAAAGTAATGGAAAAGGGCAAATAAAGTAATGGAAAAAAGGAAATAAGTGCATGGCACACCTCTATGGTGCGGTGCTGCAGCGCGGCGCCGAGCAGCGGCACCTCGCAGCCCAGCAGGCGCGCCGCCGCCTCGGCCGCCTCCGGCTTCAGCACCTGCGCCACGCCCTCCTCCTCCGTGAAGCCTACGTTGCCCAGGTGCAGCACGGCCGCCACGATGGCCAGGAGCGCCTCCTGCTCCTCCGCGCCCAGCTCAACCACCTCCATGGCGCGGCGCACCTGACACACAACACACACTCGTTTGAAACAAGAACAAACGTTTAAATGTGCAACATACTTCATAATTTTTCAACATCTGAAAGGCCTAACAATGCGCTTCCACGTGTTTTTTTCACCGTTTGCCCAAGAGACTACAGTCCGATTAAAGAGGTAGTAACAAAATTGGACAAAAATATCTCTTAAGATTAATTTCTCTATAATATTACAAGTTGAATATATCTCGATAAATACCTTTAAAGGAAGTGGGGTAATTTTTAATTTAATCGATAGATTAATCTAGAATCTAAGTTCATAATAGATTCATCGAATCGTAATTAATAGCTCTTATTCACGGTGGAAAGAGGTGGGTGGGCTTCTCCGGCGCACCGATTTTTGCTCGAACTGTGCAGAACCGGAGTCACGAACGACGTGACCATAGTATGTCACTTCGTTTGAAAAGCCAGCCCAGACCCCGGCCGTCATGTTGTACGGGAAGCGAGAAATGTTGAAAGTGGTATAAATTTGCAACGGTAACCAACCAAAAATAACACTGTGTACAACATGCAATATTGAAAAGAAATACTTCGTAAATCTGCTTCAATGACTTGTAACAAGGTGATGATTTTGGTATCTGGCTGCATTTTAAATTCCCGCTAAAATTGTGACGCCAACTGGTATCTGAAGCTCATTGCCTGAAGCCGGATACGATGCGCAATAGCTCACACACATCTTTCCACCTTGCCCTTATCCTTTATCGTGTCCCACAAGAAGTAATCAACTCGCTAAACGAAATGTTAACTAAGTTGCCCAAGTTGAAACATTTTAGGCCCAGTACGCATATTCATGTCGACGACGAAGCTCCAGACTTAACATAAAATCCCCTCGAGTCTGTGACACTCCTAATAATTTCCTTCGAATCTGGTGCCGAAACACTTGGTTCCGGGGCGTCGCACCTGGGCCCACTGCGTGGCGTCCTCGTGCTCGGGCAGCCCCGCGCCCGCCCGCGCGCCGTGCGTGCAGTAGAAGTAGGTGTCGAGCGAGCGGCGCAGCTGCAAGCGCGCCAGGAGCGCGTCGTCGGCCCCCGCCAGGAGCTGGTAGAACACGTGGAAGTTGCGCTCGCCCGCCGCCTGGTGCACCACGCGGCTCTTCTCCAGCAGGTAGTTGAGGATGTGCCCGCCCACCGGCACGCCCTGCGAACCCACCAATGAATAGTGATGGTAGAATTTAGCACTTAAAATTTTAAAAAAATCGTATTTTGAAAACAAGGCTATGTCATTTTATAAAATTGTATAAATGAAGATTAGCATTTTGTACCTTTTGTTGAGAAGATGATTAAGGTAATGATTAAGATGATGACTCTGAGATAAAAAATTATCCTTTTCAGATTTTCCCATTAAAATCAAGAGAAACTAATTCAATATTTGTTCATTTGTGAACTTCAACAAATGTAACAGGGTAAGAGACTCGTGGCTCTTAGGCGTAGGGCCTTCCCGTGACCTTCTCCAAACAGCGAACTGAGGAGGCTGAGACCCCTTGAGATGACCCTGAGCGCTCAGCTTTCGGAATCAGTTTTTTTTAATTATTATTTTTTACTTTGTTTTGTCAGTTAAATCTTAATTATAACTTAATAAACATGACCACTCTCAAATTAAATGTTTTGAAACATTGAGGACGCATCGCTAATTAGAGAGCAATCGCGAAGGAAACCATAAAATGCAATTTAGCACTTATATATCAGATTTTCGATCATATCGCACTTTGTACGTGATTTCACATTTTATCACTCATTGAAAACTTTCAGACATTCTGCACAAATCGTCCAACGTACAATCACTATTTTTTTAGCGTTTGGTTAACATTTCGCACTTTTAGCAATATTGCTAAAATCTACCATCTCTACCACTTAATCAACTTCATCACGTTCCAATCTTTGTTATCATCTACATGGCAGACTGTCAAGACAACTCTGGATACCTCCTTTATGCTTTTGTTAAGAACGAGATGCGTGTAAATGCTGTCAAAAAAATCTCTAGTAAGAAGTGTTCATTAGGCTTCACACTGGAAATTCAGGGGAATATTTTGGAGCAAATCATTATATTTAGGAATCTTGGGCAATAACCAGTTCCGGAATACTGAATAACGGTGTAAATCTCTGCTTGTGAGAATAAATTCTTTGGGAAAAATAAATAAATAAGAACTGGTACAATAATTGAAATTTACAAAAGCTTGATAAGGCCAGAAATGACTGGGAAGAGATGCAACATTTCCAGATGTGTCAAGGGATAACGACCGAAGAAATAGAAGGCGGCGAATATTTTAAGCCCATCTACAAATTTTAAAACTGAGTAGCAGTTTCAAAATGTTGAGGGTACAGTCACCAGAAACAGGTTCTGCCTCAGTAGTAGCAACTTCAAGCAAAACATTTGAAAAATAAAAATTGGGAGCTTCTCGCTTTCTTCAACTTTTAGAACGTGGAGCTTATATCTCTCAGTGGCAGTGTCAAGGTGTACAACTAAAAAAATGTATTTCCTTTTCCCTTTTTTATACATACAAAATAAGTTGAAAACATTTTATTAAGATTGGCTTTGCAGTAATGTATCATGCATTTTTTGCCTTCAAATGTTTCAAGTATTTTTAGGGGTAGAATATCTAGTGGCCATTACCGAGTCGAGAATTTGAAGATAACCAAAATTTTGAAATTTTCAAGTGGCCAGTACAGAATCAAAATAGGGTTTTTAAAATTAATAATATAAGAAATTGAAACTACAGATACTGATATTTTTTAGCCAAGGGTTATATCTATTCTTGGAGAGGTACACGTAAGCTTATCCCCATTATGATCACAGAATTTGGTGTTTTAGATCAATAATTTTAAGCACGCTATAACAATGCAAAATAGCCACTACCGCTGTTTCACATTAATTGGCATTTAGTTATCAATCCTTGATTTTTTTGTATTACTGCACAATCGTATACTTTAAGACACCAACTTCTCCAGAGATAGTGATGAAGGACCAAGTCTATAAATAATACAACATTTAACAATGTCCCTTAGTATGAATGTCGAGACGCGCCAATCATCCTAACAATACATTTTATCCACGAGATGTTGCGAATGTCTCGCGAATGCGAAGAAGAAATACCCATGACCACAGAACATCCATTCTTACACAATGAAGTAGATTTCGTCAAGATACTTTTTGAGATATCATGTAAGCAAAATGGTAAGACTATAAACAAATACACAATAAAAAAAGTACATTCGTTTCAAGATTCCTGAAAGACGAGATAATCAACAAATCCTTTGGGAAATCTATTCATTTATCATAGGCTGACAAAATTTAACAATTCAATCTGGACTCACTCAAAAATCCAGTCAATTATCCAAGAGAACATGCATTACGAGGATTACATTTTAAAACTAAGTTCAAGCAGGTTTATTGCTGAAATGAAATGGCACATTATTCTACACGTCAGCCTGTTCTCAGAAGCAAAGCGTCAAGGGACTCAACGACGGCTTGCGTATCCTCGCACGCAACGGTACCTTTGTGAAACATAATACACCGAGCAAAAGGCCTGCAGGAGCTCGAGGTTACTCTCCGAACCTATTGTGTCACGTGACAAACAGCGTTCAGAAAGGCGTATGACGCAAAAGGCAGAGAGAGTCGCCACGAAAGGAAGAAGGCCCGGTGCTGGCCCGGCGATTGAGCGGAGGCGTGCGCGGAATGATCTGCGCAAGTGGGCAGTGGGCAGTGGACGCTAGCGCAGCACCGCGCATGGTGGAAATACATGGGTGGGTTCCTCCGATTTTAGCTGATTCTGCGCATCACCAGTTTGCGTCACGAACCACGTGACCACAGCACGGGCACTTCCGTTTGAAAAGCCATACCCGACGCTGGCCGCCATGTTGCATGGAGAGCGAGAAGTGTTGAGAAACATTTTGAAAGTGGTACAAAATGACAATTTTCGACGGTAACCAACCAAAAATAACGCAATGAAGGTGTACAAGATGCAATATTTAAAAGAAATGTTTCATAAATCTGTTTCAACGTCTTGTAATGATATGATAATTTTGGGATCTGTCTGCGTTTAAAATTCCAGCTAATATTGTGACGCAAACTGATGTCAGATGCTCATTGGCTGAAGTTGGATACAATGTGCAAGAGCTCCCCCTGGCACCGCGGGGAAGGCGGTCGCCGCTAGAGATGCGATATCGATGTCGATATTTTCGAAACATCGATTTTATTACACTCAATTTATTTACCATCGATTTACAAAAGCCGGTGCTTTTTATCATTGGTGTTTTGAAGTGGTTGATATTTTATTTTTGAATTAAAAATATATAAATTAAAATTACAATAATAATTTAAACAATCTTCAGATCAAAGTTGCCAAGAGAGAAAAATAAGTTAGTCCAATGTTTGTTAATAAATGTAGTTTTTTTGTTTCATCCAATAAGGTAATAAAGTTGGTTAATTTTTCTGCAAGTTTTTAAACTTTGTTTAATCACCTAAATATCAATTACAAATTAATTAAATACGACCACAGTGACATGAAATCGCAACCCGCGCCTCGCATGCGAAACCTGCTGTTAGAAGTAACTAAAATGGTTTTGCAAACATTGATTGTTAAAAACATCCGAGGTTTTGGGTCGATATATTTTGAGATATCAGGTGAGGAAAATGGTGAGACTATAAACAAATACACAATAAAAAGGTACATTCGTTTCAAGATTCCGGAAAGTTGAGATAATCTATAACGCAAATCGATTCATTTATCATAGGCTGACGAAGTTTAACAATTCAATCCGGACTCACTCAAAAATCCAGTCAATTATCCAAGAGAACATCGGTGTATCGAATCATTGCTGTTTTCTTTTCGACTTTGCATCCCTAGTCGCCACACCAGGGCCGGCCGAAGAGCACGTAGCAAACACATTCATAAAAACTTTGCGTCATTAGAGACAAATATATCGAGTTAATTTAATGACTAGCTGAACCTGTTCGATTACAGCGCACTAAAGAAAGACCTGTAGAAAAGATGACAGAAAAGTGCTTCAGTGAAGCTTTACTTACAAAGCGACCACTGTTGGTTCCGTGAAACAAGTGATATTTACAAGCGTAGTTTCTTAATGGGGGGGGGGATATTATGTTTTATACAAAATGGTCTATTACTACCAGACATCGGATGTTAAGGAAAATGTTTATTATAACGTAAGCGAATGACAAGATTTTTAGGATACGAGCACGAATTATGAAAAACGAAACATTTTGACTATGTTTAATTTTTGACGTACGTGACTTTTCAGAATTATTTACCATTAAAAATTTTTTAAATATCTACATCGCCTCTTGGGTAAAACTACACGTTTAAAACCTTGTCAGTTTTAGAGCTACCAATAATTGTCTATCGGTAACGATCCTCTATTTTCTTGTGTAAGCTCAAAATGTTATTTAGATATGCGAGACACGTACTATGTCTTAAAAACGCAAGTATTCCGTTTTTTTTCGCACAATAAAATAATTAAAAAAAACACACCCACCCACAACAACAACCACCACCAAAGCGACGGGTCTCGGGAGAGCGCTGGGCTCAGATTCCGGACGTAACCCACACTCTTGCGTGTTACGTCGATAATC
The DNA here is from genome assembly GCA_011170035.1 of Teleogryllus occipitalis. NCBI lineage: Eukaryota > Metazoa > Arthropoda > Insecta > Orthoptera > Gryllidae > Teleogryllus > Teleogryllus occipitalis. Next base: position 56,469 of record BLKR01001185.1, on the reverse strand, counting down.
CCGACTTCCGACATTGATACCGCACCAACGTTCTCCTAGGAAGGTAAGGTTCTCTTAATTTAAAGAATTAAATGTAGGGCCACTTTCATATCCCCCATCTTATTAAAATAAATGAAACTGAAATGGGACGAAAAGCCAGGATATCACATCTTAGGCCACGGTTTATAGTTACTTTATTTCCTGGTCCCCTGTCCTCTGATTTCCTCGAGAACGAAACTAAGGCACAGAGCGAATGTTTTTTTACGTCACCAATTTTAATTTTAACTAAAGAAAATTTGTTGTACTCTGTACTAACAATTTTCCTAAACATTGTATCTTAAAAGAGATAAACTAATAAAATTGTTATTAAGCGTCTGGTTGATGGTCGGACAGAGGGGTGGTAGTTAATAGGGATATAATATCAGGATTCGGTATTAAATTTCCACTAGTATCAATTGTTAACGTTATAAATATTAACAATACGTCAACAAATAAATACATTTGATATCTAACATAAATGAGTATTTATAAGTTAACATGAAGTCCGCTTGACACTATAACTGAAGCCCCCCTCCCCTCTCCCAAAAAATCCTGAATGCGCCTCTGCAAAAAATTAACACCTTTGAACGACAAAATGGTTGATCAAATAGAAAATAAAATAAAAGATTACTCATACAGAGATATCTAGAGTTCCTATCTCTCAGGGAGATTGATTGGTTTCAGATAACAGATACATTTCACGAATCCTCAAAGTTTCGCAGGGCGCGATTGATGTGTACTCAGGAATCAAATATTATGGAAAAGGGAAGAGAGTACGACGCAGCGTGCGCACATGGCCGAGGGCCCCTGAAAATTTTTTAAGTGGTCTCGAAGTCTTATATAATAAAATATTTTATTTACATACAACGTTCAGTCCCTGTTTTCCCTTTTGTAAACCGAGTTCGGGAAATTTTTTCCGATCCCTGAGGAGAGGCCCTCCAAGCAATCTGCCAACTGTGTAAACTGTCTAACATAAAATCAATGGTATTTATTAATTGTATCAATAATAACTTTATTCACATTGTAATAATTCCTCGAATAGAAAATATGCTATATGTATACTACTATACAATTTATTTACAATGTCCTTTGATAGATCATCAGCTGTTACAGTGTCATCGAATCAGGAGCTTAAACGTCACTATGACGACGTTCAATCTCCCGATTTGATGTCACCGTAACAGCTGATTAACTGTCAAAGGGTACTGTAAATAAATCGAAGTATAAATAAATGACAAAGAAATATACTTGCTCTCCCTCTTCTTTGAGGCTGCACATGCCTATGATCATGAAAAGAGCAAGAAGCATGGAATTGAATATTTTTGTTTGCGAGTTTTTAAAACGTGCTTTGTTGCACAGGGGCAGAAAGCTGATATTATGTAGTTAGAAAGTAATTAAAACGGTGTTATAACTATCTTTCTAAGGTGTTTAACATAATTGCAAATAGCACAATGAGACCGCAAGTCCGCTTCCCATTTTCTCAAAACCTTCATTAAACAACCACCCAATTAACGGCCAATTATTCACCAGAACCAGCAGTGACCGCTCAAGACAGGTCTCACACCGGCATTGAGCTTCCCGATAATTTACTCGATCAGTGGGCAGGAGCCCTAACCTTCGATTACGTTTGTGCGGAATTCTTGCTTCGGGGTCGGAGTCACAACACAATTATGCGCCGAGAGCTAGTGTACACGGAGCAGTGACAGATTGTGACAAGCACGTGTACAATGCATGTTGAATCGAATCCACGAGTTTTCCTTCATCGCCAAATTGAAACGTCTCCAGGAACGTTTTGGTACACTTAAAATATTTTTTTGAATGCCATCATTATAAATGACCTGTTCTATAGCAAGAATGTTCACATTCGGGCATTTTACGGCACAAATTATGACGTATTAGCATTTTACGGCACAAATGATTGCCTCATAACACATTCAGCCAATCGCAGCAAGAAAAACATACGGAGGTGGAGGTAAAAGAACAGCTGGCCACCGTTTCCTCGCATAGATGTCAAATATCGGAGACGTCACAAGAGAGTTGTTTCGCAAAATTAAGTTTGTTTCTCTTATTAATTTATAATGTTATACAAAACAAAATAGCGTATGCAACTCCTTTATAATGTTGCCTTATTGTATTCGTACAAATCTGAAAACTGGCTTCTAGCGTCGCTCGTTTACAAAACGTTCTCGTGCAATAAAGCTGAACATTATAAACTAATTGCATAAACATTACATTAGTGATACGAGAGGCTAAGAGCGAGTACCGACTCAGCGCTTCGGCCCGAAGGGTCGCGGGTTCGAGTCCCGCCTTGGGCATGGTTGTTTGTCCCTTGACTTTGTATGTGTTGTCGCGGAGGGCCTCGCGTTCTGCTGACCCCAGATCAGAGGATCCCGCAAATGTGTTGGTCTAATGTATGGTCGAATATGCGTCCCATCGTGACGTAAAGGGTATTCAGCTGTTGGCTGGATAAAAGCCCTAGGGAAGAAAAAAAACCTACCACCTTTGCGAACATGAGTCGCCATCAGCTGGAAGGCAAGTTCAGAAAGCTTATGAAATAATATTGAAACGAATATTGCGTTATCTGCCGGTACCACCACAAACTGCCTGTATGCGCGGATTGCGACATCTTCCGGCGGCCCTTTAACTAGATGGTCTCAGAGTGTTCGCGGCGCATATCGCAAAGTCTAGAAAATTCTCGACGGCGCCCGCCAAGTATAAATACGCGACGGTCAGCGACCGCGAGTCAGTCTTAAGTGGAAGCTGAGCTGTGAAGTGCGTGCATCGCGGTGAATAGCAGTGCAGTGATTGTGCTCAGTGACATGAACCGTGGCCAGCGCCGTGAACTGTGGTCAGTGCAGTGGACTGTGGCCAGTGCATCGAACAGTGGTCAGTGCTTAGGACTGTGCGACAGTGCAAGAGGAGTGAACAGTGAAAATAAATAATCAGGAGAAGTGCAGTGTAAATAAATAATCAGGAGAAGTGTGCCGTATAAAGAATAATCAAGTGAAGACAACCTGTACATAAATTAAGTGTTTTCAGTGATTGTGTTAAGAAACAAAAACGTTTTTGTTAAAATAATACCAGAGTTTTAATTCACCACCTAGTACCGTAACAATATATTTTCCCGTCCAATCTTGCAGTAGTGTGCTTGCGAAAGGTACCTGGAAGTCGAAGGCGATGTCCATGTACTTTCCGAAGCGGCTAGAGTTGTCATTGCGGTTGGTCTTGGCGTTGCCGAAGGCCTCTAGCAGCGGGTTGCTCTGCAGCAGCTTGTCCTTGACGTTGTCGACGGTGCTCGTGTGGCCCGACGCCTCCGCTACGAACTCCAGCACCTTCTTGGACGCCTCCGTCTTCCCGCTGCCCGACTCACCTGCGTGACGAAACAGCATTAGTTTCAGCTTTTTGTAAAGGAAAGCACACGTGAAATTTAAGTTTACCTTCGGAAGAGAAACAGAGTATTAAGAACTTAGAACTCCTGTGGAAAATGGTGGCCCTATGGCCGCTGCGGGCACACGGGTTGTCACCGGTATGTATGGTCGATTTAAACACAATGGCACTTCAAGGTCACGAGCTGGTAGGAGAGGGGAACCTTGCCATTCAATCGGGAGCTCCAATACCAAAAATGTAAGTCGTAACGAAGTTCCCGATTGAATGATAATGTCCCCCTTTCCGACCAGTTGAAATGCCCGCTCTGCTTACATCGGAGTCATAGCGATTCTTCAAGCACATATCTCGTAAAAGTAGGTGCTTAGAGTTGGTCAGCTACCGTCCGTTCAATCTGACGCAATTGTTTCGAACCATTCTCTCAGGCTTCCGGGCACGTAATACTATAGTACTATTCTCACATGACATAATTAGCGAATAGTCTCTCATTTTCGCAACGCGTCTCTTAAAGTCTTTTTTGGGCATCGAGAGTGCGTATATATCTGGAATAATCCTCCGTTAAGTTTTGTCTTTTGTCTCTTAGGGTCCCAGTCAATGTCTGATCTCTTCGGCCAGGAGCTGGGCGCCGTTAGTAAACGGAGTTACCAGACTGTTATCCATCCGGGAATCCGCGGTGTCTCGCGTTCTCAACTTGAGACTTCACGCAGCGTTGTTAAGTTATTCGGCTAACGACGCCGGTAGGGAGGGTGTCCGCAGCGGTGTTCACGAGACAATTAATGTTTGTAGTCGACACAGAATTGTCATAGGTAATAACACGAGTGCTTTGGAAAATATCGATAAATTCCCGACTCGCAAAACGAGAAGCGACGAACTTATGTTATAGAACATACACGATTTATTGGACATCGACCTAGCGATCATAGTATACCGCCTCCTAAGATAGACGAGTCACAGTTTATGAGTGGCCAGTTTGGAGAAGCAATAAGAAAAATCTGATAGAAAAAGTCCACAACGCAGCAAAAAGTCAAGCTTCTGTCTTCACCCATTGATTCTCACGTTCTAATCCAATAAATCTAAATAAAATGCACACACGGTGGCAATTTCCCACACAACCTGTCAAGTGTCTTGGTGTGGATCGTGATCGTCGTATAACCCGGGAATACCACAGCAACCAAATAAAACAAAAGGCCAAAGGAAAACTCTTGACTTTACCGTCTACTAAACCAAAAGTCTACTATAAGATTAAGAATTACTTGATGTTATATAAAACCATTATTCGCCCAATCATCACCTACGCTTTCCCCATTTCGTTTACGGGTTCAACTACCATCAAAATTCCCGGAACGTTCCAAAATAAGGTACATAGAAAAATTACAAACGCTCTCTTATTTGTGTGCATTTCCAAATTACATAGATCTAGGAATCCAAACAATGTACTCTTTCTTACAACATATAAATACATCATTTCCCCACAACTTTTCGATAATTTCCAAGCGTAAATGCAAAAATCAAGGAATCCGTAAATCCACGCATCGAAGATATTTCCACGCAAAGCAATAAACTAGCAACATATTCATAAAACTCCCTTTCCCTTTTCTTCCAACTAAAACTAATTAAATAGAAAATTTATGTCCTCTGTATCTCTCAAGGCCCAAGAAGAACCTGAATGACCCTTGGTCTAAAAGTGAAGGCAATGTTCAATTCTACGTTTCTGTGCGAGGGTCTTTTTTACAGCACGAAATTTATAAAAAACGAGTAAAGAAATAGATTATCTGTTGAACATTTAGACAACTGTATTCGAATCGCAACCACTACCTCCAACACTGAACTTACTGTTTGTTAACAAAATATAGCGCCATATTTCTCATTTAAGTTAAGTACCTTGAGGAAAATTGTTACTACATTTCTGATTTATTACTAAAGACTTCAGTTGTTTTTTTCTAATGCATAGTTCCATTTCAATTTCTTTTCGATAGGTGAAGTTTTAATAAAAAAAATATTTTATATTTACTGTAAATGTATGTTAATGGCAATAAACAAATGTAAGATTCGAAAACAGTTTTATTTCCCTCTTGGTTTCTTTTGGTAAGTCACAATAGAATTTAATAACCGTACGATTGCTCCGAAGCTTTAAAAGATCGCGACAATTGCTTAGTCTGACTTGCGAGTATAAGAAAATAGCATACGGTTGGTCTTTTAAAAAGGTCGCAATGGGGTTCCAATTCTCTAATCCTTGTTTTTATTTTATGTTTACTTTTCTAAATATGGATCCAAATTATCGAGAGAGTACCAGATGAGGAGCAATCACTAATAGATTGAGAAATGATGTCATTCATGCACTTCTTTATTTTGGAACAGGCAATAAAAAATGCCGAAACTTACTACTTTTAGTCTTTAAATACTTACATATGCATCTTTTTAAACCAAACTAAATATGGAATTACGCACTTTAAGTACATAAAACTATATTTTCTAGAAGTAGAAAAATCTTTAATGTGATGAAAAAATAAAAATTGTATAAAAAAAGTTAGTTTAAACACCTCTATACTTTAAAAAAATGTTGACTGTGGCAAAATCAGTGAAAAGGGATCTCATAAGAAATGTATGAAATTACTTACGCCAAGATCAAACAATTCTTTCGCGCTAAATAGGTTGAACAGAGATTACACCATTGATATCGACACCACCTCGCCCCCTTCCTACAAATTAATATTGTTTCCCTTAACTTTGGCACATTGAAACTTCCTACTTCAAAGTGTCCGAGTGTTGAGAGATCGTGTGGAGAGGTGGAAGGATGTGCGTGAGCGCCGTGCAGCTGCAGCTCTCACCTGAGATGAGGATGCATTGCGGCCGGTTCTCGTCCGTCAGCGACCGGTACGCCGTGTCCGCGATGGCGAAACTGCAACACACATTTCACCTGCAGAACACTGGGCGAATACTGTCATCCCTAAAACATCCTCCAGGCCACATACATTTTAACTGATTTACTTCGTTTTGAAACTAAATACGCTTTTTAAATGTCACTAGTATTTTTTTATGAAATGTATATTTACATTTTTTAAAAACCTTCAAAAGTCTAATTCATTTGTGGTATAGTTTGTTAAATTCGCAATTTAACTTTTCGTTCGAGATCAATTTCGAAATGTTTCTGAGTGGTCGGCCGCGTGGCGCTGGGCGCAGGCGTGACCGAGTGCGCAGACTTAAGGGATGTGTTCGTCTTCCGTGAAAGAGATGTATGTTTTCAGTTGTGTTTATGGAAAAGGGAGGCCAGAATTCCATGTATCATCACCTCTAAACTCTTGTCATTCTCTAAATCGTACTAGGTAACTTAAGTTTGCCAATTGTAGCGATTCTTTTCAGTCCCGTAAAACAGCGCTAAGTGAACGGGTCCTTCATCCCCCCAAACGGGTCCCCCAAAAAAGGTAGTACAAACTACAACATGCGCCTACTGTTTATCTCGAAACATTTATGCTAAATCTAGACTAAGATTGACTCAAGAGCTATCTCAGTGTGTTGTTATTATATTATTATATTATATTATTATTATTATTGTTATTATTGTTATTATTGTTATTATTATTATTATTATTATTATTATTATTATTATTATTATTATTATTATTGCCTTAGACGTTGACATTCGGAAGCTGGGGTTGCCAGTTGGGAAAAGTCGAAAGGTAGTTCCACATCTCATCGTACTCTTGTTTTCTAATTTATTCTGTCTGAGCTAGCTTCTCGGTTTGCTCCACCCTTTTCCCAGGTGCCGTCTATTGGCGCCTACAAACGTTTTCCACATTTTCTAAATTTTCATTCCCCTAAAGATAGAACAGAAATATATCTCTAAGAAAATTATAGAAGAATAAAAACTTTTCCTACATTCATATATTTGTCGAAAAATTTGAAGCCTTTTTTTTTTTGGTTCAGAAAATGGCGTTTGATAATTTTTGGAAATGTTCTATTTGGAGCTCATTCACACAGAAAGCTTTTGAGTTTTCTAGAAACATAAGTAGGGGGCGGAATTTTAATGAAATGTCATTTTTTCTTTTCGCTTTAAGGAAATGCCGTTTAGTATAGAAATTCATTTTATGTTATGACTAAAGGAAATAACCCATTTTCATATTCAACCCATAGGTCATTTTTTGTTGCATTTTTCGTCGATTTTGACTAACAAGTTATTTTTTACCTCTTTCTATCATTCTGAATGCATTTTTCGACGATTTCATCGATTTTAATATCATTTTAATGGTACTTCAAATAATATTTACGAGATGCAACAAACGTTCTCCATAGAATTCCTGAGCACCTGTACCTGGTAGCCTATTCGATTTTTTCGCTCAGAAGTTGTAATGTCATGTGGGTATGTAATCTATAGTTCCCGTGACACCTGTCAGTGCTATTGACGGTTCAACCGATTTCTAAAGACAGACATTCTGATTGAGAACATTCCAAAATAGCACGAACTTTCCCGTACTATTTCGTTTCCTAAACTCCTTAGCCTACGCTAGCTAATCGTTTTTGCCCCGCCCTCTTCCTAGCTGTAACCTATAGGCGCCTAAATTAATTTTTTCAATGTTTCCCCCTTTCCCAATAGCGGAATGAAATATGACTTTCATAACATCATATCTAAGAGTGAAGCCTGTTTTTTATAGATATATTTTCAACTTTTGTATTTTTCAAAAATTCAAGTGGAGTGTGTGGCATTTCGTTGAACACTTGAAATAATGTCGAAGTCAAATGTCACTTGTAAATGACAAATTTCTTTGAGGGTCTTTTTCTCTATCCGAGGGAAAAAATAAAGAATTTGGAGCCATTTTTGAGCAAATTTTGAAACTTTCACCAACTGACCGCGACACCAGTCATCGTTCGAGGAATCAATTTTTGTGAAAATCCTCAGTATAGTTTAGCCGCTAGTGTTCACAGACGGAAGGACGTTTTGCCATAAAACAAATTTTCAGTATCAAAGATCATAATACGAGGATTCTGACCACACAGCGTGTAGAGAATGTAATTTATCACATACCAACAAGATTTAACCACCGTTTCTTTACCTGGGCCCGACAACGAGTTTTTTTCTGTAAAAAAAAATGCCGCTTTTTCCGCAGCATTACAATACTTTATACTTCTGAATAAGCAGTGTGTGAGAAAATACAAAAAAAATAATGTAAATCCTCGTGCTTTTTTGCTAATTGTAAAAGAAAACTTGTTATTTTTATTAAAATATAAGATATTGGCTACATTTCCATTAACTGACATTAACTTTCATTCATTCATTAACATTAACATTCAGTGGGAAATACAATTATTCAAATTATCGTTTCCATGTTGTCGCGGCAGGAAGTAATAAGAGCCAAAATTTATTGCTTATTTATCTTTGAAAATAGATTTTATTACATGGGAGTTTTTTTGTTGTTTTTTCTCCCTTTCAAAATTCAAAATTTAAGTAGTATATGACTTAGTGTAGGGATCACAGAATTTTGAAAATGTGCACACAATTCACTTTTCCCCATAGCACGTCATACGCAGTTTTTAACTGTTTTTTGACGTAAAATAAAATAAAATAAAAAAAATAAACTTCAAAATTAACAGTAAATTAAATAAGCTGCGTCCCCCTTCAAAAGTTATTCCATGGATCTCTAAGTACCAGGGTAGCGGTTATATGAAATCTTACACATTAAGAAAACTGGAGAATTTGTTTAGCCACCTCGTTTTATTAATGTAATTGTTCTAAAAAAGTAGTTCCAAACAGGTGAAGAAAAAATTTTGGGGAAAAAAAGTTTTTCGCGTAATTTTTGCTAGAAGTAATGGCAATTTATATTTTTTCTCAAAAAACGGCTAAAGGAAAGAACACTTAAAACTAACGCAAATATTTTCATTGAACTCTGAATTTTCGAAAATTCCAAATGTTAGAATTAATACGCGAAAGAACATACTGTTGTAGAACTACAAGTTCTATTCTCTTATTAGGGGACTAAAAAAATTGGGAAAATGTGAAAAAATGTCTTCTAGATGCCGATAGGTAGCAGATAGGAAGAGGGTAAAGGCAAAACCGAAAATCTAGCCCGGACGAAATAGATTAGGACACGACAAACTGTGCGCGATTCTGTAGCACCACTATTTATCTACTCCAATAGTACACAAGTACATATAGTACATAAGTAGTATAGAGTTACGTAACACTGCAGCGATAAACGGCCATTTCTCAACAAAAAAATGTATTTTAGATCGCTGATATCGGAAACGAGAATCATTCTTGAATTTGTAGTAAATTACTTCCTCTAACAAGTTGTGTTGTCAGAATCTACGTTTTGTGTGTTCTTCAAACAGAAAAATTCGTTTACAGAAAAACGTCTGATCTTTTGTCCTTCCGTCTGACGGACGCTAGCGGATAGACCGCGAGCAGGATTTATACCAAACTTTATATTCAGTGTAAATCTCGATGAAATCGTTGTCCCTTGAATTTGAGGGGTATATTTTGATTTTTTGGGGTACTTCACATGAAGCCTCAAGGACATTTGCAATTTATTCTCCAAAATTGCACCAAATTTTTGAATTTATTGTTTTTATTAGATACTGCAAAGTATGCGATGAAAATGGGGCAAATGTGATTTTCGTTGAATTCCCTGTTGTTTTTTTAAATTTTAATAGAAAAAAATCTGATTCTTCCTGCATTTTCTGAATTTAAGACTATGATTTTTCTTGTGAATGAAATATCTTCTTCAAAGTTAGACCTTTAAATGTGATCATATTCGATTTTTTTTAAAAAAATTAGTAGTTTTTTTAAGGGTTTCGCGAAATTCTGCGTGAAATAAAGAAATTTTAAAAACATTCTCCAAAACGGCTACAACTTTTTCTTTATTTTTTGCACGGATTGTGCCAACTGCAATGCTTAACACGTCCTAAACGCCATGTTGATATATTCTTTTGATTTTTCAAGAATTACAGAATTTACGTTTTTTAAAATATGTCTACCGTTGTTAATATTTGCATTATGGACATGTTTATTCATTATTGCATTTGTGAGGATAAGCGCTTGAAACTATTTTATATGACATTTCTCAAAAACTCAATTTTTTCCCCTGAGAAAATGAGCTCAAAATTGCGTCTTTTCAGAAACGCTCAAATACTTTCTCATACATTCTGTTCCAATTTTTTAAAATGTAAATTTGCAAGTATGACCTTGTTTTACCAGTCTGTAATATTCTTAATGTCAAACTTCAATTCTAGTATTAGGGGAATGAAGATATGAGAAAATACGAAAAAGTACCTTTTAGGCGTCGGTATGGGGTAGCCGGAAAGCGGGTGTGCTAAAACCGAAAGGCTATCATAGTCCCTAGAGATTAGAAAATTCACTAGTGCCAGAAATCTAAGCAATTCTGTAGCACCACTAGATTTAATTGAATCAAATAAATACGTATATCAGTAATTTATTACAGAGTTCAAAATTAAACTAACTAGTGGTGCTAAAACAGCACCTACTTTCTCGCCCGAACTTTCATGCAAAATCACGCTAAAAGTACTCAAATTTTTGAAAAATTGTATATGACCTTATTTCAAAATCTATCTTTATGGAATCAAAATCTTATCTTAAGGATTTCATTAACCAAACATTTTTCTATCTTCATAATTGTAGTTTTAGGAAGACGCTGAAGAAATTTTCAATATTTACAATTTTCGAAAAATCGGGATTTTCAACGAACATGAGACCTGCACTATTCTCTTAAACGTCCTTCACACTATCCAACAACAAAATTGAATTGAAAATGTTCAATGAGGCTTTTTTTGAAAATGTTCCAGGGCCTTCATGTAAAGTACCCCCCAAATTTAAAATATCTGTTTCAAACGCAAGAGGCCGCGACATCAGCCAGATCGATTGGAGAATCTCAATTTTGGAGAAAATTGACTGTATGGTTTAGCCGCTAGCGTTGTTCACAGACAAACTGACGTTTTGCCGTCATTCGATTTTTCGGTATCAACGAACGACAAAACGGATTCTGGCCTCAGCAGTTGTGAGAGGATTTGTTTTTCATCTAAATTTAGCAAGTGGATTTATCCACTTTTTCGTTTCCAGGGCCTTGTAATAAGAGTTATGTCGAAAATGCGCCGAGTTTTCGCGCAGCATTACATAACTTTTTCTCTATTCCGTAGCGAGAAAGTGAAAATGTACTACATTTTACCTAGATTTTTACGCTCGTTTACCAAATGAACTCCGGACTGTCCTAGTTTTAATCATCTCCGATGTAGCTGCTATTCCAATTATCTCTGATAATCACGAGTGTACTGTCTTTGCTTACGTGGGATTCGTTTATTTTGAAATCCTCTAATGCTATTCTAAATGCCATAAATGCTTATATAGAGCATTTAGCGACGAAGCCGCACGCGAGGCGAGATAAGGGGCGTGGGTGGGAAGGGAGCGTGTTACGAAACAGCGGCGGCGGCGGTGGCGGCGGCGCGCGCCCTCACGGCCGCTCTCCTTGGGCGTGGGAGCACCGCCGCCGCCACCACCACCACCACCACCACCACCACCACCACCACCACCACTCGAGACACCGAAGGCCTCGGCCGTTCAACCCGCGCGGAGCAGCAGCCCCAGCGCGCAGTCGGAAGCTCAAGCTGCTGCTCGCGTCGCGTCGGAAGATATCGGACATGCGAACGATGTGGATTCATGTCGGAACAAACGAAGCCCCCCCCCCCCCGTACTTTGGTAATGTCTAAAATATTAATATTTTCGAATGAAAGAGGCGAGATTCGAGCCCGGGTATAAGAAATGTAAAGTATTAACTACTAAACCAGCAACTGGACGGCAGCGGTGAGACGCTAGCTTTCCACCGTTGGGGCCGAGGTTCGATCTCTGTCCGCCACGAATTTCTCTTGCGTCGGATTAAGCTGGTTCGCGACAGGTTTCATTGGGTTCTCCTGTTTTCCTTGCCCCTCAAACCACCGCCGCATCTTTATGCTCGTTACCTTTTTAATATCTTCCCATTACTTACATCTTTATCATTACATCTGAACAGAAATGCCTTAATGAAGATACTCAACGTCGTCGATGTTGAGATTTCTAACTTGGAAAGCACGACTTTTCTGCCTTCTTCCCGAAAATTCATGTCGTATAATAAATTATAGGCACAATAATAATAATAATAATAATAATAATAATAATAAATAATAATTTAATTGCTTCCAGACCGTTGAGATTAAGAGTGCAGTTACGACTGTACTCTTGAGTAACACTATTGCGTGGAGATCATAGGTTGTCCGACTTTTACGGTAAGAAGTGGGAGGAATCTACACGCATGATATAACAGATTAAGATCACGAATTGATAAGGCTACACGTGTCTCTTGATAAAACGATCATTGTAAGGAATGGCTTCGAATAACATCTTTGGCAGAAGTTAACATCCATCGATTACCAGTACTCCTCACATTTAAGAGGAAATTTTTTAAAATGATTTTGCAGATAATGAAACGGAGCATTGACATTCTAGTTTATTTATCGTACAAGAATGAAACATCATTTGATTTTAACCTTTACATAAGCATTCAGGATTGTTATGTTGATCCCACGCATTTTTGTTCTGAAGCTGGACGAGTAGATTCGACGGTGATCGAATTGTAACCATACTGCACCATTCCGCTACGCGACCCACTGGCCGCGGAGCACCAGAGGCAGTGGCAGGCAGATTTCGTTACTTTCTCGCGTTATTTCAGGTAGATACAGAAGTAGCGTCAACAACTTTCCGTTTGCTTCAACACAGGGCGACGTGGTTGTGCTTTTACGAGCGATTTAAGATTTCACTCCGGAGGAAGGCGGGCGAGAGCCGCGTGGCGCAGTGAGGTTGGGGGGAGGGGCGCTTCCGGTTCTCAGGCGCGCATGGCATGGCCCGGGCGGGGGGAGGTCGAAGTCCTTTCGGCCCATGTCACGGCACATTCGCTCAAGATTGGCGATGTATGGAAATTACTAGCTGTCTCTCACGTTCAGTAAAAAACTGCGTTCGCTTTTATAGAGTGGGAGAAATTGGTCTAGAAACGAACAAAAGCGAGCGAGGGGGTTGATGGAAAATGAACGTTCTGGCAAGATTGTGTGATAAATGAAATATTTATTCAGTTTAAACACATTATTAATGTTGAAATTAATCACAAAATTATTTGAGGTATTTGAAAAATTGTTTTAAATTGTATATGAAATTTTGTAGAATCGTTAAAGAAGTAACTTTGTTTAACTCAAGAAACATATTGGGGAGGGGGCTGAACGTATTTCTAAATGGTCATTTTTTTATCTTATATTGATTTCATTCCCTTACCTCCTAGGTACATGAATGTTTAATAGGCACTGATAATATCCATAACTGGCATTGATCTAATTTTTTTCCTAAAAATCATTCCTAATAATCCGAGCTATATTTGCGTGTATTTAAGGAACATTAAATACCGAGCAATAAATAACACGTCCAACTAAAGGTAGTACTACGAACCGCTAGCTTGATTCTCAGTTCACTTTCAGACCAAATTTAATTCGCTTAATCATGGATATTGATTTTTTTTAAAACCTACCCCAAGATCTCTATGCTAGATTGGCCTTGATATTAACTACACTGTCAGAAATTACATTAAATTTAATGTAGATTTAATGTAAGTCTGTATATGAATTTTAATGTACCTTGTACATTAAAGGGAGATTAATGTACATGTACATTGATTTTAATTTGAGCATTAAATTTAATGTATATTTAATGTACTACTGTTCACTTGTCTACATTAAATTTAATTTACGTACATGAAAATTACTTTCATGCACTTGTACATTAAAAGTAATGCAAAAGTTTCTAAGAGTATAGTACTAACTGCGTAAATCAACAAATATTTATGAACACAAATCCAAAATAACCATTCTACACCTTGAATACCGGAAAGTTGGCACAATTATTCTCACTCAAGGGGCGCTGCTTGTCATATTGTATATGTGGTTCATTGAAGTCTCAAACATTTTTTGTGAAGTTTTTGCGGGACGAAAGAAAGTTGCGATGGGAAACTAAGCGTCCTAAGAAGAAGGTTCCCAATCCAAGGCACTCGCTCTGGGACTCAAATAACTAACCTATTGAAAGGTCGTTCTAAACATATCTGAGCGAAATCGTACACAAGTTCATACACTAAAGTATTCACATATTTTATTTTATTTTACTGATTTCAAGTCTAACTAAACCAAGTGTAACTTTGTTTATGAAATTTTCACTATTTTCATTGAACATCGTAGGCATTAGTCTGCAAATAAACAGGCTTAAGAGATGAAGTCGTAGGCTTCCGCGGCCAGTCACGTTAACTGACCTTCAGACCACGAAAAGATGGTCGAAACGTCGGCAACATAGCCTTCGACGCGGCGTCACCCGGACAGCCAAGATCACTTACAGGTTTAAGAGATATGTTAGACCTGTTTCATAGCAGACTGATGCCATTTAGGACACATATTTAATCATTTCGTAAAAAAGAACCAATGCAGTTCGATCTCATTTAAATTCGAATGTGAAATCTAGTTTGCTTAACGTTTTTGTAAATGAATAAATTTCAATTATTTGTATTTTTTAATTTTAGAGTTCGGGGATTTCTATTTACTTTGGTGAATTTCACTTAAGCACTCCAAAGGTAACTAAAAAGCGAATATTTTATTCAAGATGTTTTCAGCAATTGGATTTTTCTGACCATCACAAATATCCATTTCATAATTGTATAGTACGAAGGTCTCGGCTCCAGATAGTTCTTTGCCACATTCTCGATAAAAATATTCTACTAACATCCTCGCCGTGTCAGTACTGCATTCTGTGCGAGTATTGTGGCACTGGGGTAACAAATGACGCTGTACTAGGGAGTCATTTCCTTGTTTACTCTCTATGGCAAAGAATTATATTGAAACTTTGATCTTATTTCTGATAATGACCTCTTAGATGGCATTGGACATTATGACCTAGCACTTCAATAAACATTTATGTGCGAAGATCATTTATAGTCAGTCAAATCCTGAAAGTATTTCGCGAGGTAGCGGGGCAATTCCAGTTCACACTCAGCCTCCTATAAATACGTATAATCGACAAAAGCATTTAAAAATTAGTTTTAAATAAAAAAATGTATCGTACTTATAACGGAAATACTCATTTCGGTATGGTGCGAACACTGGAGTGAATATTTTAAATGATTGGGGTAAAATTACAAAAAATATTGACTTGGCAAGGGTGTTTGGTTCCAACTATTTTCAAGGATAAATAAGCTTAATAAATTTTGAATTTTGAAAGGGAGAAAAAAAACAAAAACAAAAAAAACTACCATGTAATAAAATTTATTTTCAAGGATAAATAAGCAATAATTTTGGCTCTTATTACTTCCTGCCGCGACAACATGGAAACGGTAATTTGAATAATTGTATTTCCCACTGAATTCTAGAAGACGTGCACAGAAAATGAAGTTACATTTATGTCCAGAAGCAAAACAAGGGGCCATCTCAGCATTTTGCTCAATGGATCAGGGAAACTGGACGAAAAACCTGATCGAGATGGGGGTCATTGACCCGGAAGCTGTGTTACAATAGTTGTTACAGGTTTTTATACTCATTTATACAGTCCAAATGGTAATTAATGCATTATGTATCATTGTTAAAATTAATGTTACTTTTCTTGTGATGCTCAGTATAGTCTCTAATTGTATAGAAACAGTTATGCAGCAGAAACGATTTCACTTGTGATTTAAACTTTTCTAGTGAATTTAATCGTTTAATGTCATCTGGCAAAGTGTTGTAAAATAATGTACATGTATTGTATGTGAATTTTTTGTAATGAGCTGTTATGTGCGAAGATCATTTATAGTCAGTCAAATCCTGAAAGTATTTCGCGAGGTAGCGGGGCAATTCCAGTTCACACTCAGCCTCCTATAAATACGTATAATCGACAAAAGCATTTAAAAATTAGTTTTAAATAAAAAAATGTATCGTACTTATAACGGAAATACTCATTTCGGTATGGTGCGAACACTGGAGTGAATATTTTAAATGATTGGGGTAAAATTACAAAAAATATTGACTTGGCAAGGGTGTTTGGTTCCAACGCCCCCATCTCACCCTCGACCTCACCCTGAACACTCTTCTCCCCGTAGTACATCACACAGTTTTTAACAGTTTTTGACGTTAAATAAATAAAAAAAATATATTAAACGGCGTCTAGCAAGGAAAACTGATCCACCACTGCAAAGACTGTGAGCGCCTGATGGAAAACGTTTAAATACTCACATGTGCGGCGCGGCCTCGTAGAAGTGCAGGCCGCGGTACTGCTTGACGGCCTCGGACGTGTAGATGGGCAGCGGCTTGTAGGGGTTGACGGAGACGAGCACCTGGCCGATGTAGGTGTAGATGAGGTCTTCGCGAAAGCGCCTGCGCAGGTTGTCGACGAAGGCAGGCTCGCTGCGGAAGTCCTCGAGCAGCACGAAGTCCTGCACGCCCACGCGGTCGCGGGCCGCCAGCTCCCGCTCCATGACGGACGCGCGCTCGCCGCCCTTCCTGCGCACACGCGGACACGCCCATCAGCTCACACAGCTCTCCACGCAAATTAATTACACATTTAAAGACGTGTAGTAAAATGGGCGTGATCAGTTTAGAATGACCGCTTTGACGGCTACTGCTTGGCCACTGTTGGTAACATAACTAACTGCAGGTTATGTCCATGCATGCACTCATTTTGCCGATGCGTTCGTTTACAGTTAAAATAATTTGTAAATGGTTTTAATACTATCACTTGCAATGTCATTGACCTGCATGACGTTCGTTTGTTCCCCGACATGTCAAAGTGACTCCTTAGCGTAACTCCTCTATGCCACAGGGGAAGGGTACTAGTGATTACAGCAGCAACGAAGTGCGAGAAAATGCTCTGGGTTCTTCCGAACGAAAATGCTCGATTTTTGCTGCACGTTTCTGCGGTTCACGATAGTGTGTTGTTCAGAAAAGACTTGAGCGTGAACGTGGTGTCTTGTAGTTCGCGTACTTTTGCGTTCTTGATGACCATTCGAGATGGTCGTTCGGTCTAAACAAGGATCGAAGCCGTACAGGTCACCCATTGAATGTTCTAAAGACCGCTTTAGAAACAAATTTTAATCAGTAGTGGGAGGGGGAGTGGCCTATGGAGTTTGGTTCCTATGTTTCTGAGGAGTGATCAGTTCCCCGTGTGGCGAGTGTGTCATTCTTTAGTAAGGAGACATTACGCATGTTAATAGTTAAGCACTAAATTTCTTTTCAACGTTTTACTCAAACATAGTACCCGTAAATAATTTTTTTTTATTTTTTATTTTCACGAAGGTAAAAGAATCTCCCCCTCCCGCTGCGCACGTGCGAGGGCTGCCCGGAGGCGGCGGCGCTAAGCCCTTTCCCCAAGCTGAGGTTTGAACTCGGGAACGTTGGTTTCTGCCAGAACTAACTTTTCCAACGTTGGGTAACTCAACAGTTAAGATGATCATTAAAAACCTACTTTTTGCTAATTCAAAGATTTTAATAAAATCCAAGTTAAGGTTTCAATACGCGTATTTAACTTCATTCTTAATAAAATTATGAAATAAAAATTCGGAGCCGCTTTTGAAAAAATCTTGTTTAGGTATTGTGTACATTCTCTTCAGTCTTTAAAATGATTATGCAATCTGAAAAATGATTTTATTAATAAATAATCATTTTCCATATTGTATAATTATTTTACTTATATTGCTGGTTGGACACATTTGTGGGTATCCATTGTTAATTTTCATAACCATTACAAATAAATCGAAACGGTATGTTCTGCTGCAGCACCACTAGTTTCATGTAGCACGAGGCGAATTATTAGCGAATAGATGGCGTTAGGTTTTGTAGCCCTCCATTTACAGCGGACGCAGGAGACTTTACCCGAGGGCTGCCATTGAAGCAAAACTCAGGTTTCCCCACTGACCAAATTTTTCAGCACATCACCTACGTCATGGCTGACCATTATTACGTCCACTACCATTTTCTTGACAAATTCAAAGCCCATCACACAGTAGTTGAATTATTACAGAATTTCAATCCAACACTTTGTGTGGTTGAGCTACGCACCAGTCCTTAAGGGCCAAATGCACCCGAATGCACTTCCCTCCGGAAGCTGCGTGACGCGTGGAAGCAGCGCACTGCGTCTCCCCGGATGCTCTCACTTCACTCGGAAAGTGTGGCCCATTTTTTCTGGGCTTTTCTCGATTTTCCTGGTCATTTTTCTATATTATTCCCAAGCAAAGTTTGATCACTATTTCGCAGGGTACAATGAAAATACTACAAGACTTGGACCGATATTAAAACGTTATCGGCTATGCTTTTTCTCTATGGCACTCATTCTTTCGCGCTAACGCTTTGAAAGAAAGTAAGAGAAACTACGAATCCAAAACACTTGAAACTTCTCATTCCTCATCATGAAAAACAAAGACAAATATTTGAGAAACAAATGAAAATTGTGCCCAAAAGAACTATTAATTATTGCATTTAAAGGATAATATCGCGTTTCGTTATTGCCTCCAACATTCCACTCTCTTCTAATGATGTTTCTCAAAACTTCCTGATTCCCTTCAATTTTTCCCGTCTTTCCAGAACGTGAGCATCATCTCCATCAGTGGGTTTACCGCCTACTTCCCCAGTGATCATAGAGCATCGTCTGACGCGAACAGCTGTGCTGTCCCCAAGACACATCAAGTTATTCTTTTTACGCAAACATAACGGAGAAGAGCCGTGTTGTGAGCTTCGTTTGTCGCCGGCGGGTAGGGCCACCTGTGTCGTGGAAGGGGGCGGGGCGGTTGCGTAAGGTCCCAGTGGCCTTTGCGCGGAGAAAGCGGTCGCGGGGACATCCCACGAAGCGTCTGCGCTCGCACAGACACACGCGACCTTTGATGCAACGGAGACTGAGGCCTCAGCGGACGCAACGGATACCAAGCACAACAGCGATTTTCGTTACATTCAACGGCGCTGACCCGTTGACGTTTATTTCTAAAAGCTAGTTGATCTGGAAATGCTGAAACACATTACTCGAGCACAAATCCCAAAGAAACGTTCCCATCCAGATTAATTAGTTATAATATTTTAAATTATTGCATCTAAATGTTCTCTTTATTTTGAAAGCAATGATATGGCAATGAGTTGAAAGGCACTTTTTTTCAAGATTTAAGTGGGATCGAATTTGATGTACCTTACATGTACTGGGCAGTGAAACAGAAAGTCTTCAACTTTTGAAGTCTATAGTTCAACTACGCACTATTTATGACAAATGCAAATAACGATATAATCGTGAGGTAATTCACTTCAAACTCCAGCGTAAAAAAAGAAAAATGTATATTTAACATTCACTTGCTGCAGTTCAGACGCCTTGAAGTCTAGATAGTATGGTGTCGGCTTGGGTGCACATTTAAAAAGCCATGCTCTGTACCATCATAGATTGGGGAGAACTGATGAGATAAGCGCTTCGCAACATGTATGCGGGAATGTAAGAGCTGTATTTAGTGTAAACACATTTTTATTGTTTAAGATTACTTCTTTTTACTTATCCATCTAGATCGTGGCGTTCCATGTATTGTTTTAAAATATTTATTCGTGTGTTGTCACCATTCAGATGCACCGCTTGGGACAAAGAGGCAATGGACAATACAAACTTCAATAATTATTCGAACATTTCTGTTGGTATATATAATTTGAAAAGTATCGAGCTTTTTATAAAAGATATTCCTTTAAATGCAAATTTGAAACATTTCTAATACCTGAAAGTTACCTTGATCACATTTCATCACCAAACGGATGTGTCACAGCCATATAAACATTTTTCTTATTATAAACGGGATAAAATAGTTTATAAACCTTTATTTTACCAGGACATCATTACTACTGCTCAGCAAATTATCCCTCGAACAGAGCAAGTGACGAATATGGCCTCAACAGTTTTATTTAATGGACCGAAAATAGGAGAGTAAAGGTGAGCCCACAGAAATCACAAGCTAAAATATTTATGCTACGACGCCCTACTGATCTCCTGCGGTTGAAACTTATTGATACTTTGGATGCCAAATAACATCCGTGTTCAACATTTAAGGTTATTACATATTTGACGAGAAATTAATATGGAAATGTAAATTACTAATTTCGAATGGGCGTAGAAATTTAAAGAAAATTACGCAGCCTCCGTCCATGTGAAAGGTGTCTGTGGTTCGTTATATACCCGGGGTCTAGGAAACAATACAAAAACCAATTAACAGTTTCGCTTGTCACTAAAAAATGCAAATATTTGATTGTGGTATTCCACCTAGAATTCTCTAACTGCGGGTACCGACTGAAGTCTCTCACTCAATGCGTCACTGCTTACGACCTAGCTGATGTTAGGCGACAGCAAGGTTCCAAGACAAAGGCCCGCCGATACATATTTGCTATTCACGTGTTGCAATATAAAACAGCATTTTTTATATTCCTGATATAAAAATAACAGCTGTACTGTACACATATTATATGACTCTGGAGAAAATTCCCCCAACCCTTGAGGGCGCATCAGAACTTCCATAAAATGTTGAATACTTCCAAAAGATTTCTAAATAGCACAATCAAAACCGTAAAGAAATGTAACTATATACAGGGAAGTTGAATACTAGTAAACTAGTAAAAAGATGCCACATATTGCACATATTTCGATATCATGAAAGTAGCACAAGTTGCACCACACACGCCCACCACACACACTACGACGCTTCCACGTGTAGTTCACACCCCCGAACTCCACAGCGCACAGCACGTCTCCCGCTACATTCAAAGTCCATGACACACCCAGCATGCACTCTGACATTCTCCATCCCGCCAGTGCCTCGAGTGCCTCAACAGCGCGACACCTCTCCATAGGCGCTTGCGAGGCGCGTAGCGAAACGCAAGGGCCCAATTTACATGTCTGCATTCGCACGCCGGAAAGCCAAACACCCGAACAGGAGAAACGGTGAAACTAAAGCAATATTACGTTCACGTCGAAGAAAGAATGCGGCAAACGGTAGTGTGCTTTCGCTGCAGTTGCGACGAAAGCGAAAGCGGAGCTTAGCGGACGATTCTGCTCCCACGCGGTCGCCGGCGCGGCGCGGCGCGACGCGGCGTCCACGCGCCGGGCTACGCCCCCGCCAATGGAGCGCGCGTTGGCTCGGACCAGCGGCGACTCGCACCTCAGGCCCGCAGCTTCACAAGTAATCACATGAAACTAGGACCCCGACCCTGCGTCTCTGCCCAGAAATCTCGGCACTACTCGGCAACCCATGAATGAATGGAAATACAACATTTTTAGCTATAGAAGATCTACTGCGGAATGACGCATTAGTTATTTTTCATGCCTTTATTATCATATATGAATGAAATGTTGAAATTCAAAGAATATACTTTAATACTTTTTTCGCAGTAAGGGCACATTATTTGATCAAATTTAAAATGAAGTAGTCACGTGCATAGGACTTCAAGAAAACATGATTATCGTCTTCGTGTTATGGGAGTGTTGAACGCTCATAAAATCATGTCCTATCTGCAGTGATAATATCCATTCAAAGATTTTAAAAAAAATGAACAAGTATAAAGCCCTAACATTTCTCTGTGAGCCACCTGATCAGCATGACGAGCGAACGTCGCGTTACCGACCTATGTCACGCGGTCAGTGAACTCAAGATGCCTTATCTTTCTTGGCGGGGACGTTAGGTTCGATCCCCTATCCCCTTGCTATTTTGTGGGGTCCAAGGCGGTACTGTCTGATCAGCACTTCTTCTCCACACGCACCGATGTACGCACTCATTCATTGGGGAAGCACACGCACACACACACACGCACGCACACAAATAAACAAGAAGCAGCTCCGACCGCACTTGTTGGGAGTTCACTGGGAGTAGCAGCGGCCGCGGGTGCGTGGGCGCGGGCCGACGTCCTTCCGAGTGGCTGCACTGTAGCTGCGGCGGGCGCTGCGCGGCGACTGTCTGCCCAGGCTGCGCTTGCGCAAAGGCGAAAGCGCTCGCATCTGCCCGCGCCTTCCGCCCGCCCCACGCGCCGCGCTGCGCTGCGCCGCCCGGAGAGATTGGGGCAGGCGCCGCACCGCCAACTCCCCCTCCTCAGCGTCTGACGTGTTCTCTCAAATTCCTCCAGTCTTCAAGGGCAGCGATGGGCACGCACCAATTCGAATATCTCTCAGAGGACCGTTTCACCATGTATGAGTAATGCACACGTGCTGCCGAACAACGACAGGGGTATGTGGGCAGAGCAGGCCAGGCCAGGCCATGTCACTACTCATTAGCCGTACGTCGCCAACTTGTGGACGTATGCCACCTACTTTATAAAATTGTTATGCAGTACAGAAAATCTACTGTGAAATATGAAACGTCAATCGTATATTATTTACATACATTTCTTAGCAAAAAGATTGTGCGGAATTATGTAATTTAAAGAGAAAAAATATATTTTTTTCCACCAGTTGCTTCGCACAAAAAGAACATGATTTAGGGCACATATTTACAATACACTACTCATTTGCAAATCACTTCAAGAATATATCACGATCATCATAATGTAATGAAATTACTGAGCTTTCCCGTCTCTGAGCTACCATCCTGAGGCGATACCTAGATCTTCTTTACTAAAATTTCCTTATATTCGTTCAGGAATGCCGACGCGTTGCCGCTCCAAGGAATCGACCACTTGTGTGGAGACGAACACCACAAATTCTTTCTCGGGGTCCTAGGAAGCAAATTCACGTTCGCATAACAGGCTAATGAAGGAACCGTCTCTGGCTTTCGCTTTACTGATCGACTGTAGAGGCGAGGAGAAAAAGGTCGCACACTGAGCCCACACCCTTCGCAGGTCCCTATATTTTCTAGCTATACCCGGGTTTTCGTATCGTGGCGCGTGAGGAGCTTGTCTTCGCGATGGAATGCGGCACAGCTTTTCGCGTCTTTTTCGGTCGCGCCACTTGATGTCGCTTGATCTGTAGCTCTGCTTGGTACCGTCGCGACCATGCGACATGTGGCGGCACGACTGAGAAATCCGCAAATAGCCGTGCCACATTCCGTCGTAAAGACAAGCCCCTCACGCGTCACGTTATGAAAACCCAAGTATAGACGAAGGGAGCGGGCGCTCCGTGGCCCAGAGGCCGCCGGAGGTCGCTTCGCTCCTTCGCATGCGGAAGTGCGATAAGAGCGCCCGCTCCACGCTCGGGGGGCGCGGCTGCTCGCCACGCTCCGTGCGCACGACGCGCGCCGATCGCCGCTTTTCAGCACACAGGGCCACGTCTCGGGAGATTGAGCTATTCGAAAGTTCTCGTCAGGTAAAGAAATACGGCTTGAACTGCACTGGCGCACGCAATTCGAACTCGGTATTGAAATAAAACTGCTACTTTCAGTCTTCACATTCGTCAGTAATAAGTCATACACCGACAAAATAAGGCCTTCAATATTTCGTCTTGACTGTGCTCTTCAGGAACTGGCTTTTTTCTGATGATCTAGGTATCAACACCTAGGTCATTAGCGACCACTATTGGATTTAACGTTATGGAAATCTATGAAAATGAAACGATATGATATGGGGTGATGATAAGGGGTGATGAAAGGACGTACAGAAATACAACCATGCCCGAGGCGGGACTTGAACCTGCGACCCTTTGGTCCGAAATCGCTACGACACTACTGCCTTAGCGATCTCGGCCATCTGATCGTCTGCGAAGTAGCTTTGTTTTAGCTACACTGTGCGGACTGAGACATGAGTTTTTGACGCCATGTATGAGAAGCCAGGGAGTTCAGTTTAATGAAATTTCCAAGATACAATTTTTTTTCTTTTGAAGAAAATGCGATTGAGGCAGAAGAATTTTAAAAAAATGCAAATTGAAGCTAAGAACACGCATGGACTTGTAACTGTTCATGTTCTGTGGGAACCTTTCCTTAAAACAGCCTTCCGATATTTATCAGTGGGTTAGAATCAGAGATCAGTTATATTCTGTCCACAGATTTGTCCTTGTACAATTTAGTGTAGTTACACTGCATTTGTATTTTTTAATGTTTCACGCGACACTTCTAGTGAACTTCTCCGTTCGATATTTCGGGTTTCTTATAAAACTGGCAATCAAAATTGTTCAAATATAAGTTAATGGTCATACTGCTCTGAGAGAGAGTGCTAAAAAGTCTGTTGCCAATTTGATCTTCTAAGCTTCAGCTTCAAGCAACAAAATCTTGGTGATAATTATGTTAATTTAACATCTGATTTATTATTATTATTATTATTATTATTATTATTATTATTATTATTATTTTCAACTTTTCATACATTTGGAAATAAAATTATTGTTCGTATGAATGCAAATTTATTGATTTATAAGTTATAATTTTATAAATTTATTTTAAAATGGTAATATTGAAAAGCCCGTCTCGGAAGCTAAGGGACTTTGTCCACGCGGAGAAAAGCTGTGAGTTCGAGTTCCTCATAACATATCGGACTTCCGACCATATTATTAATTCCACCGCGGATCTCATCCATAATCATTCTTCCCTCATGATCATTAGTGAAAAGCGATTGCACACCACCAAGGATCATCTGTCCAGGAAACCGGTGGGTATGATGGCGGACACCTCATCGCTCGCCTACTCTCGGGACAAAATCTGGCGATCATCATCATTTAAAAACCTTTCACCTTTCAAGGACTCAAGCTGTACTTCCCAACACTGCGAGCCACAGCCGTTGCTGAAAAGCAAATATCTTAGGGCACTTTTTTTTATTCTTTCTTTCTTTTAAAAGTCATACTTTGAATCGACACGTACATGCGCAATCACTCTTGATATCCGTCATCAGACAAGTTTCAATCGCGTTAAATGTCTGACCAATCCAGAATAGTGAAAATTAATGGCACCATTGATAGGTGGCAAACAAACGTAAGGAAAGATCAAGAAGACTTGAAAATATTTCCCTAACAGTCTTCTTGGCAACAACTTTCGATTCATTCTTTATCTAGATAAAATATCGATAAAATATGGCATTCTGGGCCACTGCGTAATCGTAAGAAAATGACGGAGTTGCTATCTTTTCCTTTTAATTTCACAGGCTTCGAGAATGACTAGCGTGCGTGCACGTTGTAGAAAAAATAAATAACGAAAATATAATTCCACTTTTTTATTTAAAGTTTTCAAAGCTCGGAAATCGCAATGATAATTATCAGCCATTTATTGCAGATATCAAATTACAATCTACGTCTTATGTTCTTAAAATTAAAAAAAGAAATATTTAGTGTTTAATTTGACAGGTTATGAAAACATTTATATTAAAGTAAGCTTTGTGCTTATTTACGAGCTTGCCTAATACTAAGAGGTAATCTTAAACTACATATTGTAGATCAGCTCTAGTTATATGATTGCTTGCTTATACACAAATTCGTAAATTAATTTTAATTTAAAGATTGGCATGCATCACCGTTGGGAACACCGTGTAGGAGGCAATTTTCATCTATTACCAGCAATCACTGTTTGACTATTATACGTTTCGAAATTGTCATACAATTTTGAGTTAATAATATTGATAAGAACTGTTGAGAAATCACACTTCCGCTATTTCCGTGATAAGTACAATGAATCTAACTTTTGTATATAGGTCTTCCTACAAAAATCAAACTGACCAATTGCTGGTAGAAGTATTCGAAAACAGTGCTAATACGGAATTCTCTTCACATCCCCTACTTACTGAGTAATACAGTGATAAAACTATCACGCGATACCTTAATTTTACCGACACATTTTGAACTTAGTGAACATTAAATTTCCCAACCCCCTCAAAACTTATTCAAGTCTTCATTAGTCAATGGAGTCTTAAATGAAACGGGAACTGACCTGAATAGTCCCTATTGGATAAAAATGATTAGTAGTATGATGAAACTTACAATGGTGATACGCGACTGATACAAAGTATGTGTACGTGTACAACTGCGCGAAGAGAGTTCGCGGTCAAGAGAGTAAAGCTGATCCTCCTACGCCGCTCGATTAAGCGATTCCACCACAAATAAAGGTGAGGAATAACGAATCGTAGTGTGGTTGGTGAAGTGATATGAACTTCACGAGGAGACGTGTGCATTTCAACGAGATTCCCACCGAAGACAATAGTGCACTGGTATAAGAAGTTTTGCTCTTACCTCTCGTTACTACACTCCTGCATATTTGACATGGCACTACCAAACGATTCCACTTCCAAACTTTCTGTATCTCAAAAACGTTTGAAGTCATTCGCCGTTATCCTACTCTTCAGTTCCGTATCACTTTTCGGCAACATCAACAAGATTAAAGTTGATATTCCCAAGCAATAGAACGTCAACGTGCAATAAACTTTATAAATAACCGCTATAAATTGATAACTTTTAATCCGAATTGGATTTACAGCTCCGCGAGCGTTATCGTGGCCTACAAGAGGCGAGTTTAGTGGTGGAGAAAGCGAGTGTTTCACATCGTTCATGGAAGCAATACTGGCCCAACTCGAAAAACAAAGTTTCGAATTAAACTTGTTTAACGTTTTCGCTGTCTCATGAAGTGCAGGTATCACACGCTTCATAATTGTGGAATACGGAGTAAGGATTACAAAACTGCTTCATAGATCTCTTAATAATCGATGTTATAAAACTATAAAATAACAATCAGAAATATTTTTTTCTGAGGTATACGAGTGTCGCAGCCCATGATTCAACACGCGAAGCTTGAGAACAATTCGATATAATACAATGCAATCTGTCGAAGGTTAATTACTTGATAAATACGTTGAAAGTTTAAATCAAGAGTTGGATAAGATATCTGTGACTACTCACTCGTACTTTACGAGAGCTGAAACACAGTCTTTAGTTATGTTTTAGGCCAAAAAAAACTTTCCTTTGCATTACGTAATCCCTTTATTTATGAGAAACGGATTCTCTCAAAATTCTCGAGACGTGACTCGAAAGTGACTCGTTTTGTAGTGAGCATTCATTTCGAACGCAATTTTACCAAGAAGAATACCGAAGATCTTTCAAGAAAAAATAGCAATCACTTTAAATGATTTCAATGTTGTATTTTATTTTCGTTTCGAAGAAAAAGAGTAGAAAGCTTTACTCTCTTTTTCGTGTCAGAGAAATTTAATGAATTCTTTGTGATAATTTTCCCACCTACTAACGTGGATAAAACTTTTTTTTGGGCACAGGACGATTATTATTAGTTATTACCAACTCTTCAGAGCAATTAGTCGCGAGTCCATTTGAGTATCCCCACACTATATCCGTCCAGGTTCTGCGGACTTTTAAGACTTAAAATCTACAATAAACATCCATATCAGGAAAAATCAGGATCGTCGAGAGAAAATCGAGGTTCCAATACAAAAAAGGGGTGTGGGCCATGCACAATTCTACAGATACGTAAATGTGTGTATTGATCATTTCTTACGAACGCAAATCACAAATGATCGTAGGCTTAACCTGCGTCATAGTAATGCTATTCGTTTTCCCAA
Organism: Teleogryllus occipitalis; assembly: GCA_011170035.1. NCBI lineage: Eukaryota > Metazoa > Arthropoda > Insecta > Orthoptera > Gryllidae > Teleogryllus > Teleogryllus occipitalis. The sequence goes on along the minus strand of BLKR01001185.1, from coordinate 28,563 downwards.
TTCGCGGTGACTGTATGTGTCGACCACTTGACTTAGTGTACTCTGACCCGCGCGTCATTCAATTTTGAAAATAAACTACAAATAGAATAATAATTAAATGAAAGTTCGAATTATAATAACATATTCATGGCTCGCGCCGCGTCTCATTGGCCCTTGGGCTGCACCATCTTTCCTCGGGCCGAGCTGGAATCAACAGGAAGTTTCCGAGCGTTTCGCTGACACATGCGTGCGGCGAGGAGTGATGCCCTACCTGTAGCGCAGCTGGTCCGGACGCGCGCAAGGCGGGGCAGGTCAGGGCGAGCGTCTCTGACGTGCGGACGACGCGGCGGCTGGGTGGGCACTGGGCGCGGACGGGCTTATCGCGGCGCCCGTCGGGTGAGTCAGTGGGTGCGAGGCCGCCAGGTCGCCGCGACGCTTCACTCCTCGCCCCCCCCTCCCCGTCACGCCCCCTCGACGATAGCGGCCGATAAACGACCGACACGCGGCACGCGCGATAACAGCGCACGCTTCGAACCGGCGACCACCGCACTTCGCACCCCACCCACGGCATTGGCGAATCACCCGGCAACTCTTTCCTTTTGCCAACATTTCAAACGGCCGACACAGATCTCGTTCCCACATGCGGTATGAACGAGAGAGGCACGAGACGTTCTCGTCAAATTTTAGGTGGGATTATTCTGGATTAGAACTATATCCCTGCGGGGAAAGTACACAAGACCCCGTACACACAAAAAAGTTATTTGTGGTCAATAATGAAATGAAACGGTTTACATAGCGAACTCCTCGTATCAATGGGCGCGTAATTATACAAGTTTTTTTCTCTCCACGAGTCAACTCTTCCACAATGCGCAATATGACATGGCAATCTAAGAAATACCCTCAAAATTGCATTTCGAACTTCCGCTATTTATCGATGCAACTTCAATTTGCGAAGAGAAGAACAAAACTAAATGAGTAGGCTGGAGTGTTCTTCTTTATTGCTAGTTCGTAAAAAAAAGGGCAATTCAAACACAATCTGAAGTTATTTCAGGATGGCCGAACAGTAAACATTTGAACAGAAAATGCAAGGAAGGAGTCGCATTTCCGTTCCTTGCAAAGTTGTCTCGGAATTCTATAACAGGGAAGTAGGCGATTTTCCATTCCTATTACCATCTGGGATGTTCGAACTTTTTCTTCTGAATCTTATTCCAAAATTTCAAGTTATATTTTCTCATTAATATTTATTATAAAAAAGAAACATTAATAATTAGGCAGGAAATCCAATTTTCTATAGTAATTGTATTTTAAATTGGTTCATCATTTATATACCGTTCACAATTCTGTGTTTTAAAGAAGACAAAGATTTAATTTATTTTTTTTATGAAATTCCTAACTTCTCACGAAGTAGTCTCGGCATCTTTATTTAAAAAATATATAATCACATAAAATGTATTTTCATCCTATTCTTTTTTGCTCCAGATTCACTGTCTCTTGGACAACTTAGTCGCAACCATACCTGTTCGTTAACAGTATCTTTGTGAAATTGAAAACGAGACATTAGCATTTTTGAGGCGTGGGGACTTGCGTCAGCCGTTAAAGAGTTATGCCAACCGCTTGATAAAAGAAACAGGCCAGTTGGTGTTACTCTTTCTCAACTTACAAATTTAGACTAACATTAATATTAAGCCAACGATGGTTAGGGAAAAACAAAACACGATATCTCCTGACTATAAAGAAGTGAATTCCACTGACGTCAGAAACGAATACTATCGCTTTCTGTCGTTTTGCAGTCTATTTTCTCCTTGACAAATTCCAGCATTTCAGCAAAAATAACATTTCTTAGTATGTAGAATTAAAAGTGATAAATTATTAGGAGGAAACTAAATTGCATGTAACCTTTGGAGGATGTGTTTCTTACATCGCAACTTTACAAGACAGACTTTACACACAAAAAATATAGGTAATAATTTATACAATATTATGATTTGTTTAATCTGCGGAACTTGGGAAGAGAGATACAGTCGTTACTTATTCAGAAATCACTTCGTATCCTCTTATCCAAGCATTTTATCATTAATTACTTTTTGACGTTAATTGTTACAAACATATTCTTATAAGTGTAGGTACTATCATTATTTTAATATTAAACACTAAAACATCACAATGCATTTTAAAAATATGGATTAGTGTTTTAGTTAATTTCCGTTCCCGCAATTTCCATAAGTGGAAAGTCTCGAAATAATCTTTCCGCAGTTACAATTTTAATCTCAATAAATAATTTGTTACATCAACATCAACTTCAGTCCCATTAGCAATCGAAGGGAGTAATACAAAAATATACTCTTGCAATTCGATGAATAGTGCGGTTACAATTCATTTTATTAGTGATCACGTGCCCGTCTTTTTCTGCTTCCTATTGTAATCTGCCAACAACCCTACTGTTGCCCGGAAATCTGTTTCCTAAGTTGGACCGCAACTAGAGAGTTGGAGCGCCCTGAGCGATCTTTATTGTTTCTTCCAAATTAACCACTTAATTATAGTTGATCATATTCTTAATAATTAAAGAAGCTTCATACACTTTAATCGAACGAAAACAATCGGTAGAAGCCTCCATGATGTCCTCTACAGGTGTTTTTTTTTTGTTTTTTTTCTGTTGGATCCTATTGAGGAATAAAAATATACTAATATTTTCACTTTTCAACTTAAAATTTTCAAATTTTATGGGTATATATATATATATATATATATATATATATATATGGGAATCCCTTGAGCTCGGTGTCCCGGGAACTGTCCCATATAGTTACCGGCTCTCTCCGTGTTCCAGGTTTTCCATTTCAAAATTTGTGAAAATGAACGCTGTTTGCGAACGCGAAGGAAGTGTCGGGAGGCGGTTGCGGCGGCGGCGGCGGCGGCGGCAGCGAGGCGCGGGCGCGGGCGCGGGCGCGGGCGCGGGCGCGGGCGCGTGCCGAGCGCGTGACGTCACCACGGGGCCTTTGCAAACAGCCACGGACCAGAGCTTCGCCCTCGGCTCGCACGGAAGAGCCTCCGCTCTTGAGAAGTTGAAAGGAAGTAGTAAAACAATCCACTCTTTTAAAATATTTTAAGGTTATATAAATGTTTCAGTAAACAATTTAAGGCTTAAGTCTGTTATCGTTGTGCAGCTTTAGCGTGTGCCATCCAAGGTGATTTGAAAGTCTAGTACTCTTTAAAAAATCCTTCACGTTTTGGTAATTCTCAACTGTGATGCCAAAGACTAATCCTCATGGATCTATCTGGGACGGATGAATGTTTTGCTTGTGAAGATATCATATAAAAGATGCAGCAGTGGTGGAATAAGAGGGAGGATAAATGGGAGAACCCGCTTTTCCCACCACACATTCACATGGACCGACCGGGTTTTGTACTCCTGACCCAGAGTTACCAAGGCGAACAGTCTGACCAGTGCCACTCCTTGTGTCGTCTCACATTTGTTTTAAACAAGAATCTTAAGTGTGTAATGGCTGAAACGTTCTACCAGCGGCGACGTTATCTGTCCATGCGTGGGCGGACAGCGCCTCGGGGAACAGTGCATCGCGCGGCGAGTTCAAGGAACTTAGGACCAAACCACATCATCCAAATCTCCTGATTTGACATGATCGTTTGAAAAATTAACATTAAGTTTTAAATCTAGGATATTGCGACTATTAGCGAAATCTGAATTCCCCTATTTTGGCGCAGTGCGCCCACATAGGAAGACTCCATTCTGTTTTGACCATTAAATGCAGCATTTTGGAGAATGTGACCTTTCCAGAGCTTTTTGACTGAGATGGTACTGTAAGTGCTGCCACCCCCTGCCCGTAGAGGTCTGGAAGAGGGCAAAGCCCAGGCTTACGATCCTTCGTACAAAATACGTACGCTCTGAACAAATTGCTCTTCTGTGCGCGCAAGGTCTGATTTAGCCCACTTGCCACCCTAGATCAGAGACAAATTAACCCTCCAGTTAAGTTTTATGTTAATATTTCTAATCTTCAGTAAAGAAAATTTACTGAATGTTTTCGTTTGGATTAGGGTAAAGTTGATATATGCCACTTTTCTTAGAACTTGTGGGATTGCCCCCCTCCTCCGCCTAGTCACCGATCTATTAGCTGTCCCAAATCTATTGCTCTGTGTCTATTCGCAAAAAAATAAAACGGCAAATGATAATAAGTAAAACAAATAAGTAAAAGACACCCGGCTCCCCACACGCAAACAAGTCAGCTCCCGATTATAATCGAGCCCATAAAAATTTGCCGCACTACGCAGCTGCCTATGTCGCACGTCCTTAAAACCGCTATGTGCGCCGTAAGGAGAGAAAGGCCCCTTTTCATGCTCGAGCCAGGCGCACCAGGTCGTGTGCGGAGAGGGAAGGGAGGGAAAGGAAGGGAGGCCGTTTTCGGCGCCGTAACCGTCTCGAGTATCTCCCGCACAAGGCAGCCTTGTGCCCACTGCTCGCCGCACTACCACGCGGTAATCGCACGTAAAGGCAAGGTTCCGGCCCAATTCACATTAACATATCTAGAGCTAGTCACACAATGTCACGGTGACATATAGTCAAGTTCCGTGTGAATTACATAATGGAAAACAAGACGTTCTTAAAAAACGTTTCTACTAAACGAGACCTCAAGTTTACTCAATGTGCAATTTTACCCCTAATACAATTGATAAATCATTCAGTAATATACCTGGCAGATAAGGCTATTAGATTAATACGAGTCATATCTATCGTATTTACCACAAAAGAGCTTCTGGTCCATATTTTCACACAATCTACGCGACATTGGAGGGTAGTTGCTAAGTAAGTAACGTGCCCCAGGAAAGTCTCTCCGCGCCGAGCTAAGCCAGAGCCTCCTAGTGTAAATTAAATTTATGTTTGTAGCAACCAGATCACTTGGAAACAAATGAAGGGGACAAAACTTCCAGCATCTGTTATGATTGTGGCGAGTACGCAATTTACGTTTTCTTTTGTTGCAAGCTACAGCTCATGCCAACATTTCGGTTGCTATAGCACTATCGCCAGCAAGGTGGCACTGTGGAGAGGCTTTCCTGGCACACACTATTCGCCGTTTCTAAGCCACGTCACTTAAGTTTATCCACTGCTCGGGTGCAATAAATTTAAAAAAAGTCACTTAAGTCGCGTGCGAAGCAGTGGCCGGAAGCTGCGCTGAATGAGTGTGATGGCAGGAAAAGGAAGGGATTCAAAATTGTATAAATTTACTCTCAATTGATAAGTTCAAAAAATTACTTATACATTTCATTTTAATGAATAATTTCATTGATTTGGTACAGGAAATTGGAAATAATATCTCTAAATTTGGAGCAAAAACATTCAAATGATTATCACTGACCAGTATCCAGTAATTCGACAGCCCGAAGGAATTTGTACAACCCTTATTTTGATATTTCGCGACTTGTTCTTGATGCAATGTCCGAGAACTCTAGAAAGCTAGTTACCTTGCCCGAGACATTGACATGCCTGTTGTAGGACAAGGAATACGAAGAGTCGTGACATTGACGATAGCTCCTTTGTCAACTAGCGTTATCATAATTCCGTATCACTTGTTAGATACCCGACATAATTTACATATGCATTTGCCTATCTCTAGTCGTCCATACATGGCAGTGGCGTGCCATAAAGGTGTCTTTAGGAAGCGAAAAATAACTTCGCCGAAAGGTCTATCAGAAAACGTACTTTATATCAAATTGTTGCAAACCTTGAAAGTCCCCAGGTTCATTTCTAACACGCAAATCCACTGAGAGCTTCAAATACCTCTCCTTTCAGAATGCATCTCACAAACCTCTCAAAAATATTACTCTCTCCTCTCAGCATGTCCCAACACCCCAATATTCAACCTCTGTCAAAACGCTCATTATCCGTTACGCGTGAGATCCAGATTCTCAAAGACCTTTTTCGCCCACCCTAATTCATAAAAATAATTTGCTACTATTTCTCACAAACACCTTCCCTGCATTTCTAAACAATAAATGCAAACATCCCTTAGTCAAGTTATTGAAATATAAAATTTTAAAAATAGTGAAGGGTTATACCGAGACAGCATTTGCCTGAGGATGGCCACGTAAATTCATTGTGTGAAACATTGTACCTGTCAAGATCCCCGATAGACAAAAGTAGAATGGGAAGAAAATAAATTTATTTGGGAAGAAATATTTGAGACCCCAGAATATATAAGCGTCTTCAAATTGTCTACATAAAGCACCATTGTCTGTGGGTAAAGAAGCAGAAGAGCGGGACTGGAGGGGAGGACAGGAGTAAGAAGGTGCGAGGTGATAGTACATGTACGCTAGTAACAGTCGGGGCTGGTCTAAATTAAATTGAAATGAAGTGGCGGCTTTCTAGTAAATCCAGAGTGGAACTGATTTGCCTTAAACTTCTGCTAAGTAAATATTTCGGTTCCACATTTGTTGAATTTTAAACCGAATGTGAGAAGTCTATGGTTTCGTTAGATACTCAGGAAGTCTAAGAAAAAAATCAAAAAGTTTCGATTTTGACAGAAAAAATGCAAATATTACATTGTGTTATTCTGCCTATTCCCATTCTGGGCAAAACGGCTGAAATCCATTACTGCGTCACCGCTAACGACACAACTAGCATAGTGGCAGCAAGGTTTCAAGGAAGAGGCCACTCACCATTAAATATTTACGAGAGTAGTTTATTTGTTGTTCTTGAGCAGAATCTACCAACATTCTGGAAAACTCTTTTCAAGAATATTCTTTTGCTGCTGCAGTCCACTTGTATAGATAATATTCGTTTTTTTACCGCAACGAAAAAGCATCGCTAAAATTAATAAGAAAGTGAATAAATTCACAGATTGACGTATTTTGATCTCTCTGAATATGAAGCTGTGACTTGTATGCTGCAAAACGTCCTTGCTGAATGCACTATGCCCGCCGACATTGTGAGGTGCTTTGGAAACGGGATTTGCGCTGCGTGAGCTGAGCCCTAGGGCGGGATTGGAGTATTTTGAAGTCCTGGGTGGGAATTGAATCTCCCGATTCGGTGCGCAGATTCCCGGCGATACAGCGTCAGAGCTAAGAGCGTTCGGGAAAGACAGACGAACGACCGTTGACTAAATGGTTATTCTGTCCTTTCCTACAGCCGCTAAACTGCTCCTTTCCGGGAATAGTTCAATTCTATTAATTCGCGAACGATATGTGCCCTACCCTGCACACAGGGAGTGGTGCTAATCGACTCCAGTAGCTCTGAGCTGGCAGGACAGCCCTACCCACGATCGATCGGTAGATGTATCCGGATGTCAGTATGACGGTGCCTTAAAAGGAGGTATGCATCTAAAAGGAGGTGACTACAGACCAAAACGCAGGAGCCTAACCTTAGGGCGAGTAATATCCCTCTGGTATGAAACTAAAGGCTTGCCCCGGGCACAATGTTAATCACGAAAGCAATGGCTGAGAGCTGCGCCGCGTACTCTGGTCACGTGACTGTATACCGCACACGCCGCCCTCCTCCTGTGAGATTCTCTGAGTTCTCAAATATGTTACGCTGCATATGCCTGGGCGCAAGAGAGTTCCTGGTCGTCAGCTGTTGATTCCTGCCCAGTTCTAATTCGGTGTAAGGGCATAAATATAGTTCCAGTGTGCACCACACTGCGAGTTTTGAATGAGGAAAAATGTTATTACTGTAGTACAGCTGTGTCAGTTTTAGTATTAAATTAGCTGTAATAAAGTTAGGAAAGATGCGAATTCGCCTGAAAAAAGTGTGAAACCTGCGAAAACTTTAAAGATCTTGGCGACCTCAAGGGTGAACTCTGCTGGTTGTAAGGAAATCTCTGTATGAAAAAATGTGAGGGGAGGAATTATAGGACCAAGGAAGTGTACCTCTGATTTCATTAACGGAATACTTTCGAGTCATGCAGATACATTTTCTCAGGAGGGAGGGGTTTTCCAGACATTGCTTCACTTCACATTGTTACTAAACCCACCCACTGTTACCTACTGAAATACATATTACATCACAAATCCATACATCCAAACAGCTTTAGAATTCAGCATTCAATGCTCAATTATTCCTGCACTTCCAATCTAATGAGATTCATAAGCAAATGTTTACAATTAGACGGGTGATTGAAATATTAACAGTTCACTACTAAATTGACTTAAACAAGTTCAAATTCAACTAAAACAATATCAGTAATTTTTGGAGGCTATTTGCATTAAAAGAGTTTGTATGAATTTAAGAATATTAAGTTTCATCCATTTACAATGCAGTGAAATGTACAGCTTTGAAAATTTGATAAATGTAATGTTTTATTTACCCATTTATTACCGGTAGATCACCGCAATATTTCATATTCTTACTTATAACTTCAGAAAAAAAAATTTACGTACCGAAAAATTTCCGTTTAGGACTTCCTGGTCGCCTCAGTGGTGCATAAACGAGACCTTTCGTGGGAAAGATAAGCGCGCTACCTCCTGTGAAAATGTTACCGGAGCTTTCTCCAGTAGACACACTCCAGGAACACACGCTTCTTGTTACGCTCACTTAGAGATAAGGCTGCTTAACTTCATATTTCCTTTTTCCTGACGCAACTAGGCAGGAACCCGTGAGCCCCGCGGAAGAAATGTGTAGTTACGAGAGAAGCACATGTGATAGAAAGTACATGATCTGAACTCTGTGCTGGGAAAAGTGTACAAGCTATTAAATTTTAATACAGGACCTTATTACGATGGAAATGCAGATACTGAAGATTTCAGTTTACAGAGGAAGATGAACACATCTGGTCTTTCCATATGAATAGGGAAAAATAAAAACTGTCTACATAATCGACCTTTTCTGGAACTAGCTTTCGTAGCAGTACCTGGGCCGGGCTTGAGTGGCATTTTCGCGTGAAACGAGACGGAATTTTTGATTACATAGTTATTTTTTTATACATGCCGAGACGATAAGATAAATGTGATATATTGGTGTCAAAAGCATGAGTCAATCAGGCCCCGATATGAGTGGACATGGAGAAAGTAATCATTAATAGAGGAGTGTCATTTCGCGAATCGTAATAATTGGGGCATAACATCACTTTTTTTTTTAAATTACAAAGAAATACTAAAATGGAATGCAGGATAAAGTATTATTGCCTTTAAATTACATTCACTCTCTGTGAGGGAAGCTTATATAAACAATTTTGAGGGCAAAGCGAGAACGGAGTTGTGAATCGCGTCGCGGGGCCGCGGGCAGAGTGGCCCTCGTCCACGCAGCGCGTTGGATCCTTCTCAAAGTGCGTAGGTTATAAAATTACTTTTAGCTCTAAAACCGCATATCCCCCCCTAATTTTTACATTGCATTTGATCCCATTTTGTTTCCATTATTTCAAAATCAGTCTTCACACAGCTCGTGGTGTATATTTTGCGATCCCTGTATGTGGCGCAATGTTCCAGGGAACCATATATATTCTATAGTAACCAAACGTGTAGGTTATAAAGAAGAATTGTACGAATAATAAGTAAATGCCATGAACATGATTCCTCCTAGTTTCTTCATCAAGGTGAAAATCCTACCTTGGTCTTGTCTAGCGACATTGAAATGAATAAAAAAGCATTTAGTGTGCATAAGTTGGGTGCATAAGTGTCCGATTAGAAGATTTTGATTTGAATGTTCGTAAATACGTCAGAACAAAGATCTAGTTGTGACCATCGGCCGCTCATTTAGATATTTTAATCTTTGGGGATTTTACCTAAAGCCCCAGTGGCATATTGAACATTTTCTGGAAAGTGGCTGCCGTTGTTTTCTTTAATTTTTTGGATTTCTTTAATTTTGCTGGAATAAAAGAGTGCATTCATAAGCATCCACCGTATCATTCCTATTTTCATTACTACCTACGAAATTATGAAAATAGCAAAGTTCATATATTTTACGAACTCGTCCTACACTTCTAATATTAAAGCCAGAGATTTCTTCCTGGGCGCAATTTACCTCTCAATTTTAGATCTTTAAAACATGTAGTGTACTTATTTTTTTAAAATGAATGGTTGTTGAGTAATAACTATTGACCCTCAGAGGACAAGTTTCGGTTTGCCGCGCATTCTCACTAGTTGTAGGAAGACTTCGATACATACTGTGCATCATCCATTATCTTGGGTTAGAATAGGTGGGAATCCTATTACGCGGAATGTATCAAAAAATTGTCAGTGACAGAACTCTAACCTACAACCTCGGGATTATTTAATGAATAAAATGAATTGATTTGAATAGGATTCTCTCAGATGTGAGCATACAAATTTGAATACTAAGCAAACACACATAATTACTACATGTTGCATATGTTACGTATGTCACATAATACACTATTTCTGCATATAAAATTGCAATATGGGCTAAATTGGCGTGACTTACTTAAATTCACATGGTTTCATAGTGTTAATTATATTATTCACACATTTCTTAATTGCCCCTTTAATTAACACATTTAAACAAATAAAAAATGAATTATGAGGAGTTTTAGATTTTCCCTGGATCTCCTTTCCTGCCATTATCCCGATTAATGGATGTTCTACTGCGCATTAAAAAATCACAAAGGGGAATTGGTGTCGGAAATGTAAGTGCAGAGGCGATGGTGCGGACGATCTTTAGTGACGCTGTTTGATTTCAGGTGCTGAGGAGACCAATCACTGGAAGGAGAATGAGTGACGTCCGCGCCAGGATATAAATAAAGTTTAGAAAAAGTCTGATAGATTAGCATGTAGTCGGCTTCTGACTGTAGGCTTTTCCCTCTTCAGGGTGTTTTTCCCCAGCCGTAACTTATGGTCTCTCTTCCGCGGCTTCGATGCGATGGAGACCATCTGGAGTGAATACTAGAATTCGCAAGGTTAGAACGGGTAGGATGTGAGTATTGTAATAGCTTAAAGGCCTTCGTTATTTAATTACACACGTTATTTAATTTATCTGTGTAATAGTTACCTATTAAATTTTTAAAAAAATAATTAAAAAATCTTAGTATATTATTAAACGATAGAGTTTTAAAAAAAGTCTCAGTTTACAGAATGCTCACTGATCAAACATTCCTGTACGAGGAAAACAAATTTACTTTTGGTACTGTCCAGTAGTGTCGAATAATACCTTTGACTTGTTACATTAAATATAATAATAAAATTCTCTATTGTAAAGGATTTTCATGCAACGTGGCTAGGGTTGTAACATAGCTTCAAAAATGAATTTCCTACACAGAAATGACTTAAGATGACCACATCTCCAATTAATTATTTCCGTTGTTCTGAAGCATTGTTTTGTTTCAGAGCGTTCGCGTCCGAACAATAGACAATGACTCCCCGAAGTGTGTCGCAGTATGCTTATGTAATGTAATTCTACGTTGGATGTAATGCAATCGATCAAGACAAATTTGTGAGCAAAACTGCAAAACAATACAATGCTATCAACCAATACATTTGTACAATAGTGATGACGTTATTAAAAAGGTCTACATATTTCAGAAGAATTCATTAGAAATTTACATGAAGTTAGTGAAAATGTGAATATTAGAATGTTATAGGCGAGCACAATTTCCGTTCGTAACCAAAATGTTTATATTGTAAAATTAATAGAGGATTTCGGAGATCATTTGACAACAGTTTTAATTTATTGGTTTCAATAACAATCTGCATACCAAGTTCTTCAAAAATTCGTTTTTTTTTACTTTGAAAATTATAATCATTTTTATTAAAAATACAAATGCAATAACAATATTTTTATTTCACGAGCAGTAAGAACTATTGATTATGTACAAAACACGGTCCAAAATTAAAAGGAGGTAAGCAATCATACAATATTCTGGGAAGTTTGCTAATCCATTGTAAGCTAAATCCGAAAGAAAAATATTTCATTGAAATTCAGGGATTCAGAAAACAGCTTTTGAAGAATTCACGGACAATATCGCAGAAGATCTACATCCGGAGATTTTGAAGATTCGAGCTGTGTATACAATCTGAGCGAGCGAGAAGTATGGAAGTTTACATACATACTAGAGGTAGTGGAGTGAAAATAAATGAGAAGAAACTGGTCTCCAGTCCATTATATATACCTAGTATTGAAAATTTAGTAGATTTTTTGGAGAACAGGAGAAACAGAGATGGGAAGGAAGAAGGAGGGAGCCATCACTACATACGTCTGACGTTGGTAACCTAGATACATGCCAGTAGCGAGCGTGACATGAGCCTGGACAGGCAAAGTGGTTCCTGGGCCGACAGGAGAGCCACTCAAAGCAGAGAAGAATCTTACGGGCCAATCTCCTGAGGCTGCATTTCCACTTGCACATCGATCTCTCCCACAAACACGCCCTGCCTAATTTAAAAGCGGTTCAAGTCGGATTCAAGATCTAGCTAAGTGGCCCTTTGGGAGATTAGGGATGGGACGACGATGTCTATGTTTTTATAGAAACATCGATGCTTTTAAACGCCGATATATTAAAGCCGATGCTTTTTAACATCCATGTTTTGTGTTTGGCGACACCTTCATTTCGTCAGTAAATGTGATTACCGGAGAAGAGTTTCATTTGGTGGAATGGCAGGGAAATGAGATCAATTTACCTAATATTAATTTTTGTAATTGTACTATTAATAATATTACAATTAAAAATTATCTCCAAAACTAATGAGTTACTTTTATTCTGAATTCTTTCAATCTGATTTGTTTTGTACACCGCCTTGTTTTCTTAATAAACAGTCGCCATACGATAAATAGTTGATTGTTTATTGACGTTGCTAAGAATGTTAAACCTCGTTAAGGATGTTAAATTCATTAACATACAGGTAGGTACAAGTGCACTTAACAAACCTGCAGAGTTGCATGTTTGTGAAATAACTGATAGTACTATAGTCGATTTAAGTGTACGAATCAAACGAACGCTGTACTATCTTCAGTGAGTGTCCATTGTCCGTATTATCTTTCAATTTTGTTTTATATTAAAACTTAATTATAAATTAATTGAAACCCCACTATGAAATTAAAGTTTAGTGCGCCCGAATGTAATGTCAGGGGTTATTGTACCACCTTTAAAACAATGTTTTTTGATAGATTGGTTTAATTTTGAACACCGATGTTGCATCATTAATGGAGATTCAAAAAAATTCAAACTGCCACAGCCCACACATACTTTCGATGCTTCCACCCGCTGACAGTGCAACCCCATTCAGCCCCCCCCCCCCTCCGACCCAGGGGCTCCCAGAGAAAACTAGGGGCCTAGGACAGTTGACCTACGGGGACCCCTTATTATATATAAAAAATATTTAAAAACAACTTGCTCCTCCCCAATTCAGAACCAGAATTCATTTCTCCATGCATCAGAAATAACTTACAGTATTCAACTTGAATTAGAGAGAATATATTTTTTCCATTTCTTTTTAAATAAAATAAAATTTTAAAAAATGGGGTCCTAAGTCGGAGCCTGGGGTAAGTTCCTTGAGCTGCCGCCCCTTAGCCCTCGACCTGGACCCGGGTGTCATCCGGCGCGGGCGCCTGGAGAGAGCGGGTGGGTGGGCGGGCGGTCGGGCGGCGCCCCCTCTGCCGCTGTGTTTGGGTTTCGCTTTCCAGGGAGCGCGTGGCCGTGTGCGCGCCCGTCACGCGCCGTCCGCTTTCGCAGCGCTTGAACCAGTTCCCGGCGGCCACGACGGTGACGCGCGGAAACCGCTCGCCCGCGCTCCGGGCCACGACGCTATGCGCTCACGGATCTCAGCCCACTTACTCCGCCAATGCTCGCCGTGCAAACTCTGGGTTTCGACACACAAAAGGGGGTACAAGAAGGATATTGGGGTATTTTTACTATGATGAGAATTGAAATAAACTAGAAAATAAAATTCCTTAAGCGAAAATGGTCAAATCAAATCCGATTTTAAAAAAATAAACTTGAGAGAGCAATAGTGTTCAGCAGACAACAGGACTTTGGTTATGAGGCCGGCAGAACGCGAGGTCTCCTGACACAAAATACGAACGCCCCCTACAGGATTGAAATTCGCAACGCTACAGTTTTGGATGAGCCTTCGACATAAGCGTTGAGAGGAGCATTATTCACTTTCAACTGCTCGGAACATACAAGTCTGATCATTACTATTTATGTCGAAAGAACTTGCTATGGGAGCTTTGCCCGTGACTGCGCTTGAGGTAGGAGATTCGAGTCCCACACAAAGCAAAAGATATTTCTAATTAGTAATGGCGACGTGGAAGGAGTGGCAATACACAGGAGCTGAATACTCACGGGCGCGTGGAGCGTCGCTGGCTGTGCGGGCGCCTGCAGCGGTGCTTCCTGGCGCTGCCCCCTGGCCCATGCCCCTGGGCATGCCCGTGCCGCGGGTCCCACGCGAGCCCTCGGCCCAGCGCCCCGGGCGGTGCCAGCGAGGACGGGGTCGCGGGCGGCACCATGGCGCTGGCGGAGCGGAGGCGATGGCGGCCGGCGCGGGCGGAGGCTGCGCGGAGAGTCCGGGCGCGGACGCGGGCGCGAGCGCGCGACGCGACATGCAACGCGACCACCTGGGGGGAGAGGTGGGGGTGTCGCCGGTTCCGCTCCGCCCGCTTCTTTCCGTCCCACCCCGTCCCGTTGGCCCGAGAAGCGGCACCGCGAAGCAGCCTCCGAGGGGACCGCAACGTCCCCTGCTTCGGAGCCTCCGACCCGGAAGGGCATCCCGCCCGCGCGCACGGTACTGAGAGGGGGCGAAGACCCATGGCCATACCTAATCGATGGATAGGCGATTAAGATATGGTAGACAAGATGGAGCCCCGGTGAATAGAGGGAACTCCGAGAAAACTTGACGAGAATCCGTTTTGTCCACTTTGAACTTTGGTCTCCTCGGTGGAAGTTCTGCGGTCTGGCAGCTCGTTCACCTTCATCCAAGCGTGATGAATCGCTTTACCTACTCTTAGGCAATGTCCGGATTTTGCAATAACGTTCGTATTCAGCTACTGAACAAGATGCATTTATTACTTCATGTAATTCATTTTTAACTGATGTAGTTGGTGACGTAATTTGATGTGCAGGAAAGCGAGCCTTTCACATTCACAGTCTTACAGCAAGGTTCAGAAGACTTATGTGTAAATATAGAAGGGAGCCTTTCGTCTCTTAGCAGTAACCGTGAAAAGGTCTCATTTCAATTTTAGAGATATATTTAAGACATATTAAACATCATAAGAATGTTGCAATAATACTATCGAAATTTAAGACTTTCAAAAGTTTCTGCAGTTGGATCGCTTTCGAGTTTCTTCTGAACCTCACTAACAACTCGGAACTAACGGTAACAATATATTCAGAAAAATTAGTGAACTAATTGCTTAAACAAAAAGGAGTTTGATATCCTAATCATTCATTTCAAACATCACATTAATAATAATAATAATAATAATAATAATAATAATAATAATAATAATAACCAAACAAGCAAGCTGATAACCATGCATAATAATAAGTTAATAAAAGACCCAAAATATTGTGTTTATACTTCGTAGCGCTACAGACATATCTATTTTGTATTCAGCCAGGCAATATAGATCCCAGCCAGAATAGATGTAAACCAGGATGGGTGATACAGCGCAGTACATGCGTAAAAAAACAGTTCCGTGGAATTGAAGTTAGTATTTTTACTTATTAAATATGTATTATACTTTTAAAAATTATATGGAAATGAATAAAAATGGGAAGCTGACGTAGTTTTTGGTCCTTTGGGAAGTGGATAATGAAATCCCATGCATAGGTCTATCATAGTAATTTTTACAATCGTAAATATTAGTAGTAATACATTACTACGGTGAAATCAGGCTTGAGATTTCTTTATAGTAAAATAAAATGTATTGCTGGGAACGAGATCCGGATTATAAAGTGGATGGTGACATGGTTGGCCAAACGCTCACAACAGATCTTCGACAGCAACTCTGCTGGGAGGTGTTTGATCAAACTACCCAATCATCTGGACCTCGCATCTCCAACGATTTCTAACTAATCTAATTTTGCCGTCTGTGCTCCTGCAAAAACGGCAACAGAGCTTTGAAGTCACTATTTCCTGGCACTGTCTCCTTTACACAAAGTTTGTCCCAAATAGTTTCATGTCTAACTCTGTCGAAAGTGTTCAACTTAACTGCGTGGAGAAATCTCATTTCCGCTGAGTGTATCCTTTAAGATGTTGCCGTTTGTAAACCCAACTTTTATAACCTTATAAAAGTTGAGGCAAGTTCAAGATGAATAAGAACAAGCATCCTTTCTTGCTGTTCTTTTATGTTCCCAACATGCTGCCACATTTTTATTTTTTTTAATCTTTATATTTCTCTGTCATGTTGGAAACTAATATAGCAGCGTATACCGAATATGTTCCATTTGGTTTCCTAGTTCTTGTATTTTCTGGATTAGACTATCCCATTTCCCTATGGCAGAATTTATCCCTTTTCCCTACATTACACGAAATTCCTTTTCTTATATTTCATATAGCAGCGTGACTTTATGTGTGTTTGTGTGTATTCGTTTACTTTGTATTACCTTAAAATCCTATTTTTTATAACGAATAATTAAATTAATAAATAATAATAACAACATTTACTCTTTATCCGACGGTCGCTTGTTTTAATTGGACTTGAGAAGTAAACTGCAGGTGTATTGCTTTTTTTATTTAAAAAATGAAATACTTTCACATGTTTTCGAGTCATTAAGTACAGTAGTTGCTAAGATCGAGGCACGCTCTATTCTGTACTTAGTGAATATGTTTCCTCGTCAGTTTTGTAGACGATGGTATGGCAATAGACTTCCTAATTACTCCTAAACCTCCTGCGCCGCAACCTTAAACAATACATCGTTGTTTGACGTATTCAGTTTTTCCCCCTCGTGGGAGTAGACGAGCACGAAACCATGAAAAGTCTCGTCGTACTTCACATTCGAATACAATACAGTAAATTGTAACTACGTTACGTGTGATTCTTTCACGAATAGAGAGTGTCTTGTTTACCCTACAGTCAGATCAAACAGTACGTGGAGATGAACAGGCATCTAGACGAAGACTTAACTGAATTGCACTTCTTCGATATCAGCTTTATGGTTTTATTATTTGGAATTTAGACTACTCCTCTTGAAGCTCTGTAACTAAGAAGTCAAATACTGCGTATACGGCCAGAATACCCCACATTATCAAGGGGCGGAAATTCCTGGATCGTAGCGGGAAGGCACTACCCTCTTATTTTCCACATGTCCTTTCGGTCATACCTGGGATGAATGAGTGATTCGATATGAATAATGAAATCAGTGGTGGAACGAGGCGTTGATAAACGAGGGAGCTCCAGGAAAAAAATCAAATTCAAAAAATACACAAAATTCACAAACGTACATTATTTTACAACACTTTGCCAGATGACATTAAACGATTAAATTCGATAGAAAAGTTTAAATTCCAAGTGAAATCGTTTCTGCTGCATAACTGTTTCTATACAATTAGAGACTATACTGAGCATCACAAGGAAAGTAACATTAATTTTAATGTGATATTTAATGTATTATTTACCATTTGGACAACAATTCTAAACAATCTGTAACAAGTGTTGTATCGCAACCTCTGGGTCAATGACTCCCATCTCGAAAAGGTTTTTCCTCCAGTTTCCCTGATCCTTTGAGCAAATGCTGAGATGGACCCTTGTTTTGCTTTTGAACATAAATGTAACTTCATCATCTGTGCACGTCTTCTAGAATTCAGTGGAAAATATAGTTATTCAAATTATCGTTCTCCATGTTGTCGCGGCAGGAAGTATTATTCCTTGACGAAGGACATGATGAGGGATAAGAGCCCAAAATTATTGCAGATTTACCCTTAAAAATAGATTTTATTACAGCCGAGCGAATACTTTTGTTAATAGACATTGCAAAAACGATCATTTTTTCTGTATTCAACATTTAAGTAGTATATGGCTCAGAGTAGGGATCACAGAATTTTGAAAACGTGCACTGAATTCACTTCTCCACATAGCACAGTTTTTAACTGTGGTTGACGTAAAATAAATAAATATATAAAAGCAACCAGGGTCCCGCATCCATTAGTATTTGATTCCCGGTGCCCAGAGGTGGAAGGCGAGCGGTTTGTCTAGGAGGGAGGCGCAGCAGTCGGAGGCGGAGGCGAGCCGCAACGGCTGCAAAAAACGCCGCCGCCGCCGCCGCAGGGCGTTCGCCTCTCGCACGCGCCGCCGACCCCTCCCCCCCGCTTGCGGCACCGCGGAGCACTCTGCGCGACAGGACACGACACCACGCCCCGCCACGCAGCTAGGGACGAATCGTGACAAAATCAAACGGGTAGACTGTACAATTGATTTAAACATATCGGTACTTCAAGGTCACGAGGGAGGGGAGGGACATTGTCATCCAATCGGGTGCTCCAATATAAAAGTCGTAACGAAGCTCCTGATTGCATGACAGTGTCCCCTCTCCGTCTACCTTGAAGTACCACTAAGTTTAAATCTGAGTATAGGATGACCGCCCCTACCCGGTTGTCGACATTCTCGGGCCTCCGGGGTTTTAGTTTTAATCGCCAGATTTTAACATTTATTCTCAGCTCTTTACATTATGGCACATTGGACAGATTTACAATGTTAGATTTACATCGGTTGTCTTTTAGTTGAATAAAATTCAATCAGAACTTTAATTTTAAATTCAAAGCGACTTTAACTACATGCTAAACATCGGTGAGTTTGTAGCGCCTGTCGGGACCGAATTCGCAGGCCGCAGACCTAACGTCTAAAAGAGAAAATCTACTTCAGTAATTTCTAATGCACGCAGAAACTGAAACAACTATGCAGCCTCCGACCATGCGAGAGTTCATGGTTTCTTTGGACACCCACGAAATCGACAAAAATACAAAAACATCTATATTACTATTCTCCGATGCGCGCAGAAATTGAAAGAAAACTATTCAGCATCCACAGTTTGAGAGGCGTGTATGATTTCGTTAGATGGCCAGGACTTCACGAACTATCCATAAACAATTTCAATTATTGAAAATACAAGCATTTTATTGTTATTCCGCCTCTTCTGATACAACGCGTAGTGACTGATTTCTCAAGCTCAGCGCTTCCGACACAGGTCACGTCATACGATAGTAAATCTTTAAGGATTGATTGATTTTTTCGTGAGTCCTGGCGCGACAACATCTTTGGTCATTAGTCCCGTTAGTGTAATGGATGTTTTTTCTAGGGAGTTGGTGGTGATCTTCCCCCGCTAGATGGTGAGATCCGGCCCCGACCTACCGTCGGCTAGTCGGGTTTCCCCTTACCAGGACTCTCCTACCAGCGGGGCACCGCCCCAACCGGGACAAGCTCTAAGCTCCCGACAGATCTCCCGAAATATGTGATATGTGGTAGTGTAGTGCATGTTAGTGTCAGTGTGTGTGTGTGTAAGGGGAGAGGATAGGACAAGGAAGAGGAAGGACAGATCGCGTGCGGTCCGTTGCCCGTTTGGTAAGGTATTGCTCCGGCATTCGCCTGGTGTTGATCGGAGAAACCACGGAAAACTACCGATCAGAGCAGCCGACCGCTAGAATTCTCCTCCAGACAGCTGAATTCGACCTAGCTGAAAAGCTAGTGTCGAAAATCCTGCCGCCGTCAGGACTCGAACCTAGGACCTCCCGGTCAGAGGCGCTGCAAAGACATCAGTTGATGCACTGAATTGAAATGATTGAAGGCGTTGTCATGGTCAACAATACTATGACCGAGCTACCGCTTCCGGTGAAATCTTTAAGGAAGAGCCCGCGCACCTTTAACAACTTGCTATTCAAGTTATGCGTTATGGAACAGCAACTTCTTTGATATTCTTGATGTGTAAAGAACTGTTGTACTGAACTACGAGTGTGATATTGCAAAATTCATTAAGACTGTTTTTTATAAAAATATTAAATTTATTACAGGAAAAGTGGAATTATTGGAAAACCACTTTGTGAGCTTTCGTCCAGCAGCATTTTTGCTGCAGCAGGACACTAGTGGTACTCTTAACACCTTACGCATGCTCCCCGTGAAATCAAAATCTCAAAGTAGACTCAAAGGAAAAGGAGGTCACCCTAGTAGGCAGCAGCACCAAGGCAGAATGTTTTCTAAGTGACATTCTCTGAACAGATGCCCCAAAGATATCGTAAAATATCGATAACCGTAATAAACAAGATAATAAAAAGTAAGCGATTGTAAAGAAATTGAAGCACTATTTCACAACTTTCAGAGCATCCGAGTGACGAATCGCAGCGTACTGAAATGCTCTCGGGTGAGAAAGACACGTCTATACCAGCGTTTGCTTAAGGCTCCCCACTCGAGTTCCCCCAATTCATGCTGACGGGCGGGGCGCTGAGCACGACCTCTGCCTTCAACTGAGAAAACAGGCTCAGGATTGAAAAATGTTCCACGCAAGTATACGTTTCATGTTCCATTAATGTTTTCTTCGTATTTTTGTTGAAGGGGTAGACAGTGTCTCTTGTCTCCCCTCTCACTATGCTACTGTGTGGATCCCACGATATACGTAAGAAAACAATGAATGTTCAAGTTTCTTATAATGTTTGTACGTTCTTGAAATTGCGGCTATTTCATTGCAGCTGGGAAAGGTGGGACTGATTTGTGAGGGGAAGATCGCATGTTGACAGAAGATTAAAGAATAATTCGATTTTGAGCCAGTTCAAAATTCCAAATCACATTCTATTGGCAATTTATAGGAGAGTTTTATTTCAGGATTCATCAGGACACATTTTTAGTGTCTAGAAAAAAAATTAATAAAATTGGCTAAAGAGAAGATGAAACCGAAGAAGTGCCTTGCTTTCACCATCAGTGGGCTGTGAGAAAAAGTCTGCCTTCTGACAGATGCATTTTAGGAGGAAAAAAACAGGAATGCCAGAGATTACAGAATCAAACGGGACGAGGAAAACGGAACGAGGAAAAGAGGGGAGCCCAGCACATAGCTCTGACCGAGTGATTCGGTCGCTAAATGTTTATCGCCGCCGCAATCGATCCGAGAATAGCAGCGCGGTCTTCGCTTTGCAGACGCACGCGGGCGGACTGCTTTGCTGGCGGTCCCACCCATTCCAAGCACAGCGCGTACGCGCAGCACACGCCCACCTAGCAGCCATCAAGACCCTTAACGACGCTGATAATCCACCCTTGACCGGACATTTATTTATCAGTTTACAACCAAATTTGTGGTAACATAAATCACATTGCAAAATCCGCTTGTGTTTTTTTTATCGGTCAACCATACATGTTTGAGTAAAATATGGGAGCAATTGCTCCAATAGTACGAACGTTTTTGTGGAACAAATTCAGTACTCAAATGTACATGATGTAACGTACGTGTTGCCTTCAACGCAACTGAACATGAGGTAATCGCATCTAAGGCTTTTCTCTTTTATTTTCTTTCAATAAATTATGTCTCCTGAGATAGCGTTGATGTGCTCAACCTGGGCTGACTGTCTACCTCGTCCTCCAAAGGAAAACGCCATTCCATCGGAACGATTCCACACACGTTTACCTAATTTTCAACGGTATTGGTCGACTTCCTACGATAGAATTCTTTCTCAACGATAAGTGTAAAGGATGGCAAGCCCAAACAGTAAAATTAACTTTTTTATGCACTTTTACACTGTCCACGCTCGGCTGTTGTTTTTCAGAAATCTTTGAGAAGAACCACGAACACTCATTTGGATGCTTGCATGTACCCTCTCTTCCTACGAAGACGCTCGCCTAACATTGACCGTTTCCACATGATAATATGAATTTTCTTTATTTTTCGTTAACGTTCTGATGAATTCAATAGACACCGAAAACTTTTATTTTTATGCAACAAAAGTTACTCAAACGTGTCTTACGTATCTCTTTTCATGAACTCTATAATAATTAATAAGTATACTTGTTATAGTGACTTTTAAAATAGTTTTGTAAAGTGGTAAAGACTTTCTCATTTTAAGGAACTAGCCTCCACTTTATGGCAATGACAAGTGAATTTGTGAGGCGGTAGCTTCACGGCACAGCACTCCGCCTTCGCTCCCGCCCGTCCGCGCCAGGCAGCGATCGCTACGCACGGGAACTCCTGCATTTCCTCGACTTAAACTCACCCTCCCTTCCTAGGTTGGGCAATCCAGAATTCCAGCCAATCTCTCATCGCGATGAAACCGAGAAATAGCTTCGTGGTGGTAGGTAGATGGTTATTGAGTGTGACATCGATTATGCACCTCTTGATCCTACATTCTAAGCTGTTTAACTCTAGTGTTAAAAGAGTCCGTAAGTAGTCCTTGCTAACATGCTTTGCCAACCACGGTATGAAGTGCCAATATACTTCACTTACAATTATGGCCAACATTATTGAAGTAGATATGTAAAAATCGATAAGTTACAATATAAATGCAATGGTTTTATTCAGGACACGTTATTACACAAGAATTAAAATAGTTAAAATATTTTTGTTCTAAAGGTTTCAAATTCACTTCGCGTATCATCCGCATGTTATTCTTCAATTACTTACTCTTCGTTTAAAATGAAGTTAATCGCGTTAAACTTAACATATAAAATACAAAATAACACAACATAACACAAATCCGTTACATATAAAACACGAGTACTAATAGCTAAACTATACTGTTTCAATAATAGAAGTCTACCACAACAACGTTTATCAAAATAATGTTGCGTTACAAGATTTACAAACAACGGACAGCGCACAAAAAATATTTTTATACGCTTTAAGACGACTGTGAATTTACCTAAACGTTCACGTTGTTGACAGTTTTTAAAAAATTAATCTATTTAAAGTATACTGAATAAATAATTATTGTTTTGAATCAGAACCGACGCGTCGAACCGACTCAACGCGAAAAATTCCCCGTCGCGACGGGGAATTTTTTGTCCATGCTAGGTAAAAATACGGTGATTTTTGCTTCTGATTTCAACAGAGGATCTCTTGCAATGAGCTCATGTTGACGCCGAGGGTAACTTCCACACCTAGGGTTGAGAACAAATCCGAATCTGAGACGAGATTCCGAAAATATTGCAAACGCGCTTTCTGTCGGTAGTAGGAGCGCAATGTCTTCACATTAGACTACCTGAAGTACTCTGCCTTACCCGTATATTTATTAATGACCATCATTAATGGCGAGGAAAAGGAATGAATTCATCCACAGTGAATCCGCTCCCTCTCTCATCCGGCCCAGCTCTGAATCTTCCTCGTCCCGCCCTTTTTTACACTGCCCTGAATCTTCCCTGACCCGCACGTTTTCACCATCCCCTGCACCGTATCAGTTTTCACCCTGCCCTGCCCTGCCCTGCCCTGCCCTGCCCTGAATCTTCCCGGACCGGCCCTTTCTTACCCTGCCTCGCCTCACCTCGTCCTGCATCACTTCACCTGCTTCACCCTTCCCGTTTGCTACGATTATCGTTGCTACGGGCAGCTGTAAACATGATGTATACTCCCGCGAAACTTCCAGGTGCAAATTTGACCATAAATTAATCTGAATCTAATTGCGCTTTTACAATTCATCAAAATACGTTCAGTAAAACATTCTACGAGCTTGAAGAAAAAACAAACACTTTGGTCAATTTACTTTCTGTCTTCCAAATGTTGGCGATAAAGAGGGTCCTACCCTGCCCTGAATCTTCCCCGACCCGCTCGTTCTCACACTGCCCTGCCCTGAATAATCCCCGTCTCGCCCGTTCTCACCCTACCCTACCCTGAAACTTCCCTATCCCGCCCGTTCTCACACTGCCCTGTCTCTTCTCTATCCCGCCCGTTCTCACACTGCCCTGTCTCTTCTCTATCCCGCCCGTTCTCACACTGCCCTGTCTCTTCCCCGTCTCGCCCGTTCTCACCCGACTCTGCCCCGTCCCGCCCGTTCTCAGCCTGCCCTGAATCTCCGACTCGTCCTCTCACACCCTGCCCCGTCCTACCCGCCGACCTCCACCCTATCCCGCGTTACATTGTCCTACTTCACCTCATCTGCCCGAACCTTCCTGTTCGCTACGATTATCGTTGCTATGGGCTGCTGTAAACAGACGTGGCATACTCTCGCTAAACTTCCAGTAACAAATTTGATCATAAATTAATCAGAGCCTAATCGCTTTTTTACAACTCATCAAAATACATGTAGTAAAACCTTCTGTGCGCTTGAAAAAAATCAACTTTGATCAATTTACTCTGTCTTCCAAATGTTGGCGGTAAACGAAGAGTGTACCCATACATTTTACTCTGTGGGTTAAGAAAAGGATGATAAAAATAATTTTTATGAAATCTCATAAAGACCGTAACTTTCTCTAGTTTTAAAGGTCATGTGTACAAAACGTCATTACGATTAGACAAATTCTCTACATGTGTATGAAACAATTATTCTTCTTTACATAAGAGAAAATAATTTGAAAATAGTGGATTATGATACGCGCAACAAAACACCACCTTTCAATGATAACTGCATCGCAATCTATTCAGCTGTTGGATATATTACCCCGGGCAAACAGACAGTTGGTCGGTCTGACAGACAAAAATCCTAAAAACAGTGAAATTAGTTTTATATCTAAAAATATGAAAGAGAAAAAAAAAACAATCATTTTGAAATCTCAGACATTCACTCCAATTTTATTTACTTAGATGTAAGATCATGAAAACTCTTGAGAAGTTGATTTAGAAATAGTGGCCTTTTAGATAGTCCCAAAGTGTCATAGCTAATTTTCGAAAAATAGTGAAGGGGGGGGGGATCTTATTTTCGAGAAAATACGGTATACGTGAACATGTCTACATCACGAACTTGAAAGGCATTTCTTGTTATCTGTTATTCCGGGGAGGATGCAATCTCAACTTTCTGTTCATGAAAAATTTAAGACGGTAAAATAACCGGAAGGTGAAAATTGGAACGATCTCTTTTTAGACTATTTACTATAACATACTGCTCCTCGTTACGCATGACGGAATATGTTATATTTTGCCCTACTGCCTTATTTAGCAATTGTCCTTGGAAATGGCTCTTGAGCTTAACACACTTCGAAGGCACTGAGATAAGAACAGAGTGACGAGAGCCTATCTTCTTCACTCCAATTTCAGATACAAAATTCTACATGTTCCTAGAATTCAAGCTAATATTCCCCAGCAGTGTACGCCACATTTGAAATGGACTTAACTTCGTCCTTCTGTAATATAAAATTTTTATAATTGAATTTGAAAACAAAATATTTATTTGCGTTCGAAATAATCAAATAGAATAATGGAGAAATTAAATTGCTTTCTCTATATCTAATCTTACATTCATGTTCGTTAACTCACAATTCTTTGAAATTCACAATCGCAGTTCAAGGTGCAAGAGACCGATTCCCTTTAAATTGAATGTGCCGGGTCAGAACACGTATACTCTATTTCAGATACCCATTCCGCTTCCTTTGAAAAGAAGACGAGCAATGTATGCGATTGCTGCACTGTGTTTATTCCCTTCGCTTTCCTCCATAAAAAAATAGATCGCCTCCCCAAGTCCCCCTCATGGAAATGTTGACTGCACACCAGAATAAAGACGAGATATTGAAAAATGTCGGTGTTAGTGAAAATACTTCTGGGATTGAGGAAACTTTCTCCCCATTCACACGTTTGGGCGCCTCCTAGATGTCATGACTGAAAATGGCCTTATCGTCTTTTGACGTCTCAGAGACGCGAGTCCGTCGGGTTCGCACACAAATAGACAAATAACTAAAATTGCAGTAACATATTTCCATTTGCAGCTTATTCTGCTGTGACATTGTGTTGAAATTTGGTGATATGAATCCTGGTCCTTTCATAATTTTTAAATTGAAGTATTGCAGAAAGAAGGTAGGCCGAGGCATTTAATCTGAGGAGAAGGCTCGGGAAGACAAGGGGGGAGGAGTTAAAGCGAATGGGTTTAAGCAACAAATAATTCCTTATTAATTTGTTACAAAGAATACAGTTTTTCTTCCTCCGTGATGCGTCTTGGCTGCTCCTTGTCATGGTAAAATCCTCGTCCGCTGGCCTTATGTTCATCCAACCTTCCCCACTTCATAGCTCTGTCTCTTAATGAAACGGCCGCTCTGTTTACTGCGTCAGCATTCTGTTGCTGAAGTAAAGTCAACTGCATCCGAGACTCGCGATGCGATGCGATGCGATGCGATGCGATGCGATGCGAGGCTTAGTGCTCAATCTACATGGCTTTTTCTGAAACTACTCAATGGTCACTGCAAATACCTCAAACCCTGAGGCACTCTGCCAGTGCCAGTCTATGCCAACTACAAGGGGTGACAATTTCACGCTTAAAGTCGGAGGGATGCATGTGCATCGAAAGTGTCAACATTGCATATTGAAACAAAATACCAGAATTAAGTCAAACGCAATTCTTTTATTTCAATTAATTTGTTGAAAGATTGGTAAGTTCTTTCCATGTACACTGAATTCCACCACCGCTACCACTAAACCAATTGTCACATACATCTAAGCAACTTCCTCCTCGGAAATTACATTCTTTCAATTTTACAAATCTACTGTACCTTTGCTTTCGAATCTTCATATTTCTCGACAGTTCTAGTCTACAAATTCAAACGATTTTTAAATGATCTAATGAATTCTAGAAAGAAAATTCCAGAATTTCATATACGAAACTTTCAGGTCACTAATAAATCTAAATGGTTAGAGAGCTCGTGCAACCGTATGCTATCAAATCCATTTATCTGAAACATTTCTCTGGCGATTAAATATTCCACGTTCTTTCTATGAAGCCTCCATCAAAAAAGGGGGAAAAATAAACAAGTCAGATACATTTCAAATAATCTGGAAGAAACCGAAATGTATACCCGACATTACGCGTCGCCGCGAATCGGCATCGATTGTTCTATTGTTCTGCCACAGCCAATTAACCTCAAACGTTTATACCCCTAGCAGACATGTCCTTAATAAACGCAAATGGCGAAAGAAAATATTAAACGACACCCTTATATACAGCGTCTTATTCGAAACTGGAAATTCAAATCACATCTAAAAGGCTAATTTGTAAACATATAAAACAAGCTCGTCTGTAAATAAAATTGCTTTATGTGATCGCCCCCACCATCTCGCCATTCAACAATAAACTTCTCAAATATCCATTGCGGCATTGTTGTGAAAATTTCAATCAATGTTTGTGGATTGCTTAAAAGAAAATACATCAATACATTGAGAATAAAAGTAGCAGAATATAGTAAAAGTAGAATTAATATTGGCATTTTGAATAGTAAATTAATTTAAATTATATTTATTATTTTTCATATTTTTTGGGTCCATTCCTGATCTCCGAGGATTTTTCTCGTGGCCCGTAGATGGGGATTTTTCTCGTGGCCCTGTATATATTTCATTTATTTCAAACAGAAGTTTCCGAAACGACAGACTGAAATTAATCCGAAATGTCAAAAATAATTTTTGCATGCACTAGCTAAATTCACTGTTAATACCTATTATTATTTTCCTTTAGAAGTGAAGCTACATAACTTGTTGCTTTTAAGAAATGCACATTTTTTATTTTCAATTTTTTTTACTGAGCATTATTTTTTCTTAAATAAACTTAAAAAAATCTATATTAAATTGGGGAGTTTGAATTACAATTGTCAGCATTAAGGAGTAAAATGAGTTGAATGGCAGTAAACAGTAGCAAGTTGTGCGGAAGCGGTAATCAAGAGAGCTGGAAGTGCCATGAGAACCGTGGTAATGGTGTCATTTCCTGATGAAGACTGGAGCAAGGCTCCGCTCGGGTTGGGACGTGAAGATAAAGAAGGTTTTTAAAGGCACGTCCATGAACGTACGAGTACTACAATTACGAAATACTAGCTCAATACACATATATGATCTACTGGAACTATTCATTATGGCCTATAATTAATATGGAAAGATGAACATGATCAGAAGGCCAGAAAATAATCCTTCACAAAATGTTGACGGTTTAATCGCGTCAAGCACTTCCGTGAAAATTATTAACCGTCCACCTGCAGAAGCACAAGACAAGCACCGTTGCCAACAGCCACCAAAAGAAAATCAGGTTGTTCTGTTGAAGCAATCTTCGTCAGTTGCTCTGCGTCGACACGTCCATCCATTGAGTCGCCGATCCGAATAAAAGGAAAAGCGCCATTGACACATGCCGGACGCCTCACACTTTTAAGGAAACTACCAAATGCTCAATAGTCGATATTTGTACCAGTGACATCATATACTTAATTCACCGGAAAGCAGGACCATCACACAAGAGCTGAGCGTCCTGGCTCTCCAGAGGTGCTGCGCCGAGGGCGCCTTTGTTTTACAGAACTTTATCTTACAATTCATTAGTTTCCAAATTCCCAATTCTTATCTCACAGGCTGTTGTAGTAAAGAAGAGCACTCTGATCAATGAATGATGATTCTTGCATAATAAATACAAGGAACTAGTGGTCTGCGGTAGCAAAAATGCTAAGATACATACAAAAAGGTATTCCATTACACGCACAATGCTCGAGAATAAATAAATCTCCCCGAGCACTGCAACAAATTAAAAATTTTAACAAAAAAAGCCGTTACTGTAGAAAAAGTGTCGAAAGCTCCCGTTATAAAAAATATTTCTCAATTTTCTCAAAAACCTTTTTTGGGGGGG